>RSEE01000045.1:0-514918 GCA_003971905.1 Moniliella sp. 'wahieum' | reverse complement strand
CTAACCCTAACCCTAACCCTAACCTAGGGGAGGGCCGAGGGTAGATAGCGAGCTACCCGAAGGGGAGAGAGTTATGCCGAGGCGATAGCTCGCTACGAAATCGTCCGCTCTATGCAGCATATGCCCTCCGTTTTTCGATTGGACGCACCGTTGACAAGTTACACCCACCCATCCCTAACCCTACCCAACCCGACCCACAACACCCACCCTCCGATGGCCTCGACGATAGCTCGCTACGAAATCGTCCGCTCTATGCAGCATATGGCCTCCGTTTTTCGATTGGACGCACCCTTGACAAGTTACACCCACCCATCCCTAACCCTACCCAACCCGACCCACCCCACAAATAGGATCCGTACCAACTGTAGGCTGGAAACAAATAGAAATCGACACTAGTGTCAAATTGCATTTGTGGCCGTCATATCATCGATCAGCCGTACCAAATGTATCACTGAACATACGTCTAGGCCCTCAAGTTGCTAGCGTGGAGCAAGTGCTGTTCGATGCTGTTCTGTTATGGGGCCGGTACAGACGTGAAGAACGGGTGCGGGGGACGAGCTGCCGCAGTGGGTTGCCTTTCGCACAGTCACAGCACTATGAAAGAAGATGGGGGTCGGCGGCGACAGGCTTATCTGCTACCAGAGAGCGCGTTTGTTGACCGAGAAGGCCGGCGCAGCCCCAGTTCCCTGGTTTCACTCGTGCACGAGACCAGGCTCGTCGTGGCCATGCAGGGGGATGAAGGGCGCCGCACCTCGAACTCCTCAAGAGGATGCAGATGGTGTGGGCAGCGTCAATGAGCCTCGCTCTCGATTGAATATGGATAATTGATACGACGCTTGACTCGCCGCGCTTGCCGATCGGCTGGGCTGTCGACCACCCCGAACCGGGGCCGTGTCGGAGCGAAATCTCAGCGTCGCATCTTCTGTCTTCCACTCCCTGATCATTCGCCACTCCCTCATCATTCACATTTCCTCCTTCCTCCCCCCACCATCGGCCCCCGGTGCTGCTGGGCCAGGTACCCACACGGCGAGCTCCTGGTACGGCTCTTGCGTCATCCCCTTGTGCATGCAAAGATAGCGGCTGTCATCGCGACAGCCGTCGTTGGAGCAGCGGCCCAATTAGTCGCTCGAATTGTCTCGTTCTACCTGTCCCGCAACAATCACTGTCCCAGCCAGCGCATGTGTACCGCAGGTCCTAACCAAGTGAAGCAAGGCGGCGGGTATGCCATCCCCTCAATCTGGTCTGGCTTAATGGCCTCCGGACCATTTTTGTCCCAAGTGGATCTAAGCTGTCCTGCTCGTGCTTGCTTGTGCGTTAGGCGCATCACCTTGGGGAACTTGTTGCTGCCACTGCACCCGGGAGAGCCAAACATGGTCATTCATTCCTTGCGGCTGTCTTGCAGCGATCCCGCCACACAGACGCCTCTGAACCCCACCGCCCAAGGAACATCATTCGCCATCAAACGGCCTGGCGACTGCAATGTTAGAGACTGGTTCCGCTATTCTTCCAGTGCGGCGGCGCAGCTTCATGAGGCCCTGGTACTGTTTTCGTGCAGTGTTGTACACCTTGTCCATGCCCCACAAATGTGGCGCGATGTCGCCGCCGTTCCCAACGATAGGATTAGCTGCTGTCGCTATGGGCGGTATCTCTGAAAATCTTGGTGCGCACATGCGTTTCGACGAAGCTTGCTGGCCCAGATTGTGACGATGGTACGTTACCCCGCTCTATTGTACTCTCTTGTTGTGCGAGTTACTGACAACCGACGCAGACCGAACACAGTGCCAGCAGCAATTGGGACGAACGTGCTTGCGCAAAGAAACTGGCTGTATCAATGCCTCTCAGCCAGAGCATGCGACACGTACGCGGTGAAAGTGCAGGCACTGTTCCGCTTGACGCCACCCTCGCTAGGCAAGTGCGCGCACTGCTCTCCCTCTGTTGTACGGAAGGCGTGGGTTGGGGTTTGGACAGCAAGGGACGTGCGAAACCAGTATCCGACGCGCTCCACCCGCCCGCTTCAGCAGCTGTGCGCCAGACCTGCGTGGCAGCGAGCTGTGTCTGGCCAACACGGCGGGCACCTTGCCGCCGTCGGCAACGCTCCCTGCTGCAGTGCAAGTCTACAGGGCTGCTACGGCGGCAGCGGACAGCCGAGCAGCCCCGCAAGCAGCAGCAATCGACTGCCTCTCCGCGAGACGCGCAGAAAGGGTTGTTCCCGTCGTGGGGTTAATGTTAAACGTGCGTTTGCCGCCGCGCTTGGCGCGCAGAAGCTCCTCCACATTGGCCGCGGCCACACCGTCCAAGCCCCCCTCCCCGATTCTGGCCTGGCTGCGTTTAGGACCGCTTTGCCTCTCCACGACCAACCCGCTGGGACTCTGCTATGGCCCATGTCCTTGCTTCCTTGTCGCGCCGCGCACCAAGCCGGATGCGTGCTCACGGGGGCCCATGCCCCTCGGCTCCGCTTTTTGCTGTCCATCCTTGTCGATGCAGTGCCTGAACTGGCATCGAGAGCGCGGTTGCGTTACTGAGCTCGACATGATGCGCAGCGGTGGAATGCAAATCAACCTGGAGGCGACCCACCCATGGGATGCCGTATCTTTGATGGTGGTGATTCCTGTACGTGTCCATCTCCTTCTGCTGAAACCCAAGTTGCTGACGTTTCACCTTAGCTGGACGCAGCATCAGAAGCAATATGTGCTCACACAAGCAACCATTAACTCGTCACGTCCACGTCCCCCCAGCCAGTTGGGCAAGGTGCCAATACAGGGAATATTGGCAAAGGCAGGGCACGCCTTCCGCCCCCTGCGGATGCGCCGGCAGCGAAGGCCTCTACGGCTGGCGAAGAGCAGAAGCTGCTCGCTGCTGCTGCGTTGGGGAATGGGCGCATAGAACAGGTCCGGGGGGGGGGCGTGGCTGCTCTTCACTACCCTCGTTGGACCCCTGAAGAGGATGGAGACGGGGTGGGTAGTGTCAATGAGCCTCACTCTCGATTGGATACTAATCGTGGATGTGACGTCTCGGTGGACGCGCTTGTTGGTCAGGTGGACTGGCGACCACCACCTCACCCGAGTTGTGCCAAAAGGGGCTCCTCCGCGTCGCCCCTTTTTCCCGCCACTCGGAGCAGGGCTGTGGCCCCATTGCGCCTTCCTTTGTTCTCCCTTAACCAACTCGCGCCCTCCACGCCTCCGCTGCCCCGCACCGACAGGCCAGGTCAGCGCCTTTCATATTAAAGACGAAAACGATCATCCGCGCAGCCCTACTCAATACCGGGGCCATGATTCGCTCTGTTGGCTTTACATGTACGACGACGATCCCCACCCACATTTCCTCTGGGATGATATACTGACCGACGCGCTTGTGCAGGCCGGAACGTACAGGCACGGGTATGCAGACGGAGATGGATAATCAAGAGGGTCCGAGCACTAGGGCAAGGGACATGGATCAAACCTGTGCCCGCTTTTCATTTATGTGGGAGATGTTAATGGTTCCTGTGGAAGCTGCCAAGTCATGTGCTTCCAGGCTCCGTCTCGTCGTTGGGCCAATATCCGACTGCTGCATCTTAGAGTCACCTACCCCCTCTTCTCCCAGATGGGAATCAAATGTAAGGGAGAGTGGTACAGATGGTGCGTCGGCTGGACATTTCGTTACAGAAGGCGATCGAGGCGAAGGGCCCGAGCGAACAAGAAAAGATTCCAATGTGTAATGTGGCTCGACTTAAAATACAGCGTGCAAGATGTGCAAGTGCAATGTGCCAAGATCGTGGGCTTCTGCATTGGGGATATTATCACCTGACTGATGCTCGTGCGAGTCAAGAATGTGGGTCAAACCTCTCGCTACCCCTGCCTGAAATGCCTCCCGTTGCCTCATCGGTTATTCATTTTGCGGTTCGTGCATCCAGGAACCCCTCCGCCATCTGTTTCGCTCGATGCGGAGAAACGGATTTGGCGCGCGCCAAAACTTCCCTGGGTAGATGAGCAGCAACTGCACGAGGCAAGTCATCCGGGGCGACGATCGCAGCAATGTGGTCGGTCAATGGTAGGACCAAGTTGGCATCCCGATGCCCGTTGCGTTGGGCAGATCAGTCTTGCTCTCTCGTCTTGGCTTTGCTCAGGCAGGGCATCGACTTGCGCAGAGATGTGAACATATTGGCGGGCGAGATCATCGGCAGGCATGTAGGGGGACACGAGCCTGCTCCTCGACGTGGCGCAAAGCAATGACGACGATTTTTCTCGCCCGCCAACATACAAACCTGCTGCCTCCCCTTCGGCTCCTGGCTGATCCAGAAAGCAGAAGTGCTCGATCCCAGCTGGAGGTCGGTCGTGCCCTATAATCCAGCGCTCACGTTTCCTAACCACGCGGTCATGACTGGGTCGCAGGACATCCCGGCCACTATGGTAAAGCCCGACCCATCCAACAATCCGAAGCGAATTGGACGCACCCACGCCACTGTCACCGGCGCTGAGGTCACGATGGCAAACCCAGGTGCTCCAAACAGCCCATCCATATCGAACGGTCTAACCCTTTGGTCCTTCGGAGACAAGACGCGCGACGCCTATTCTACGTCGTGTCTGCCATCCGCTCGAGGCCGTCCCTCGGGCACGCGTGCTGTGTAAGAAGGAGATGAACACCTTGTTCGACACAGAGGCCAAAGCAAAGCGCCAACATACAATCCTTGTGCAACCTACTAGCTCTGTTCCCTTGGTTCCTTGCGGGTGACTACGCCTGTGGTTACACTTCCGCTGTGCGAGCTAAGGTATAAGGATAACCCCATCCAAACGCACCCCGGTAAGGCATGGATAAAGGGGCTTTTGCTTTAATTCCCTCCGGATCATGTTGCAAACCCACAACCTAGGAGCCAGACTAGGGATTCGCAGTCCTTGGGCTGCCCAAGAATGCAAGACGAGCAAGACGTGTATCCGCAGAACGTTCTGGATTGCGTGCGCTAATTTGGTCGATGTGTCCAAGGCACTTTTGTTGTACTACTATGACAGTGAGCCCAGTCAAATTGGTGTGGTAGCCTCGTTTTGCTCTGTCATTTGGGGTAAGGAGGTGGATCGAGCCATCAACCTCGCCATCAGGACGCCTGTAACAACGTGTGGGTACCCGAAAATGGTGAGGTCCGTTCCAGACCCCCGTACCCGTCACGCCGCCGATTGTCAAAGAAGTAGCCAGCCAGCGTGGTGGACCGGGCGCGTCCCAAGACCTGGTGGGCTGGATGAAGCCCTGTGTCTGTCGTCCTTGCTTGAGGGACGCTTGTGTGATGGTCGGCTCTGACTTGCGACGTGAGGGACCGCACTCATGGGCTCCCTGCGATTTTCTTCGAGCGTTCATCCTCCCAAACAGCCGGTCTGCATGGAATGCATGAGAACCACACCCTACCTGACGGATGTTCCTCTCATCTACGCCCAAGCGCGAGGAGAACGAGGCGATGTTGCGTAGTGAGATGTCGATCGGTGGGGCAGGACGTGGGTCGGGTGCAGGGCGGGAGGAGCAGCTGGCGGTGGCAGCAGACGCGCGGCGGGTTGTTATGATGTGGGCGATATGCGTCGCTTGCGTCGCACGTCGTGAATCAGCGGCTGGCTGTCGATTCAATCAATATTCAACCCTCGAAAGTGGTTAGCCCGGTTGAGCGCCGTAACCCGCTCAACCTCCTCCACCACCTACTCCGTCCCCACCAGTCCGGGTGCAGGCGCAACCGTGCGGCCCACCGTAATGCACAGAGACGAGGCAAGGGGGAGCGCGCATCGCATTTCAGTGCTGGCTCACACGCTGTAAGCCCGGCCGCCGGTTGGCTGCAACCGGGTCGCTGAAGCGGCTGAACAGCAGTTTCGATCCAAATCAAGTCGAGGTCCACTACGCTATTCCAAAGGCAGCGCCCGTGAGCCAACGGCCAAGCCAAATCCAGACTGGACCGCCCCTCAAATGTGGCCTCCGAAGGCGTAAGGAGGGGGGAGACTGTGACCATCTTTGGCTCACCCACTGTGCCTCGCAACAACTATCTTCCAACTCCAGACAAGGGAATACACTCGCCCACTCTCATCGATCAGCCCTGCCTTCCCCTCTCCTTGACACTCAATTACCCCTTTTCACGAAATCAGGTTGGGACGGTGACCACGACAGGCGAACGAACTAACAAATGTAAGGCACTGTATACGGATTTCCCGGGCCCACAACCCAGTGGGGAAGATTTGAATGGTGCCGTCTACGGTGGCGAGGAGTATGTTAGCAGAAGCGGGAACCGTGGGAAGGAACCAATATCACTTGTTGCCCTTCCCCGCGTTCCCTCCGCCACTCGCTCGACATTGCTCTCGCGCCTGCCGGGACCATCCGCAGTACCGTTAGTGAGCCGGTCATGGCAGACGTCGGAGAGGGATGCCCAATGAAGCAATGAGCGACGTCGTGCCATTCTAGCGTATGACAGCACTTGGCCGTAGGCCCTGTGGTCTCTAGTGGTAAGCAAAAATGCGATCGAGGCCGAGTCAAGCGGACTCACGGTACTCATGCGCAGAGGGTTGGGGGCCCAATCTTCTACTAATGTTTACCAGAATCTTTCCACCTATCAGACTCCCTGAGATCGACTGTGCTGACTGAGGACAGGTTTGAATTTGACTCGTTGCCCTTGGATATGGTTAATAGGTTCCCTTTTCACTCCAAGTACACACGGGGAACCATAACGCCACCAGGATGATGGACGCAACAATGGTAACGGATACTCAACAACGAAGGAAATTTGGTAATCGAGGAAGAGCGTGCTCGATGTGCGGTAACAAATTAAGCATCAACTGTCTTGGGAGAATCGAACCGCGGGGTGCCGACCTTGATTTCCTGGGGGAAGCCAAGGAAGCGTCAAGCTGTGGGCCATGTGGGCGTGGAATTCATCCCGTGCCTGGCGTTGGACTTTGGCAGCTTTTGGGTTCCATGAACGCAGGGCATTCGCGGCGTAACAAAGGATGGTGTTGAAGGCAATGTACCTGGGATTTGGCAAAAAAGAGAAAGGCACGTGTCAGTGGGGAAGGCACACTAGGAAGAGATCAAGCACAACAAGCTTGAAAAGCTAAACCATTCAGGATGCTGGGTGTGCCAGAAAAGCGCCAGGAGGGGAGCGGGAACGTACGAAACGAAGATGACAATATCGCGGAAGCGACAACCGACCTGACCCGCAAGGAGACGAGGTAATCAGTGCCGTCGCGGTAACGGCAGTAGCCGCAGGCACCATCCGGGATTGATGTACTAATAACCCTGGCCACACGGCTTTTTCGAAGACAGATCAAAAGTCGGCGAGGCAGGTGGCGCAGGTCTGCCCCGCAGAAGGCACAATGAGAGCCAGTTCAGACGGGGCACTTAGTACCACTTTGATGGGGAGGACGACATAGGACACGGCCGCCTCGAAGTAGTACCTCAATGGGGTGAGTGGGCACATCCATGACGACCAGAACTTGGGCATCAGCGCAGGAGACTGCGCATCACACTGCAGAACTGTAAAGCATCGTATAATAATAGGTCAGAAACCCATCCTCCCATATGGGTGGGATTGGAGCAGTCAAAAGGGAGTTCAAACGTACATGCATACAAAAGGCGAAAACAATGGCAAGAGCAAGCTACCCAGCATGGGATTGGGCGCTAGAGCCATGAGTGCGATACCAGGGTGGTGTAGCATGAGGTAAACAAGATGGCATACCAGAACCATCTGAACGCCTGTCCAGCCGTGCCACCACCAAACATCATGTCTTGCCAAGGCCCGTAGAAGACAGGACCAGCGAGCCAGTTCCAAGGCAGTTCAATAATAGGGAAGGGAAGTAGTGATCATGGAAATGCTGTACATCCGGCTGGGAAACTCCCGCGCCTCAAATAAGGTGTGTAGGTGAATGTAGTGGACCGAGAGCTGTTGCGTGCTTGTAGTGGCGAGCACGCTACCAATAAAGCTGAAGTAGACAAAAAAAACAAAGGCAAGTTAGGGGAGCAAAGAAGGGAGAGAGGCGTGCAACTGGGGATAAAGACACCGGGGTCAACAACGTACACGCCAAACAGTCTATTCTGGAAACTCCACATGGTGCGCAACTTGCCCTGCCCCCAGAAAGAGGAAGAGACAAAGAGGTCAGCCAAAACGGAAAGACCAATCTTCCCGCCAATGTAAAAGGAGAATGCCAGTGGTAGAGGAGGAGGTACGTTTGACGAGTTGAGTTAGCTAGGTGCGGTACCCGTTGGCGTAGGTGCCATGCTTGAGAGATTCCTCGGTAGGGAGGTACTGGGGGTCACGATGACGGTTGGAAATGCGATGAACAGCGGCTTCCGTGTCGATGAGGAGGAAGCTATCGCGATACAACTGGGCCAGTCCGTGTCCGTGCTCGACGTCACCGTCGTCGATGCAGTCTAGCATAAATTCGGAAGGGTTCGCATCGGCGGGGCCAAGGACGCCCGAATGGGATTCAAAGTAATCAATGAGCTGGCCACAGACACGATCGTTGTGCAGTTCGCCTTCGTACGCAACCTTATCTCCCTTTTGGAGAAGAATGAGGCAGTCAAACTGGATGAACAGTTCACCCGAGGGGGTGGATGGTAGTAGAAAGGACGGATTGACTGGAATCGGCAAGGTGACGAAGAAAACGGACGATGGAAGAAGCGGCCAAAGAGTCATCCCCGACGTGGGCTCGTCCAGGAAGAGAAGCAACTTCGGTTTCGCTGTCAATTCAACAGCAATGGTAACACGCTTGCGCTGCTCGACCGATAGACATTCTCCCACATTTCGACAAGAGCCTCAGCAGCTCCATCTCCATCATGCGGATCACCTCCTCGGCATAGGCCATTTTTCTTCCTTTAGCACCGTCGAGGGTTGGCACAGGATAGCGCTGAACTGAAGCGCTGGGCGTACAGTGGTGGTGGGTACATGGTTGTCCTGTTGTTGGCAGTACCCCATTTGCTGTTAGGGTTTTGAGCAGTGTTGTCTTTCCCACGCCAGACTCACCCATGAACGCGGCCAACTTTCCCGGCTGAACAAAACCAGTAACGTCCGGCAAAAGCTGGCGCATTCTACGGAAGCGTAGGCTGTGGAGGGAGCGAAGGGTTGTCAAGCGTCGCTGGCGTTGGGGTAGGTAGAGGGCAACACGGGCCTTGAAGCTTGCACGCAGTACACTGTTAGGCGCCTTCCACATTTTCACACCGCATGGGACGCCCATAGAGGCAGGTGGTCACCGCCTCCATGAGGCAATGGGAGGGTGTGCAGCCAATACACTACCTTGCCCACATAGATCCGACGTTCATTCGTACTTGGGCGCTGTAGCTCGTGACGCATCTGGTCTTGGGAGGCGAGAATGATCAGTTGGCCTCGTTCGCCCGCGCCTCTGGCTTCCAGGGCGGCCGCCTGGATAAGACCGAGGCCAGTAAATGGGCACCTACCCAAATGACCTTGTCGCAGTCGGGCACGTGCACAGATACGGAAAGCTCCTTATTTCCAACAAGCACCACTTCGTCACCGCGCACAAATCTTGCCAGATTCTCCGCCCCTTCTTCCCTGGGCAGCATGGGTGTCGCCTACCCGGGCCGATGCGGGACGAGGGGGAAGGTAGTACTAAGAAAGAGAAAGGGGACTAGATCAGCAAACAATCGAATTGAAAAAGAGAATGAGAAGACGTACTGGAACAGCAAGGTAGGATGCAATTGTCCTTGCTTCGCTGCACGAGTTGGCGATGATGATGGTGCGACGAGGTGCAGATGGTTGACATGGGTTTGTACACCAAGCTTCTCGGGCTTCAAGACGCATCGATAACAGACGAAACAATATGGCATGCACGCCACTCGGGTCTGACGCGTGGTCCATATACTGCACCTCGAGTCGAGGGACTGGCGGGTTAAAATGGGAAAACCCAACGAGGCAGTCTTTTGACAACATTGGCTCCAGCTCCTCCACAATCCCACGCGGCGCGGTGGCTGAGAGTGCAAGGAGGCGTGTATGGGCGAGAAAGGGGTTAAGGAAATATTGTCAAACTCGCATTGCAAGTGGCGTTGCCGAGGGATGAGGTGTGCTTCTTCCAGTACAATCCTTTCAAGCCGCTTGTGCTGGGATAGGGAGCGGAGAAGATCGACGAGATTTTTGTGGGCGAGTTGGCCGATGGTTGTGAGCAGAATGAGGGTACCTGATGTTACCTCAGGAACCTCAAGGATGGCACTGCCAGCACTCAGACTCGATCTGGTGTTGGACCAAGTGGCGCTCAATGCCGGCGAGCATGCGGGGCAAAGGTATGAGGATGGCATGAACCATGTCAGGTGCGGCGGTGATGGCTGGGATGAGCCACAGGGGGGTGTGACGAGGACAATAGTCCAGGTTGATCGCGTCGAGGGCAGCGTGGACGAAAATGAATCGGACACGGAGGTTCGAGGCGGCAACCTGGCCCTTGAAGAGCAGGCATACGCGAGCTTGTCTGCTGGCGTCACGGGAGGTCGGGGTGGATGATGGAACAGGACGATCAGGTGAAGCATGCTGCCTGACCAAGGCAGGCAGGGGGTCAGAGCTGGTGCATGGCCGTCAGACGGGATTGGAAGGTCACGTGCCAGACTCTGGCGGCCGAATGGTGCACCACACGGACGGGGGGCAACTCGGGACACAGAACGATGTGGGTTGAAACGATGCAACGGGGAGGGAAGTCAATGGGCGCGTGGGCGAAGTAAGCCGCGAGGAAGCGGCAGTGGACGACGTCAGGCACCCGAACGCCTTGCAGCGTTTCCAGGACGTAGGACGACTCAGATTCGCGCCCGCAATGCGGTAGGGACCCTGACCTCCATCCGATCGCCCTTGGGCGACCCCTTCGGCGCCACCACCGTCACAAGCATGCGGTCAGGGAAGCGAGGGGTACCGACTGGCCGAGTCGAAGTAGGGCTGAAGCTCCGGGTCGGGGGCGTGCGGCTCCCAGCCTGCGGTGACCAAATAAGGCACGCGCGGCTGCAAGTGCTCCGAGGGATGGTTCCTGTGGCGCCCAAAGAAGATCTGTTCCGGTACCCCGCCAACCTGGGGGGAAAGCGTGGCGTTCCCACCGTTGCATAACGCCCTCTACCACTGGTGGATCCGGCCGTTTGGGGCGCCGCAGGAGGCCACCATGGACAATCAGTCGTCCTTCGGGCTACGGAGATGCAAGCTCGCCAGGCAGATGCACGGCCGCCGCAGCCGGGGGCGTTGATGGCGAATGGCGAGCCAGGCGAGGCCAAGTCAGCAGCGGCGAGGACAAGGGCGAGAGGCCGGGGGAAGACAGGGGGCCAGCTGCACGCCTAAAGTCCAAGGCGGCGGGTGAGGCGAGGAGGCGCGGGGCGGCAGCGAGGCAGAGCTTGCCCTATCCAGATTCAACAGTGCAGCGGTCGTAGGATGGCGGCGGTGGGCGCCGCACGGAAGGGCACGGTGCGGCCACAATGTTGTGTGACATGTGAGCGTGACATGTGACGCGTGACGCGTGACGCGTGACGGCAATTTCCCAAGACAGACGCTCGTGACGCTGGCATTAGGGTTACTTGCATAGCTGCCGGAAAGGAAGGAAGAAGAGGGCATGATGCAGGATGCACACATTTCAAGGGCCGTGCGCAGGATACAAGCTGAAGGGCGGGGAGATGGCGGCGTCAGCCGCTCAGCGCCGCTCCACCGCTGCGCCGCCTTGCCGCGGAGGTGAGTTAGGGAGTGTGCCTCCGTCGATTGCTGAGTCGCGAACAGCTGCCTCCCGCGCGCATTCATCGCTGGTCGCGCCTCGGCCCACCGCACGGACCTCGGGCATCGCATCAATCGCATTCCAGATGCGCAGCACTCGCCCGTCACGCGTCCCGCGCACGCCCCACATGTACGATCGGCGCCCCGCGATGGCGTCTGATGACGGGCGTCTTGCGTTCTCGACGGTCGACGATCCAGGGTCACCGAGCTCATCGATCATCCCGCGCCCGCGTTGAACGTGGAGCGCAACCCACCTCCACATTGATCCCGCCCTCTGCGCATTAGCGTCGCCGCGGCCCGCCGCCGCCCATCCGCCCTGCTGCACCACCGTCTCGGTGTTGCGGCCCCCCCTTCCGCCCCGCTGCGGCGCGGCGTGGGTCGCCATTGCGTCCCTGGACCATGTGGTCATTACCTGCAACGACATTGACCGCACCGTGCGTTCTACACCCGCCTCGGGATGGAGCTGGTTCATTCGGTTCGGGCTGGAAGGTGCTCGCGTTTGGCAGGCAGAAAAATCAATTTGCACCAGAAGGGCAAGGAGTTGTACGTACCTTCCTGCTGGGCTCGGTTGGGGCGGGGAGCGCGGCAACGCTGGGCGCGCCAAGAGAGGGGTCGAACAGTGCTGACTAGTAGGGCACAGACGATTGACCCGACTGGATGATGGCCTTATGTGTTTGGTTTTGCTTTCTTACCTTGTCCTCTCTTTCCGTCCGTTCTCTCCCTCATTCCTCTCCCCTTTCTCCCTCAGCGAACCAAGTACGCCCTCCCCTCGTGCGCGCTCCCAATGCCACGCAAACTAACCCTCCTCACACACCCACAGAAGCCGCCTTGCCCCAACCGGGATCACAGGATTTGTGCTTTATCATCTCAGACAGCATCTTGCTGCGCAGGTACGCACCTCGCTCCTACTCCTCTGTCGCACCTCCCCACCCTTCCCTCCCTGCTCCTACGGCGTGTGCGCTCTTTCCTTGACCCGCGTTCCCACAGCGTGTGTTAACCCCGCTCTTACTACGTGTGTGCGAACGCCCACAGCAACACCTCGCTGAGCAAAACATTGACATCATCGAAGGCCCCGTGCAGCGCATGGGCGCCGTCGGGGCCGATGATCAGCGTCTAGTGCGCGATCCGATGAAACTTGATCGAGGTGAGCCGACCAGTTCCTTGGACCCGGCCGAGCAGGCACGGCTGCAGGAGAAGGAGCATTGACTTTGTTACCCGGTTTCGTGCGCAGCTTCGTCGGAAGGATGCGCAGTGAGGAGGCGGCGGAGGCGGTTGTAGATGTACGTGGTGCGGCGCGCAGGGCGTAGGGGCGACGTTGGATCGATTGGTCGTGTTCTTTGCTCTCCCCCCTGGGAAGAAGAATCGTTCCGCTCCTTTGCGGATGCGAATGCGTGTGCGTATTGGACGGGAGTCCGAGTCGGTCGCAGGGAGATTGCTTTCGTCCAAGGCGGCGCGGTGCAGGGGGTGCCTTGAAGGTGTGCGCATCGATGTGAACGTGTGTGACTTGTACGCTACGACGGAAGGGCGGGCTGGGCAAACCCCCTCCCCCCCGCCACGATGTTGCAGATGCTTGCGGTACAACGGGTACCTTGTGAATGCATGTACATGTCTTTCTGGACATTCCTTATCTTGGCGTATTTGACCCATACTCTCTTGGGGCCTTGCTGTCGTCTGCTACGGTGGCCGTGCGCACGCTTGCTCGTGCAAGGTCCGGGTGCACCATCGTATCAACACGCTTCCCGAGCTGCGGCTCGGGTCGGTAGATTTCATCGGGTCGCATACGCCTGGCTATAGCACAACGTAGATTGATTCTAATGGATTCAAGGTCATAATGGCTCGGAGGTCCACGTATGTTCAAGTGGCCGAAGCGCGCAACCCCTGCGTGGTACCCCCGCGGGTGGGACCGCTGGCGTACCGCGCTGCGTACAGGCTCTTACAAAACATGTGGCGTAAGGTTCCAGGTACGTCGGGGCAAGAGGTGTGCAAGGAGACAAGGGTGTGTGTGGCGTGGTTTTGTCCTCGACGCATACCACGCCCGATTGCGTTCCACAGCAACAAACCAGTCGATCGCGATGCCGGATCCGGGTGCGCCCGAGAGGCTCACGAGAAGAAGGCACCCAACCCCTCAAGCATGTCCTCCCACGGACAAGAGTCGACGAGGCTGGTCTAGGCCAAGGTCGACGAGCGCGGGCAGGCCCCTACGCCGGAGCGGCCGGCGCCGGGGCCAAGACGCAATCGATCCACTGGTCGCACTGCCCAAGGTAATTCGCCGGACGCACAGTCGTTCCAGCTCCCGCGATCAAGTAGGGGGTTACAGTCGTTCCAGCTCCCCGCGATCAAGCTTACTCGCAATCACCTCGCTTCTCTCACAGCATCTCAACCAGTGCCCGGTCCTCGAGGGCCGTACGACAACAGGCGTACCCGACGTCGTGGCCATACCGCCTTCCTTTGGTGCTTTGGGGTTATTCTCAGTACCCATCTGTGCACGGGGCGATGAATGGTACCTGGTTACCCCGCCCATGACGGTCACCTCCAGGCCAAATCCCCCCCTCCCGTACGGCCGGTGACCGTCAGATCAGGCAGGGGAGTGGTACTGCTGCCGCGCGACGGCCAGGACTCTCATCTGAGCCAGGTGCCCCGGGCCACAGCCGCTCAAAAGGTTTCTGTGCCCTGGCACGACAGCGGCATATCACCGACATCTTGGATCCGTCATACTCAGTCAATCCTGGTCCGATGAGCTGGGGACTGTGGACTCAGGCATTCTCCTGATCTTGCTCTAGTACAAGCTGGGACAGATACCCTCAAATCGTCTTTCTTGAACATGGATGTTGGGTAGTAAGTAGGTGGTGACCGGTGGTGATGGAGAGCACCACTTACCTTCTTGCTCGGACAGGTACCTGATGATCTAATCTGCGTACCCCACGCTCTTCTCCTGGGCTGGGACTATGTTCATGTTAAGGGGGCTGGATCGGTGGATCCCTTGGCTCAACGTTGCTTCGATCGTTTGAAAGCGGTTTAGTGTGCCCTGCAGTGGTGCTAGTGCCCTTTGACGGTTGACCAGAACACGCCCTCGCGTATTTGAGTCGTCGGATGAGCTATAGTGGCTTAGTATGCTGTGGCGGAGTTGCTGTTTCAGTCACATGAGGGCCAGTATCGGCCGGTTGCTCATATCAGTTTCGGATCGGGTCAAGCATGGGATTGCTCGCGCGGCACTGCTGCTGTTTTAGCCAAGGAGGCTCTTGAGCCAGCTCGCATACGGGCAAAGCGGGGGCGATCGTGGCGTATATCGAAGGTCCTCAACTGGAGGTGTGGAGATTGGTTGTGGTTGACTAAGCAAGAATCCCCTCCGAACGTCCCAGTGGTTCTTTGAAGTGAAGGTATTTGGGTCCTTTCAAGGTTGTTAAGGCAAAAGTGCATGAAGGAACTTTTCTTCTTGACCTGCCAGTTTCGATTAAGATTCATTGGTATTGAAACGTATCTTCCTCTGAGCCCTACCGTTTCGACGAGATGGCTGCTCTGCATGATCCGTTACCTCCACCGCCTATGTTGATCGGGGAGAAGAACATTCGTTGGTGGACAAGATTTTGGACTCCCGCTATACTATCGACGTTTCAGGTTCAAAACACTCATCTCATAGTTTGTTGGGTTCTCCCTGAGTCGGAGAACGATGGGTCCTAGCCAATGATCTGGGTGATGAGGCACCAGCCGTGTGGTTGCTTTCCACATCCAACGTTCGAGAAGTACTGTTCCCAAAGCTGGCAAGTGTGGAGGACGAAGGAAATGAGGGAGAGATGGTGTTCTCTTCCAAGAAAAGCTTCTCGGCAGGGGAAGGATACAGAAGGGAGAGTCGGACAAGGAGTGATTACGAGATGCTGTCATGTCATCGTATTTTGCAATCACGCCAACAGCCCCACCACAACTCGACGCCAGGATCCGACAAAGGAGGGCGCAATGGTCAGCCATCTAGAGTGGATCTGACTTGTCAGAGTCCGAGACGAGTTCTGACCCAGGCACCGCCTCAGCACGCGGGTGCCTTCGTCTCAGTCGGGGTGGCGTACCCTGATGTGCATCTTCGACTGATGATCAGTACCAGTGTCGATTCCTTGAACTTGTTCTTGAAGCCCTTCCCCTTTTCCGAAGGGGAGGGGGGGAGGGGTTAAAGAGGTTCTCTCATTCGGCATGGATACGCCCTGTGACATGTGAGGGAGAACGAGCTATATGGGTCACTGACGGCTTGCTCGCGTAAAGAACCTATCTACTCAGTTGCGCCTAAACGGAGGACGCTTCCTTGATCTGGGCGACGCAGATCGAGGCCTTTCCGTACGGCAGAGGAAATCCATGCGCGAACTTCGAGTCCCCACCGATTTTGTTCTACTTTCTTGGGCGCAAGCTAGTGACTAGTGAGCAGTAAGCCTCACTACTCAGGCTGAGCCCTAGTTGTTGAGTTGCCGGATCTGGACGTTCTTCTGATCGATCTGACGTAGCACCAATTCCTTGATGCATGAGATTGATATTAAGATCGAGAGATGCTCCATGATCATCATGAACAACCTGGGCTTGCCAGGGCTTGCTCCCTTCGTTGTTGGGATCTCCCTTGAAATTTGAAACTTGAAGCATGAATATGAGCATTGAGCTTGAGCATTGAGCGCATTGAATATTGAGCACCACTTCGACATAATTCGCTCTCTGAACTCTTCTTGGCCCTTAGTAGGCCTTAAAAAAGCTTGTGCGAGGCGGCCCTGTTCCGCCTCTGTTCCGCCCCTCCGTTCCGCCTCCGGGGCCTTCCCCTGATCGCATCCCCACCATCTCCCCTTTGCCTTGCTCGCCTCCCACAAAGCTTCAAGGTCATTGGTTATAGCGCTCTCTAACTCGGGCCTGACCTGACCGAAGACCAGTGGTCTGAACATCTGAACTGAAAAAACTGTGCGAGTGCGCACAGTACTGTTGAGTTGAGTGTTGTTGAGTTCGGAAAGGACGGAGTTAAAATACCGAGTTCACGTTCCTGAGAGTGCTCAGGCTGAGCGGATTGAACGCTGTGTTTCAGCGCTGACAAGCTGACTGCTACACCAACTGTTCTGCTCTGAGATGTGGCAGTGAAGAATGAGTTCAACTACTCAGTACGAGTGAAGTTCAGAAGTTCAGTATTGAGGGAGTGCCCAGATAGAGTTCACTGAGTTCGCAATCCTGTAGCCCCGAGGCTGCGGCGTGGGGACTGAGGTCAGCCAGCCAGGCGCCAGATCGTCGGACGCGTCAGATCAGGCCGGTCAGGCCCTCGGGCCTCAGGCTGACCTTTGAGAGATGTGAGATGTGAGATTGAGAGCGGTCTGCGAGATCTGAGTCTGAGAGGTCCGGAGGTGCGTGGCCTGGAGTGGCGGATGACAGTGGCAGAGTGCTTAGGCTGAACGCCAAACGTTACCGGTTTATCATGTGCATCATGCCCAGACGCCAAGGTTCAGTATTGTCCAGGACGTTCATCGTTCGGTCCTGCCAATTCGCAGGCAGGCTCAGGCTACCACATAATGCGCCATGCATAATGGCACTTGGCCGCAACACTGCTGGACAAGCGTTGGCTGAATGGGTTGGACGAGCGGCGGCGTGGGAGCGGTGCACTGCCGGAGTGTCAGGGCCGGTGTCCGACGGTGTCCGACCGTCTAGCGTCAATATTCCAGTGCATTTGACAAGGTGCCCGACAAATGCGTCTCACGTGGCCGGCGCAGGGGCAGTGGCGAGCGCAGGCGGCTGCAGTCCCTCGATGCCCGTGGCCGCTGACGCGCTGACGCGCTGACGCGCTGGAGGCTGCCATCGCACCTCGCATCCCGGACGGGGGCAGCGAGAGGCGCGTTCAAACGTTCACTGCACATGTCATGCATGTCACATCAACATCAACGTCAACGTTCAACGGCCCTCCCTTCCGCGTCACACGTCATGCGTCACATCATGCGTCACTAGCTCGTCACTAGCACGACGCATTAGTCAGTAGTCGCTAGCACTGGTGAGCTCACCGTTCCCGTCCTTCCAATTTCAAACGCCCGTGGGGACAGCTAACACAACCACTGCGGGGACCGCACGGGGGCGGTGTGGGGGCTGGCTTAGCGCGGGGCAGGGGTCAAGCGACGCATCAAATCAGACTCGACGCGTTCCGCCGCTGCTCATGCCCACGCGCCAGCAGTGCCGCCATGCGATGCTCCTGCCTCACGTGCCAGCAACGGCCGATGGCCCGTGGCGAGTGGCCCAGGGGCCCGCAGGGCACGGGCACGGGGCCGCACTGGCATGCAGGCGGAGCGCAGGCGCGGCACGGGGCCAGCGTCCCCTGCTGCCTGATCGAGGCAGGGCGGACAGGACGGGTGCATGACAAGGCGCTCAGAGCCAAGAGCAAGATCTAATCCAACCTGCATGTTCGTCTCGGCCGCTGCAGGTTCGAATGACTAGTGACGAGTAACGAGGGAGCGCTGAGCGCAGCATCAGCGCCTGGGCGATGCATGATCAATCATGGCCCATCGTTTGCCGCACATCCCCACAGCCCCCAATGGGGCACCCACTCCCGCCGTCTTGTCTGCCATCTCTCGTCATCTGCACCGTTTGGCCGCTCGCCGCCTACTATTGCGACGGACGCTTAGCAGTCTGCTTTTAGTAAACTGAACCACCCATTTTCAGGCATCCCCTCCGCCTGCCCCCCCGAGCTCCATCTCGCACTACGGCCCGTAGTATATAATCCCCCTCCCGCCTCCGCCATTCCTGTCCCGTATCCCCGTCTTCCCCTCCTTCTCCATCCCTGCCCAGCATGGCCGTCACTGAAGACATCGTGCGCCCTGCGTCTGTAGCATCTGACCGCACCTCCATCCCCGATGAGGCGTTCAAGCAAAACAAGGAGGAGCCCATCCCCGCTCGCATGCCCCAGCCCACCAACCCCAACTTGGACCTCGACCATGACGGTGAGCGCAGTTTGGTCAGCCAGGAGTACCTCGACCGCATCGACGATGCGGAGAAGGCAGACCAGATCGACCCTTTCCTCGTCGAATTCGGCCCCGAGGATCCGGATAACCCCAAGAACTGGTTGACCAACCGCAAATGGTTCATCACCATGTTCACCTCTCTTGTGTTTCACGTAGCCATTGGCTCTTCGATGCCTACCGGTGATCTGGACGGTGCTGCCAAATCGCTCAAGGTCTCTATGGAAGCCATCAACTTGACCATCACTCTCTTTGTTTGTGGCTTTGGCTTTGGCCCATGCTCTTCGCTTCGCTGTCCGAGATGATTGGACGGCAGCCTGTGTACCTGCTCTGCGGCTTCCTCTACTTATCTTCAACATGCAGTGTGCGCTGGCTCCCAACATTGCCACGCTCTTGTCCGGTCGTATGATTGCCGGTCTGGCTGCTTCGGCCCCGATGACCAATGTGGGCGGCTCGTTGTCGGATGTATGGAGGCCAGAGCAAAAGGGTGTGCCGATGGCCATGTTCTCTTCCGTCATTTTCGTTGGTCCTTCCGTTGGTCCCTTGATCGGTGGCTACATCAAGACGGGCACCAACAGCCCTCGGGCGTGGTGGGTACATCTACTGGACCCTGTTTGCCTTTACGGGCATTATCTTTTTATCAGTCTCTTTGCACCCGAGACGCTGGCCCCAGTCATCCTCAAGAAGCGTGCCAAGAAGCTGCGCAAGGAAACGGGCGACGAACGCTACTCGACGGCGAACGAGCGTGTGGGCAAGCGGTCGATTGGCGATATCGTCAGGACGTCCGTGCTCATTCCTTTCCTCATGTTGGTCAGTGAGCCGCTGATCATCCTTTTCTCGGGCTACCTCTGTCTTGTGTATGGTACGTCAACCCCCCTTCCCCACTTCTGCTTTTGAGGATTGTTGGCAACCAACCTTACTGACCCTCCCTCAGCTCTTCTGTATCTTCTCTTCTTCGCCTTGCCGATCGTGTACGACGAGGGCCACGGATTCAACGCTGGTGAAGTGGGTCTCATCTTCCTTGCTCTGGTGGTAGGAATTCTGTTGGCGAACCTCTATGTGTTTTTCGTGCACGAGCGGTGGTACCATAAGCGTGGGCTGGAACGCAACAACACCCCTGAAGACCGTCTTCCCCTGATGATGGTGGGTGCCGTGATCTTGCCAATCTCGATGTTCATTTTGGCTTGGACCAGTATGCCGCATGTGCACTGGTCGGGTTCGATGATTGCGTTGATTCCGATGGGCTTTGCCTTTGTCGCCATCTACATTGCGGCCAACGCATACATTGTGGACGTGTACCCGCGGCAGGCCGCCTCGGCGTTGGCTGCCAAGACCTTGGCCCGTTCGCTCTGTGGTGCCTCGGTTCCTCTCTTCAGTACCCAGATGTTCCACAAGATGCAAAACCAATGGGCGTTCACCCTGATGGCCTTTGTCTGCTGCGCCATGGCTCCCATTCCATTCATCTTCTTCAAGATCGGCCCATCGATCCGTGCGAGGTCCCAGTACGCTTCGTCGGACAACTAACCGGCCTCTGCAGTGGCAGTTGCGCTGGCTGGCTCCCTCCGATCTGGACCAAGCGCATCAGCCTTTATAACCCTTGTCATCATTCAGTATCGGCTTCTTTTCTCCCCCTCTTCATAACCCCCCCCCCCAAGCAGGCCTTTCCCCTTTCCTTTCACTTCTCCGTTTACCAGGCCTCATGGGCTGAAATCCACCGCCCACCTACCCACGGATTTCATCCTTTGTAACCGAACATTCGTCTGCTCTTTACTGTATGGTTCTTTTGCATGCACCTCCCCCCATGCTCTGTCCAAGTAATGGTTGCGACCGCGCCTCCAGTCTTTGGATGAAACCATGTCACATATGTTGCTTGGCCTTTGTCCCCCAGTTCGGATTCTGCTTCTATAGGTATTCAAGTCCGTAGAAATTCTACTCACAGGCATTTCTCATCCGTGCATGCATCTTTTCACGGTCAGGGCTGAGATCTGAGAGATGAGGGGTTGGTTGGCATGGCCTCTCGCAGCTTGGAAGCCTTTGAACCGTTGCTGTATTGAGAAACACAACGATAAAATGGGCGGGTGGGGGCACTGGCATCATCAGGTCGAGATGCGGGGAGCGAGGCGGGATGGCCGGTGCCGGTGAACCAACAGGCCCACAAGGAAGAGAGCCGTGACGGATATCCCCTATGCTCTTTGTTGACTGTCTGGATGTGAAAGGGTATAGAGAGAGAGAAAAAGAGAAGATGGCGGGCGAATCTGTTCCAGGAAAAAGGGGCAAAAGTCGTAGACAGCTTACAGCAAGGAACATGACTCAGCACATGTCAGCTATCTGACACGTCCCATTCCGCTAATAGCACTCTGGCTTGATGTCTCGATTTGGCCACCGGATCCATACACCGTGCCGCTCCTGTCGTTGCCAGTGCATGCGTACTGTTGGCTGGAATCCACAATACTCCGTCGGATTTCTAGCACAACAAGCCTCATATAATGAACGGGTTTTCTGCAGTCGATCAGCGTTATTATGAGCCTTTCTTGGGGGCAGATGGAAAGCAGACCGACTATCCCTTGTGCGTATCGTAGGCAAAGGTTGGTTTTGGCGAGATTGGTCCAGGGATGGAAGCTGGGATGGTTTGCGCTGTGGCCAGTGGGTGTGCGGGGTACTAGCACGACCACTAAACGTAGTGCACTGTATTATCTCTACTTTCCATATCGGAGGGTGCAAAGAAAAGTGCCAACAACCCTACTGCTCTCCGACCTGCACGTGACGGGTGGGGGGGGGGGGGGCTGGAGGCGAAGACGGTAGATATGGACAGGTTACAAGAACGACTACGCGCCAAATTTTAAGGCGCGACCCAGGCCAAGCAAACGAGCGACCACCCGACCCAAATGGGTAACGAAGGAAATGGGGGGAAGTTACAGATATTGACCGAACTACTCATGCAAGCAGATATATAGGAGGGTAAAGGTTACCGGGTACCCATTCATCAGGGTATTGTGAGATGGCCTTCTCGTATCCGCTGGTGTGGTCGTTGGAGGTCAAGTCGGGCATGGTGATACTGATGCCAGAGTGGGGGTTCTGTACCTCTGCTGCCCAAGGGCTGGTACATTGCCTCTTCGCCCACTTGAGCCAAGTCGATACCCAGTAACCTTCCTCCTCTGTGACGCGGAGGAAGTGGCAATAAGGAATCCGATCAATCACAAAGAGCAGAAGCAATGTGACGACAAAGCTCCACCCTACACCGTAGCACGAGTCGGCCAATTGGTATGCGAGCTGGATGTAGTGGTGGTTGATCCACCCGCCGGGGATCGGAGTGGATAGGTCAAAGGATGCGACCCGCTGGTCGGCAAACAACCCGGTCAACAAGTTGCCCGCAATCCCGCCAATGGCATGGGCGGCAAAAATGTCGAGCGAATCGTCAATCTGAAGTATGGTCTTGAGTCCCGTACCAAAGTTGCACGCCGTCGCGCCCACCACACCAAACACCAGACTGGACGGTGTGGAGACGTACCCGCTACCTGGGGTGATGGCCACCAACCCGCTAATCACTCCCGAGCAAAACCCACCGCGGACCACTTGCGCTCCAAGCGGTAATCCCATAGCATCCACGTCACCCCCCCCACGCTGGCAGCCACAATGGTGACCATCGAAGCCTGGACCGCACGCAGGTTGGCGCCCAAGGCCGAGCCGCCATTGAACCCGATCCAGCCGACCCAGAGAAAGACGGTGCCAAGGATAACGTGGGACACATTGTAAGGACGGTAGGCCAGCCGATCCGTCCCGTATCCGCTTCGTTTTCCCAAGAACATGCTGATCGCCAGCGCACTCACGCCCGACGCCGTGTGCACAGGCGTGCCACCGGCAAAGTCGAGGCCACCATATTGTTGGACCAGCCGACGCGCCAGTTCCAAGTAGCATTAGCGATGGGGTTGTACACAATGGTAGCCCAGCAAAACGAGAAGAGCAGCATCGGTCCCAATCTTGCCCGGTCGGCAAAACCCACACAAGCAATGACCGGGGTGATGGCGGCAAACATGCCTGATACAAACAAAAGAGAAGTTGTGGGATGGCCGGTGAGCCCGAGGAGGGTGAAGATCAACATTGATCAGCCAAGTGCTTAAGGTCGCCGATGAAACCGCTGCCGGTAGGGGAGAAGGCGAGAGAGAAGCCCAGAAGAACCATTCAAAGAAGACGACGGCCATGACGGCGACACTCATCCAGATCATCGATAGGGCATTCTTGCGCCGTAGCAGGCCACCGTAAAAGTAACCCAGACCGGGAATCATCGCATGACCGGGCGGAGGCGGTGATCATCCAGGCCAGGTCGCCAGATTGACACCAGCTCCGTTCCGTCGACCCAGAAGGAAATGTTGCCGTCGTGGGTGAGGGTTGCATTGTAGGTGCAGCGATGGTGTCCATCGAGTGGATTGGGGAGGGGGGGCGAAGATCCGGAAGGAAATGAGAGTGATCACAAGGGGGTATAATATAGGCGGCTCGTCCGGATGGACGACAACTCGGGGGGCTGCCTATATAGCTGACTCGCTACTGGTGTCTTTTTCAGCGGGGGATTCGTGCTGGGCTGCTGCAGCGGAAGATGGTGTGCTGGTACACGAGTACTGATGTACTGAGATCGATGAGAAGTAAGTAGTAAGACAGACGAGTGCAGTTCCGATGGAGAGGGCCAATCTCAGTAGTACCAGTATCAACAATGGCCGATGATCGATATCGAGGACAATGATTAATGATATCTGAGAGGGGCAGCGACGCAGAGAAGTGGGGCAGACTGGCACTCTGCTAGGAATATCACTGCCGAAGCGAAAATGCCCCCAAGGGGGGGGGAGGAGAAGAGGTAAGCGCTAATAAGCGGGGGAGTGACCTAGTGGCACTGAGCACAGTGAGATCTGAGATAAGCACGATGCTGGTATGCTTATCGGTTGCCGGGGGGTGGCAGGAGGTGCCAGTGTGGGGCCGGGGGGTTGCCAGGATGGGCGGTGGGCGGTGGCTGGATGGCACGGCAGGTCACTGAAAGGAGCCCTGGCCAGCAGCAGCTAGATACGGCTCTCATGTCACATGTCACATGTCACATGCCTTATGCCACATCTAAAAGCTAGTCAAGTCTTCTGAAGCATTTCTCCATCAACGTTCAACTGAACGTTCAACGTTAAACGAATGTGCGCACCAAAAGACTAATATGGACTAGAAAGGATTTGGACCACAGGACACGCAAGTGTGCGCTTGCGTTTGGGAAGGTGCCGCGGCATGCCACACGGCAAGAATGTACGCTGTCCTCTCCGGTGGTTTTGGCACATACTATCGACCATGCCAGTACTGTCCGTGCTCAGTCTGAGTACGCTCAGGCTAGGGTCTTGCCATTGTTGCCAAACGCCGCCGGAGCAAAACATAGCTGCTGTCTGTACATCCCTCCGGGTCCAAGCCGCCCGAGATAATCGATAACACTGGCCTTGCGCCCCATGGGGGTCCGAGCGCACTAGAGGGCACTTTAGTGTGTGACACGTGACTGTGACAGGTGGTACGTGGTTACGCGGTTACGTGGACGAAGAACAAAGCCAATTTGAGTTCTAACCGTCATGCATCATGCATCCCTGATACAACTGAGCAACTGGTGAGCGCTGAGCGCGCTGAGCTCAGCACTCAGCTCAGTGCACACTCAGTACGCTCAGCCTGAGCCCCCGAGCAGTCCCGAGCCAGCCGAGCCATCTCAGCCTCTCGAAGCGCCGAGTTGGGGAGAGCACATGTGAAGGCAAGTGACGAGTGAGGGACACACTGCAATTTATATAAGCTTGGGCGTTTGTTAGGACTTGGGCTGCCACGAATCTGTGATGGAGATACGAGATTCCAGTCTGAGATCTCAATCTGAGAGGTGGGAAGCGCCACAGGCTTACGGCACTTGCACCACGCCCCACACAGTCGGCAAGCATTAAGCACTGCCGGCCGGGTAAGCGGCATAATCTCTTTTTCTCGTCGACACGCCAAATGCCGCTCTCGCTGCTCTCTGGTCTCTGGAGACAGAAGCCATCGGGAACAACTTGCAACCACATCCCCTGGCATTGGTACGCAGAACCCAACCGAGCATTCCGCTTGGGGCGAGTGGGACCAGAGCGGGCCGAGTGAGACCGAAAGGCAGGAGAACTGCTGCCATAGGTGCACCCTCTACTAATTCTTCAGTCCAGCTCTCAAGCCCCAGCTGCTGACCTGCGATCCCATCCCGCTGCATTAGCTTCGACGCTATCCACCTTAATCGCCTTCCGCGACCATGGGTGCGTCGCTAGTGCGCCTTATTGTGGCCATTCGTCACGCTCCCAGCCCGATCTGACCCGCACCAGCCGACGGCCAGCTCGACATCGGTCGAGGACGATGTCTCCGATTCTGCGCAGCTGGCGCGGATTCAGCATCCCCTGACTCTGCCGCCACAGAGCGGGGTGTGTTGGACGAGACGACGGGGGGGAGGTGGTGAATCTGCACCTACCCTGCCCGCATCACCGTTTTGACTTTAATGAGCAAGGAAGATTTGTGGCCCGAGGGCAAGCGGGACGCGTTCGTGCGCAATTGTGACGGAATGTGTGGCGCTGTTGGCCCGCTTGCTAGAGATGGAGTTCGTACTCGCTGCTGATTGGCATCCCCTCTGCAGCAGGGAAACAAGGAACCATAAAAGAAGGTTTGCACCTGTTTCAAACCGATCCCCCACGCCTACCACGGCACTGCGGATGGGCGACAATGGCTCCGACCCTACCTCGCTCTACTACACTGGCGCCAATCTGCGCCATGCTTCCTTTGCACGAAGAGGGTGGAGCCGTCGCGTTCGGCGGCGAGATGTACTGTGTAGGGTGGCGACGAGATTTACTTGTGGGGGGCTGATTGACCTATCTTTACCTCCTCCACCTGTTGAATCGAGCGGAGAAAACGCCTGTACAAGACGGTGACTCCGCTGGATACAACCTCCATCTCGGCCGCCGCCTGTCACACATACTCGCTGTGGGGTTCCTGGCCATTATCCGCACCACCATCAATTAACCCAGGAGGGGAATGGAGACGACCGTTACACACCACGAGTCTGGAACGAGAGGAAGGGCCGTGCCACTTGCTCCCACTCACGCCCACGGTTTGCTCCCCTCCCCAGCCAAAAGCCAGTTGCATCTTCTGATTCCATCTCAGAACCAGTCGGGAGAAGAAGAAATCCTAGGATTTTGGCGCGAGTGCGCTCCGTGGTCCAGACTGATGATGCGAGGAAGCGCTAGACGGCCGCTTCTGCTCGTCTATATCCAGCTATCCTATCCTCTCGCGATCCTGTCTCTGCGCTGCGCAGCCCATAACCCAGCCCAGTTTCAGCTGCACCGCAGCTAGTCCGGTCGCTGGTCACCTGACCGGCCGACCCGCAACGATACACATCACGTTTACAAGCGGTCGCCAGTACGTCAGCACGCCGGACATGGGCGGTCCACGTAAGCACCGCAGCGGCCGAGTGCGGTGCTGGGCCGCGGGGGAGCCGCCGGGTGCAGGCGGCGCCAGCGGCCGCACGGCGCCGTGTGTGACGTCACCCTGGCCGCCGGGGGAAGGCATGGCAGGCGCAGCGCTGCGCCGGTCGCGTCGGCGACGGCAGGCTGGGCTGCGCTCTGCCCCTTGCGCCCCCACCCCCGCTTGCCTCACCGCCACCCCATCGCCAGCCAGCATGCTCGGCGGCCTCAAGCTTGCCCTCCGCAACGCCGCCGCGACGAGAGCGCCCTCGCCGACAGCGACGACAGCGGCGACGAACTTGCTCCCGGCGACCCCCATCCCGAGCCCCGCACCCGCCGCCACTCCTCCATCCGCCAAAAACTCTCGTCCGCCGTCCGCCGCACGCGCGGCAGCCGCGGCAGTGTCGGCCAGCCTCGCTCCTCTCTGCTGTCAACTCGCTCCCCGAGTCGCGTTCGACCGATGCCCCCGCGCCCCCACCTCCTTGCCCCCGATGCGGTGCTGCCCTCGAGGAGGAGAAGCGCGATCCCAAGCGCACCTCCATCTCCACCCTCTCGTCCCGCGTGTCGCGCGTCGACAATGGCAACTGGAGCATTCCCGCCAACCTGCTGGTCGGGCCACCGCGAGCTAGCCGAGAAGCTGGTCCAGGACGAGCGCGTCGTCGGCGCGCGCAACCTGCCCAAGTTCACTGCAGCCTGCATGGTCAACTACATTCTTCTGTCCAAGCTGGGCGAGGGGGCGTTTAGCATGTGTACCATGCGCGGGACCGGCGCAGCGGGGCGGATGTGGCGGTCAAGGCTGTGCGCAAGTTCGAGCTCACGCCGCCGCAGGGGGTCGGTACTGAAAGAGGTGCAGATCATGCGCAACGTGCGGCACCCCACATCATCCGTCTGCTGGATTTGGCGAAAGCAAAGAGTATTACTTTCTCATCTCGAGTGGGCGAATGGCGGCGAACTGTTTGAACGGATTGCGGCGCTTACCTACCTCTCCGAACCTCTCTCGCGCCACGTCATCACCCAGGTCGCCCATGCCATCCGCTATCTGCACGAAGAAAAGGGGGTGGTCCACCGCGAATTAAGCCCGAGAATCTGCTGTTTGACGAGATTGCCTTTACCCCGACCGATCCGTCTGTGTTGGCAGCACAGCGTGCTGCACGGCCGTATGACGATGGAAAGGCGGACGAAGGGGTGTTTACCGACGGCGTGGGGGGTGGCGGGATTGGGCGGGTCAAGTTGGCCGATTTTGGATTGAGCAAGGTGGTTTGGGAACAGTTTACCGCCACGCCCTGTGGCACTGCCGGGTACACGGCGCCGGAAATTGTGCGGGACCAGCGGTACAGCAAGATGTGGACATGTGGGCCTTGGGATGCGTGCTGTACACGCTTCTCTGTGGCTTCCCACCCTTTTACGACGAAAGCATCCCCAACTTGATGCGCAAGGTGGCCAAGGGCGAGTATGAGTTCCTGTCTCCGTGGGGGACGAGGTGTCGGAGGAAGCCAAAGATTTGGTCCAGCACCTGCTCACTGTGGACCCCAAGAAACGTACACCATTGACGAGTTTCTTGCCCATCCGTGGTGCAACCGAGCGCCGGGCAACGCCGCGTCGACGAATTGGGAACGCCTGAGTAAGAGTCCGGCGGTATCGACGTACTCGGGCCGCTCGCCTGCGCCGTCCATTCGTTCGGTGCGCAGTATCACTCCTTCATCCCTGCCGAGCGAGACCAAGAAGCGGGGCTGGACTCGCCTTTACTCGCCGCCACGCGAGGGCCGCGGCGGGCGTTGCCCAGTCCGGGTCTGACGCAATTGAGAGAGGCGTTCGATGTGTCCTATGCGCTGCACCGAGCTGAAGAGGAGGCGGCGCATCGGAAATCCTTGGGGTATGCACCGCAAGACATGGCGCTGCTGGGGCTGAACGAGGAAAATGAGAGGAGGAGGAGGAAGAGAATGTGTTGGAAGATTCAGATGCCGTCGAGCCAACGCGCAAGGGTTCCACCGACCCGACCACTACGAACGCTGGAGCTCAAAACTCAGGCCCAGGCCAAGCTACGACCGAACCGACCCCGATCCACGCACCCACGCATCCAAGTGGAACCTACGAGCGCAAAGGAAGACGTGGGCGTTGACCGATTTGCTCGGCTCAACCTCGACGACCATGAGTCTGGACCGTTGAGTTGAGTTGGGCAAGGCCACCTTGCTCGGGCGGCGGAAAGCAAAGGCGTAGGCGTACGCGGAGGCGTACGCAGAGGCTGCTTGGTTGTGCTACGTGTCTCGTGTTCCTGTGCCATACCGTCCCCTCGCCTTACTACTTTTTTCCTTCCTTTTTTGGGCCGGGGGAACGTCTTTCATGCAATGCTCTTAGTTCTGCACTCCCTTTCTCTGAACGACATAAGATTATGGATAGGATCATGGGGCGGGGGACGGGGGTATCATCTAAATCCACAGGGTAGGGAACCGCCACCAGAACAGGCGGACCAGAAGCGCGACCAGGGCCACAAGGCTGCTGCCATCAGGTACTCTCCCTGGAACGGGAGCTGTAGGCGGGAAGACTTGGTCAACGGCAAGAGGGGGGAGGAGGGGGAGAGGGGGGAGGCGAAGGAGGCGGGGCACAAGGCGGGGTGAGCGTGTGCGGGAGAAGGCGGAGATGCTCGAGAGCGGTTTGGTCGGTCTGGGGCCACTCCTGTGCCGGGGCTGTGGGGCCGGGGTGTGGTCCCAGCTGACCAGCACGCTGGCTGCGCCCATGGTGGCTTCAATTTGCAGCGCAGGTGGTGGCGCAACTGCAGGTCGCGGGCGGCGTGAAGGACGAGCTCAGCGCGACCGAGGCGGTGGCGTGGCGGGGCTGCGACAGCGGTCGAGGAGACGGGGGCGCAGAGCGAGTGCCGACGCAAGCGAGTCGATGGAAGGTCTCGTCGGGCAGGGTGACATCGGGATCTTCGAAGGATTCGGCCGGGTCGCTCCACTGGATCAAGGCGAGAGAGGAAGGTTTGGCGACCAGCGCACGTGCTAGGTTCCGTCTTCGTCCTGGGCTCGAGGCAGGGCTGTCCCTAAGCGACGAGGTAAACGAGTCGAGGAAACGGAGCGGGTGGGAGACAGGGCGGCTGCTCCTCCGTGTCAGTGTCACTGGTATCGGTTCCGCCCCAGTCGGGGACGACGCGAGGAAGCTGTTGGAGCGCAGCATGCCAGGCGGCCCAGTCGGCCGGAGTCTCCGTCTCCTCCAGCTGCGACAGACGCACCAAGAGCATCTGCACCGCCAGCCATACGACAAAGGAAGGGCCGTAGGCCAGCACGCCATCCAAGACGCGCTGGGACGAAGCCAAGTCCAAGTCATGGGCAAAGCAGGTCAGCAGCCAGGACAGGGCAAACACCGGCCCGGCCCCTCGGCTAGC
Organism: Moniliella sp. 'wahieum'; assembly: GCA_003971905.1. Lineage (NCBI taxonomy): Eukaryota > Fungi > Basidiomycota > Moniliellomycetes > Moniliellales > Moniliellaceae > Moniliella > Moniliella sp. 'wahieum'. The sequence continues at coordinate 485,443 of RSEE01000045.1, read as the reverse complement.
TCGATGGTGCTCAGCGCAGGCTGCGTTTGGACCGCACGCGTGAGCAGCTGGAGGTGGGCCATGGTGGGGGCAAACGTGGTGGCCAAGTGGTCGCGCAGGATATGAAGTGTGATGCGTGCAGTGACTGCCTTGGCCATCCGCGCCTCGTCGGGGGAAGACCAGCGGGCAGACTGGCCTCCCACTCAATGTCGGGCTCGGCACAGTACGCCTGGTCCAGTTCGGGCGCCACGGTCAGGAGCACGACAGAGACGAGGTCGTGGTAGCCTTGGTAGTACGCCAGCGCCGGGTAGGAACGCAGGGTGCAGACCACGACTTCGTACAGCTGCGCCCGTCGTGCGGGACGATCGGCATCGCTGATCCAGCCCGATACAAAGCTGCGGCGAACGTCGAGTCGAACTTGCCGCTCGTCGGCGTGAGGGGGCAGGGAGCCACAGCGGCCGTCGCGCGGGCCATCCGCCGAGGACGCTGAACAGACAGAGGGGGCGCGCTGGCGGGACGAGGAGTCAGTGTGTTGCACCGTCACTGAAGGTTCCGAGCTGACGCGGACGGGGCTCTTGGGTCCGGGGCTATCGGGGGGCAGTTCGAGGGGGGAGGCGGTAGTAGGGCCAGGGAGGTGGAGCAAACGCAGCCATGCACGGCGGCGGCGGCGCGCGGCGGAGAAGAAGTCGGAGCCTTCCAAGCCGCCGGGCGCAAGTGCCTGGACGCGGAGGCCGTCCAGCGGGTCCGGGAGGGGGTGGGCTCTGGGCTGGGGGGGCAGCCGCCATGGCAGCCAAGCGCGGCGAGGTGTGGGTGGGGTCGATGGGGATGATGTTGATGGGGTTGATGTTGATGGGTCGAGGCAGCTGGTTTGAAAGTTGAAGCCGGCTTGTTCTGGCTGCCTCTTCCGCCGCAGGAAGAACGGATGTGTTGTTTACCAAGTGCAGCCCACCTTCCGTCTCTGCCTCCATGCGCATCCTCCCGCGCCTGCCCACCTGCGTGAGCCTCCGCCGCCATGCGGGGCCCCCACTGGCCCCGCCGCCGACCTCACCACCACCATCGCTCCGCGCGTGCTCGCCCTTCCGCCCTCGCCACCTGCGCGTGCCCAGCGCTCGCGCCGTCTCTGTCCCTGTCTCCCTCCGCGCCCTCACCACGTCCGCCCGGCCCAGGCCGTGGCAGACCGCAAGCTGCGCATCGAAAAGCCCGACGAGATTCGCAACATTAGCATCATAGCCCACATTGATGCTGGCAAAACGACGTGCACCGAACGCATCTTGCACTTGACCCAGCGCCCCATGGGCGCCATCTCTGCCGCTGGCGCCCCCGGCGACGTGGACAAGGGCAGCACCATCACCGATTTCCTCGAGGCCGAGCGCGAAAGGGGCATCACCATCCAAAGCGCTGCCGTGGGTCCGGTGTTTTGGTCGCGAGAAGGCGGCGGCCGCGCCGCGATCAGTCTCGTCGACACCCCGGGCCACATTGATTTTACCATTGAGGTGGAGCGCGCGGTGCGGGTGGTGGATGGCTCGGTGGTCATCCTCGATGGTGTCGAGGGCGCCGAGGCACAAACGGAAGGCGTGTGGGCGCAAGCGCAACGGTACGGGGTCAAGTCCCACCTACTCTTTGTCAACAAGCTCGATCGTCCCGGTAGCTCGTTGCGGCGCAGCCTCATCTCCTTTGTGGCCAAAGGCCTTCACCCACGACCGGTTGCCCTCATCCTCCCTGATTATACCACGACCGGCATGGATGTCTCGCTGACGGGAGTGGTGGATGTGATGCGGATGGAGCGGTTGACGTTCGCTGGGCCGGCTGGGGAGGTGGTAAGCCGTGCGCCGCTGCACGAGGACGACGTGGCGTATGCGTCGGCGTCCGAGGCGCGCGCTGCGCTGGTCGAAACGGTGGCTGGGTGGATGAGGAGTTGCTGGAGGATGCTGATGGCAGATGAGATGGACAGCATGGGCGTGTCGGAACCGAGCCTACGCCGGGCCATTCGGCGCCAAGTGTTGACCGGCAGCATTGTTCCCGTTTTTTGCGGCTCGGGTGCACGCAACATTGGCATCCAGCCCTTGTTGGATGGTATTGCCGACTTTCTTCCTTCTCCCGCCGACCGTCCCCCGGTGCAGGCAACGGGCCTTCCGCTGCTCGAGGCGCCCAAGTCGGCCAAAGAGAAACGCGCTGCACGAAATGCGGTGGCGACCCAACCTCCTGCCCGGGAGTCATTCGTTGTCGCCCGTACCGATCCCTATCTCAGCCTGTTGGCGTTCAAGGTGGTTTGGACCCCGCAGATGGGTGTGCAAACGTTTGTGCGCGTGTACAGTGGCACGCTGCTGTCGTCCAGCACCCTCTTCAACACCCGTACCCAGACACGCGAACGAATGTCCAAGATCTTCCTTCCCTATGCCGATGCCTACGTGGAAGTGAATTCGTTGCAAGCCGGTCAAATTGGCGTGGTGGTCGGCCTGTCGGAGACAGCGACGGGAGACACATTGATTGATGAGAAACAAGCGCTGGCGGTCAAAGGATCCAAGAAGTCCCACGCCCAAGCGCCTCCGATGGCGCTGCGTAGCCTTGAGCTGCCCCGTATCACCATCCCGCCGCCCGTGTTTAGCATGTCGATTGCACCGCGTGGCAAGGCGGATGAAAAGGACTTGCAGACGGCCTTGGCAATGTTGGTACGGACCGATCCTTCCCTCAGGCTCGATGACCAGTCCATCTCGGGCGACGGTGCGGGCAGTGGCCAGTCGACCCTGAGTGGCATGGGCGAACTGCACCTGGACATTGCCAGGGGCAGGTTACGCGACGAGTTCAAGGCACGTGCTTCGTTGGGTGACATTCGCGTTTCGTACCGTGAGACGATCCAGCAGCCGGTCCAGCAGGCTCAGCTCTCGACCGTCCGATCGGCGGGCGTCCCATGAAGGCGGCGTGTGTGGTGGAGATTGAACCGCTGCCCGAACCCGAGGACGTAGACGAGGCCACGGCCGCCGCCGCCGCTCGCAGCAGTGAAAACGTGGTGGAGGTTGATCTTACTGATGCCAACTTGGCCGAAACCAGCGAAGACCCCGCCGACGAAGCCGATGAGCTGGACGCTGACTCCTGTGGCACGGGTCGAACGCGCGCTTCGGGCGGGAGTGCGTGCGGCTCTGCTGCGTGGGCCGCTGAGTGGGAGTGCGGTGGTGAAGGTCAAGGTGCGTGTGCACAGCGTCGAGACGTTTGGGGAGGAAATGACACCGCCAGCTGCGCTGCAGGCGTGTGTCAGCCGTGCCATCCGCTCTGCTCTGCAGAAGGGCGAGCCGGTTCTGCTCGAGCCCTACATGGACGTCACCGTCGCGCTCCCCTCGGGGGCGGTGGGGGCAGTGGTGGGCGACCTGACGGGCGCGCAGCAGGGCGAAGTGGTTGACATTGCCCAGGTGGCGGGCGGTGACGGGGCGGTGGGGACGGCCAAGGCGCTGGACCAGGTCTACCTGCCCCCGAGCTCATCCACACCTCGCTTGCGGCCGGGGATACGCTGTCGCAATCGGGCGACAAGTCGGTGATTCTGGCGCGGGCGCCGCTAAGCAACCTGGTGGCGTACTCGTCGCGCCTGCGCGCCCTCAGCGCGGGCGGAGGCACGTTCACCATGGCCTTCCACGGCTTCCGGCCGATGCAGCTCCAGAAGCAGCGCACCGTCCTGCGTGACATGGGCCGCAGCCTGTAGCCGCTATATCCCCAACACCTCCCATCTCCCTCCCCTGCCGCGCGGCAGCACCCCCCTTGCCACATGTATACTATGGCGACGACACCCTTCCCCCCTTATTGTCCCCTCCACCAGCATCCCTCTCGCCCACAGCATACGTAGCCCATTGAATCTGCCCAGGTCCGATTCCATCTCCAACCCTGTCAGCCGATCAACATAGAGACACACACTGTGTTTTGCACGCCGCACTGTAATAGTACTAGACGCGCATTTCGCACCGCCCCCCGGCACAGATTTACTGTCTGATCGCAATCAGCTCTGTCCCGCTGTCCTCGTCCCCATCCCTCACCGGCGCGGCCTACGACCTGCTATAGACATGATGCGCGGCAATCCCAGATGCTCGCAGCGCGACGCTTCACCGCGTCTTTGCCACGCACCCCATGACACTAGGGCGCAGGCTGTGAAATCTCCATCTTCAGCCCCTTCCACCGCAGCGCCGCCCATGCTCCCCCATGGTTCATGCGTCCCGGATCCGTTCCCAGATCCCAGCACGGGGCCTAGGAGGTTCAGGGGTAGCGCGCATTTGGGACTGTCGACCGCCACGCTCATCGTCTCGGCCAAGGCCCATAGAAACCACCCGTATCATCGCATCATTCTTCATGACATCAGCGGCGGTGTATCCTCCGTCCCACATTCCCTTATTGCTGCTTCCGCCCCGTTCCCACATCAGCTGTCGGTGCTGGGCCGGGCGCGAGAACCGCTTAGCCTCGCAGCCGCAGGACGTGTGAGCAATTATTACCCACAGCGGGCGCAATGGCTGTGACTGCTAAGCCCTGGTGTGGTTCCAGTGGCGCACCCGAAAAAAAAACAAAAAGGAGGGGTACGCCCGGGATTGAACCGAGGACCTCTTCCATGGGGGAGCTATACCCAAAGGAAGCATGATACCACACCACGTACCGAAGTGATTGAGGGTCCGGGTGTGCTTAACAATAGGCGCTTACGCATTCGTTCTGCGACCCATTGCCACGTTGTAGCCTTGGCTTGGCCCTTCGCCGCCGCCTCCACTCCACCACACTCAGCGCTCAGCCGTCTGCCTGCCCAGCCACTACCACCATCTCTCCTTCCCCCGCTGCGCCATGGCAACACTCTGGATCATCAACAAGGCCGGTGGGCTGATCTACACCGGTGGGCGACCGCAGCCGCACCTGTCATCCAACGACGCCCTCGTCTTGGCTGGCACATTGCATGGCGTGCACGCCATCACGGCGCGTCTTGCGCGGACGAAGCGGCAGCGCAGAAGGCGCGCGCCACACACGCTGCTGCTGCTGCGACAGGAGGGGACGGGGGCATGACCCAACTCCAAGCGTCGGACTTTGATTTGGCCTGCTGGCGACCCGACGGGCGTCAAGTTTGTCATTCACCCCGCGGCCCGGGGCGGATGCGGTGCCGGTGCCCGTGCTGCACCAGCGCCGCCGACGCTGCTTCAAGGATGCTACGAAGCGTATGCGGATACAGTGATGCGCAACCCGTTCTACACGCCCGAGATGCCGATCCGGATCGAAGCATTCGACCAGAGGATAAACACGATCCTTGGGGTGTGAGCGGGTGTGGCACGCGCCCTTATGTGATCAATCGGGTAGCTTCCCCCTCCCGTGTCGGGCTGATCTCTGCTCACCCCCGCCCAAGTAATATGATCCACTTTGCCGTGAGCTTCCTGTTCTATCCTGTTCTATAAGTATACTATGTCCTCGTTGCAGAGGTGAGAAGGGGGCGATGCTAGTCATTGTCCGTCGGGTGGTCACATGCCAAGAGTACAGAAACTGGGAAGATGCATACAAGGGAATTGAGGGGAGGTGGGGGCAGATCCGGATTGAAAGGGATTGGAAGGACGGAGGCAATGGAGAGCCACGAGATCCCAAGAATAGACATCGCCCGTTGTGAGTTAGGGATAAAGGGGAAAGGGCTACAATAGAGGGCAAATCAGGTCGGGGGAGGACTTAGGATTGGGCACACTGAACCTGCGGCCCAGCCCCATCCTCATCCTCGTCCATATCCACATCGCCATTGGTTGCCCGCGCGTTGCGTTCTTCGCGCTCGTCCATGTGCTCCATCACGACAGGCTCGAGATCAACGTCTTTGCCCACATTCTCCGGCGCTGCGCGAGGCGGCAGCGCCTTCTCCAAGAAGGCAATCTTGTCCTCCGGGATCGAGTCGGGGAACGTGACAGACACTTGACGTACAAGTCGCCCATCTCGTGGTGTCGATAAGAGGGCATACCCTGTCCACGCAGGACCTTAGTCTCCCCGGCTTCACCACCTCGCCGCGCGAATCTCAATCGCCAACGCGTGGTCGTCGAGGTGGGGGATGTTGACCTGCCCCCCACCAAGAGCGGTAAGGAGGTCAATCTGCACATCCGTCACCAGGTCGTTCTTCCTCCGCTTAAAGCGGGGGTGAGGCTTTTCATCCACCACAATCACCACATCACCAGGGATGGTGTTCGGGGCTTGGTCGGCCTCCTCCTTAAACGTGATCTGTTGACCATTTCCATACCCTTGTCAATCCGAACCTCAAGCACCTTGCGCTCAGGCGTCATCTTGCCATTGCACACCTTGCACTTGTTCTTGGGATCAATGATCTCTCCCGTGCCGTCACAGTCGGGGCAGGTCTGTTGAAGCTGCTGGATCATCGGACCCATCTGGCGCATGACAAACTTGACGCCTGGCCATGGCAGCCGGAGCAAGTCTTAACCGCACCCTCTTTGCCACCCAAACCTTTGCAAGCCTTGCAAATCACATGCTTCTGCAGCGCAAGCTTGGTCGTTTTGCCATTGACAGCTCCTCGAGCGAGACCTTGATGCGGTGCACAAGGTCCTTGCCCTTCCGCGGGCCCTGCGGACGGCCAGACCCAGCACCGAACATGCCGCCACGACCGCCAAAGAGCTGAGAAAACAGGTCAGGGGTCCATGCCGCCCATGCGCCGCCGTCCTTGAGGCCCTCCTCACCAAAGCGGTCGTACAGGTCGCGCTTCTCCGAATCGGACAGGACATCGTAGGCGGAAGTGATTTCCTTAAACGCTTCCGGGTCGCCGCCCTTGTCCGGGTGGGCCGACAGGGCCTTTTTGCGGTAGGCCTTCTTGAGCTCGGCCTCAGAAGCGTCGGGCGCGACACCAAGGATGTCGTAGAGTTTGGTTTCCCTGGAGAGCAGCACGGGTCAGCGCTGCGCGCACAGGAGGCGGAGACGGGGGGGAGGGGGGATACTCACTTGACCATGATAGGAGTGCGATGGTGTGTGGGTATACGCGGTGCGAGAGTGGTGGTGGTGGTGGTAGAGGTGGTGACACTGACGGGGATGCGGTGGCTGTCGTGTGCGCTGGAGGAAATAAGGAGGAGCGGGTGCAATCGACTGTGGCCGAAGGCCCAGTGCGGGAAGCCCCGAACGGCGGCAGAAGAGCACTGGCGGGGTGGCGGCCAGTCCACTGCCCCCGTGCCGGGGTACCGCCGCCCGCCACGCTTCGAGCAGCTTCCAACGGATGGCTGCCACGGGGGCAGTGGCCGGCGCGCGACGCATGCGTCATGCTGTCTCGGGGAGGCGGTGAGATCTGACAGGGTGAGGTCGGTGCAACACCGTATCTCCGCCTCGCCGCATGGCACGTCACGTGATGTATCATCTGCTGCAGCCAGAGCCACAGCAGCGAGGGATGGCATTCCCGCATCGCACGGTATTATTACACAACGAAGAGAGACAGGGCAATATATCCTTTCCGGTTAAAGGAGCTAACAAGCGGTGTTGGCAACACAAGCAACGCAGATCGTATTCTTCGGGATTCTCTGTATAAAAGGGGAGATCATGGAGACCGTCAGCAATTCTATTTGGCCCTTCCCCTTTGTTCTGGTTTCATTGGTCCCTTCTTAACGTTTCTTGGTTTATATGGAGAAGTCACCTTTGGTTCTTTGGCCCGGGGGAATGTTGAGCTACCGGGGGTGGGGGGACTCGTACGTTTGGCCAAGATCCCTTCTGTCCCTCCTCAAGCCTACTAGGAACTCTGATGTTTTTTTTTTTTCGCTTCTGTGATCTCCTTATTGTTCCGCAGCCAGAAGGTCAATCTCGGGGATCTTATGCAGACTGCCGGGCTTCTCGGCAAGAGATTTGGCTACAATGTTGTCAACGAATAGCTGGATGGATTGTATGTGGTACGAAGACGATACTCAGCTCACAAAGAATGTTACGCGCAACAGATATTGCGCTCGGAGTTCTCGTCGCCTGATGCATGGCCAAATATTCTCAAAAGCGGCAGTGTTTGGCTCACTCCTTGTTGGTTTTGTGTCATGATATTCCGCCACACCTGAACGCTGTACACGAATACCACCTTTTCCCAGAACATGACATCGAGTAGGACTTGTCCAAGGCATAAAGGATGCATCCGTGGGCAATTTGCGGAGGGGCCTAGCGCGATCAGCTGTCAAGCCGAGGGGACGGACAGCAGTGTTCATCAAGTACGTCATCGCCCTCAGCAAAACTACAGAAGCTTCACGATGATCCCGAGAAAGGTTATTACCCTTGGGATCTGACCTGGATCATTCGGAGGATCAGGAATGGAGGTGGACCACACGTTGGAAGACTCCTCGGGAACACGAGAGGCAAAGTTAGCGTACGGAGGGTGGTACACGAGAGCAATGTGCACCATTGGAACCCGAGAGAGAAGGGGCTGCTTAAACTGTTGGAAAACAACTGAATGCAACAAAATAACGCCAAGTATCTGGGACGCTCCCAAGAACCCTTCTTCCCTTTGATTCCGACGATGCCAGAGTACTATGCCATCAAGACGGGGCGAGCAAGATGTTTGGGATCTGGAAAGAATAAAATACCGAGTCACAATGGATATGGTTCACCGCTCGGGTGCCCACCACGTTCATTGGTAGCCACACACGCTGCCTTGGGTATATGGGAACGGATGAAGGGTACCAGAGGGTCCTGCTCTGCTCGCGATTCCTTTGGGAGGTCGGTTGAGGCTCAGCGTTTCCTTGTAAGCCCCATCGGTCGATGATACAGGTATTCAGTATAGAGATTCACCTTCGGAGAGTCACAATTCGTTAGCCGACACGCATGGCAGCAAGAACATCCTCGATAAGGATGCGTGGCCGACCAAGTCCCGTCCTTTTTCGGCGTCAAGGGAACCCCCGAAATAGGAGTGCACTCCTCGTCTCATGCGCGTAGTCAATATTAATAAGGAAAGGGAGAAGGAAGAGAGTGGTCCAAATTTGTGGGATCATGTGGAGCATGCCAAGGTACCAAAAAAAGGTTACAAACGTGGACGAGTCAAGAGTGGACAGTGCGATGGGATGCTAGCCGGAGAGATGCTGGTGCATTATTGTTCGTCGGACAGAGCCAGGCAGTGTCTGCAAGGACAAGGTTCACGTTAGGGGTCGGACGAGCAAGCGGGGAGCTCCGATAGAAGAAAGAGGGCAAGCGAGCTGATCGGAAAGGTGGTTCTTGTAGAGTGGAGTCACCTAGAAGAAGAGTGAGAGGAAAAGAAGGGTGGGCGGCTTAGGCCATCCGAATTGGGCATAGGTTTTATAGAAGAGAAGGGGAACAATAAAAAAGGAAAGAACAACAGGTCTACAGCGAAAGGGGAAACGAGTCAAGGAGAAAAAGTGAGGACCAAGCACAAGAGGCTCGAAGTGAGAGACGAGGCGAGGATCAAGGGCAAAGCGGATCCTAGACAAGAAACGAGACTAAAACCCGAGTGGAAAAACATGCATATAGTCTTTTGGATTTTTCGTCGAGCGCAAGCCGGTAGGATGTAGTGTCGCTTGTCCACATTCTGGTGACCACAATTAGATTGCCACATTTTCTGGCACATAAGGGCTATATAGCCTGCTATATTCAGGGAGACGGACTCCCGAAGTGGTCCCCGAACTCTTCTGCATCCAGTGATCAACATGTCTTTGGGCAAGTGTTCCTGCTTACTATACCTACTACTTCAAAAGGTTTGATTCGAGGCACCGGAGCTCTCGTGTAGAGCCAGGAGGGGGGGGGGGGGGGGGGGAGTCGAATCGAACGGAAGCACGCTGGCGCCTCCTATCGTGTAGCATCCTGATGGAAGGATGGAATAACTAAATGTTGATGCCAAACGCGTGGATAAATCTCCTCACCTCTCCTCTCATCTCTCTCCTCTCCTCTCCTCTTCTCTTCCTCTTTCTTGTATCCATTCTGTCCTCTTTTCTCCCCTCGTCATTTGCCGGCGGGGAGCGGTGTTGTCGGGTCGAATCTCCCTGGCAGTGTGGCCCTCCTAATATTATCACTGGCGTTCTGATGTAGTGTGCATCCGTAGAGCGTTGCGGCTGGACAGATGGGGTGCGTAAATAAAGAAGAGACGAATGCTCTATTCTTGGTTCTCTTCCATCGTTTTCGTCGTATCCCCCAATTAAAACTCCTTTTTAGTCTTCGCTTTTTCCTTATTTTCAACGGCTAACGCTGTGGCTTCACTCCTCAAACGATTTTCCCCATTCCCCTCATGGTGTTCTCCTTAGTTTCCTCCTTGTCGGGTCCTGTGGGATTAGCCCCCTATGACAGGGGAGGGGAGTGCCAATATGAATAGCGCAAATCCAACAAAACACCGTATAGAACAAGTCACTCACCTCGTTGAATTGACACGCGAGAAATGCTTTTGGGAGAACATATCCATGGGTAGTAGTACACGCGTCTCGTGTCTTTTCGCCGACCATTTTCGCGATCTTTTGGTCGAATGAGAACGTCGGTTGGGAATAACATGTATATAATAGGTACTGCAGAAAATCGCGAAAACATGTCGCCTTTGGCTTTGATGGCCACCTTATAGGCCTCTGTCTGATGAATGGTTAATAGTTTGGTATTGGCTGAACTGATCCTGGGCCAACTGAGAAGCACGTTCGAAGAGGTGAATCGTTCTGTAGGGAAACGAGACGGAAGGAGGAGGGCTTCGGCCTAGCCCGATTTCAGAAGGCGCTGATGGTTACAGAGTACATATTACAGTGCGGAGTGGCGCTCATCAGTGGCTGACGAAATACGCAGGACGAAGGGTATGGGAATAGTGAGTACAGTGAGTGCTGCCGGGCGATCACCGGCGCTGCTCACTGGTACTCACTCTGGATGAGCGAAAAGAGCTGTTCCTCTATAATGAGACCCTGAAGTCCGGATGGTCCCCGACGGTTATACAATCGCACTAGTGGAGATGTCTAATTGGTAAATATTGCAGTGGTCTAAGCGACGAACCAAAAACAATGCCTATACAGAGGAACATCAAACAGCCGGTCTCACCACCAAGGTGCGTTAGTAGCTGAGGAACAAAGGGAGGATAGAAGCAGGAAAATGACGCAGCTCCTAGGCCTAAGGAGCTCAGGACGTAGGGTCCTTTTGGCCACCAAACACACGAGCCACCGGGTGGCTCGACAACGAGCACTCGCGGCTTCAGTTTGGGGGTTCGTATAGCTGGGAAGGCTCGACCTGGCGCGGTCCTGAGCCGCTGAGACTCTCAGCGCTCAGGGCCTGGCTCAGTAGGCACTCCGGCCTCAAGCTGAGCCCCAGCCTGTTGGCTCAGCAGGCCTCGGCCGCTCTGAGTTTTAGGGAGGGTTGTCGGTTACCGTAATCGGTTACTGATTATACCCTTTATAATTTCCCCGCACAGTTACCAATAGTGACTAGTGAGCGTCACTAGGTCATTAGTGACTTACTCGGTACTAGTGACTAATGCTTAGTGTTTACTCTATAGGGATGGTTACTATATCTCAGAAGCTTGAAGCGCTTCCTGCTCTAGGTTAAACGTTAAACGTTAAACATTAAACGTTAAAGCATGAAAGCTTAGCATGAGATCCTGCATCCTGGGCCGCTCGAAGCAGACGGAGTCCGTGAAAGGGGGGTCGTTTTTATTGCCACCGTTTATACCGTAACGGCCTTAGGCCTTCGGCCTAACCGGTTAAGCATTAACATGCATTAATCCCTAACCGGTAACCCCTGGGGCCGTTGGCGCCGACGCCACAGTCGATCTGACATGTGACATGTGATCTAGTGACACGTGACATGTGACATTGAAGCAGCCACTAGGGACTAGTGACTAATTGACTGTGACGGCGACTGTGGCGTGTTTGTGTTCTGAGAATGCGCTTCACTGCGAGAGGCATAGTTTTCTGTACTAGGTGTAGTCTCTCCATGGACTACGAGGAAGTGCTATCGGATGATATTCTTAGTCCCTTCGCAGCCTCCGCTTGCTTCGTTGGGGTGGTAGTGCTAGGCCTCCCCTGCACCCCTCAGTGAATCGGTGACGCTCTCGCTTAGCCGGTCGAAAGAGTTCCGCTCGCAGGCCGCGCACGCCTTGCTCGCTCCATCTCCCTTCTTCTCTCTGCCTGCTTTCCTTCAGATGCTTGTATAGACTTGTGGTCACCCCTTTGCCTTCACGCCTGTCTGAAGGCTGCTTTGCAGCTCATCATAGATCGCGAGTGCTCCCAAAAGTCGCACTCTGTAGCAGCTTCGTCTGCTTCGCTCTGTCAACATCTATCCCAGTGCGATGGGGCTTAGACAGAAGGGGGTTACTAAAAAGGGGCCAACCAACAGTCAGCATCCTCGATGGTGGGGATCCTTTCCCACCTTCCGTTCTCGTCCTTCCCGCTTTCCTGTCCAACTCCTGAACGTTTCCAGCCAATGATTCAGTAATACAGGCAACCTCTCGTCTCCACTTAGTAGCTGCATCATCTTCATCATCCAACCTCGTCCTTCAACTTTCCATCGGCCCAGTCGCGTGAGCCTTCCATCAGCCGCGTCGGTTCTCCATACCACAGCATGTCGCGTGGGTTCCTTTGACACCACTGCCATCATGCCTCAGCCCTGGCAGTGTCTGTCCGCTCCACTGCATCTACCCGTCTCTCAGCCCCGGAGGCTTCAACAGGCACGTTACTACCCTCCAGCCGGCGTATACGCAGCCTTGCCACGCGTGCAGCCGCCTCGGCTTCACGCCCAAAGGCTTCTCTCCTCGCTCGGATAGCCCAAGCTCGACACTACCGTGAGCCGTCTTTCACGTAAGGGACTGTACCCCACCAACCTGAGTGAGCCCCTGGCAGGGCCCGCCTGCGACAGGGTCGTCGTAATTCACGTTACATGGATCGAGCCCGCCACCTCTGGACCATCGATCATCCTTACTCCATCCTTCCACCAATCCCCTTTGTCCCCCCTCTCTTCTTGTCTTCCCCCCCTCTTCTTGTCCTTCCCCCCCCCACCTTATTTTTGTCGCAAAGACCCAATTGCTTTCCACGTCTCTCCTTGCTCCACCGCTCCGCGGCAGCCTTGTAGCCAGGTCGACGGCCGTGGGGGCACAAACGTGGGAGTGGATTGAAGGGGCACCGTGTGCCAGTGTGGTCGTTGGTGCCGCAATGGGGGCACCGGCGGTGAGTACGGGTAGGGGGCATTTTAAGTGGGTGGAGGGACGCGTCCACGCGACTCTGTCATATGCCCGATAGTTGGCGCAGCCCCCCCCGTCACGTGCAGGTCGGGGAGCAGTAGGGTTGCACACTTTTTGGTGGGTAGAAGACGGCAGCAATCGTTGGACTTCGGCCATTTCTCGGTCCTTCTGTATCATCGATCACCGATCATGAATCATCTCGCTCACTGATCGCTCAACGCGCTCAGCTGAGCCTCAGCAGTGAGCTCACTGGTGAGGCTGAGGCCTGAGGGTAGGTCAGGTCCGGCGATGCTGGTTTGGACCCTCTGGCAGCCGCCATTCGTCTCCAAGCGGGGATGCCGCGCAAGTGGATACGGATGAAAAACTTGAAGCCATGATGCATGATGGTGGTGAAAGGAAGGTAAATTCTGTGCGGGTGCAGCGCAGACAGACAGACAGACAGAAGTGTAAACAGATGGATGACAAGAAGGAAGAGCGGAACCCGCCGGACGAGGAACGGAACCCGGGCGGAATCACCCGGGAGCCCGTGCCCGTCCGCACACCTTCGTCCCATTGGTTTAAACCATGATATATCGACAAGATATAAAATACTCGAAAAAATCGGGCCGAGAAGGTGTATACGTTCGGCCAATTCTTACCTGCACAATGAAGAGATTAGTGATTGATTCGATTCATGATGCATGATGCAAGGATAATCGAGATATCGATCGATAATATCATCTTCAAATAGCGCTTGTGTGCATTAATATGTAAGAGAGAATGCTGGTGTGGTAGGATGTGGCTTGTGGATTGCAAAGAAATGGCTTTGCGGGGATGGAGGCGTTCTGTAAATACTTCGGTGTGGTGTGTCGATGAATCTTTTGAAGAAGGTCGAGATTGGCAGCTTTTAATTAGAAGTTTAATGGAAAGCTATAGTGCCACAGAGTTACGCCAGTGAGGACCTGACTCATAGTGCTAGGGAAACATGAGACATGCATGAAGTTATTATGCATTGTGCGAGAAAGCTAGTGATCTGGTGATAGGGTTCTGTGTGGAGCAGCCTCTCCGCCCCATGTGGTGTGAAATGTGTGACTAGTGTGACAGGCGACGCTTGAAGCAAAAATGGAATGTACGTATTGGTAGGAGTAGCCGCTTTTGGAAATGCTGCAAGAGCTTGGTGCGTAGCAGCTTGAAGCTGCGCTCTTGGCCCCAGTGGCCCAGAGCCCATCAGTGTATCACAGTCTTCGATGCCACGTGGCTAGGCGGGACATGTGCTGCGCCGAGAGGCGGCGCCGCGGGTCCAACAACCCGTTCCACTGTCCCTCCCGCAGCATGGCGGAAGGCCGGACGCGGGCCCAGCCACCCAGTCACCGATAACTCTCACAATATATCATCTCCAACTCCTATCGCGCGAGCCGCTACCAATGGGTCCATCGCACGCGCAAGGCTCAATCCAAACGGATCAAGTGATGGGCTCCAGCAGTGACAGGTGTGGGGAAAGGGTGGCATAGTCTGCGTCCGGGCGCCAGTACCCAGTCCCGACAGTACAGGAAAGCATCCAGTACTTGGTACTTGCATAATACCCCGTTACTCGGTCTCTCACTAATCATGCATGGTGCGTGGTGGTGTGGCGCCAATGGGTATAATGGATCAGGGCGGCTAACGAGCGGCTCTACTTGAACCGGTCACCGGTCACATCGGTCACCCACGCCTTGGCTCAGGCACTTAGGCTGCCGATCAGAGCACTCAGTTGGTGAGTGCGGTGACCGGTGACTATACATAGGCATACGTCGAGATCGTTGAGGCGTTGGGATCGATGATCGAAAGATCGCTGAAACATTGAGTCGCACAGGGTCTGAGATCTGATGACTCCGACTCAGTACGCAGACGTACTCCCTGAGGCCAGAACGTCTGAACCGAGTTACGTTCAGTACTGAGAGTGCTGAGTATGTCTGAGTATTGAGTTACTCATTGGTACCCCGGTACCGAGTGAGAGGGCACTGTGCTCTAGTGACATATCCGCTGAACGTGCTGAACGTTCCACGTTCCGTGGCTGGCTGAGCGCGCGCTGAGCCTGACTGAGAACCGAGAAACTGTTGAGGATTAGCTCGATTACTCGATTACTGTCTTTACGTTTTACTGCTGTGTACTGGTGTACTGATACTGATCAACGATTTCAACGAGATTTCGCCTCTATTGTCTCTATTGTGCCTGCACATATGTTTCCTGTATGAGGAGAATTCGCGTTAGCGTTACGATGCGTTTCTTTTGGGCCTTTGGGCCTTATAGCTTCACAAGGCTCTTAGTCTCTTTCCAACCCTCAGCACCAGCATCCCCACCTCCCGCTCTCGCTCTCTTCATCACCTCCAACCACCTGCATCACCTCCAACCATGGCGGACAACGCATCCCAATTGCTGCTGCCTGCCCCACCCGGAGTAAGGGTACAGCTGCCCCCTCTTATCCCCACTGCCATTTTGGAGCAGGACCTGGTGCGAGGGATGTACATCTCGGCTGCCCTAGCTTTCCTGCTGTGGGAGTACGTATTTGCTTCTCTATCTCCCCTCGCTCACTCCTCTCGGCTCATCTCTCTTGTGCCCAACCCGCGCTAACTGGTATCCTCATGGCAGCATCCTACTTACATTTCCTGCTGAACTGCAAATGTACTACAAACGGGGATTCAAATGGCTCGTCACGCCAGCCTTTATTGTCGCACGTTACACTGCCCCAATTTGCTTGGGACTCTACATCCATGTTGTCCGGAGTAAGTCCTGGACGACCAAAGAGTGTTACAATGTGGGTCGTGCTTCCATCTTTCTTGGTAGCGTAATTACTTCTTCCGCATCCTTCATTTTTTCCGTGCGCACCTGGGCAATGTGGCGCCGAAACCGATACATCATGGTCATCGTCGCTATCCTGTGGTCTGCCCAACTCTCGGTCAATATGGCCCTTAATAACTGGTTTCGTCCTCATGCTCTTAACATGGTGTGTGTGTGTTCGCTATGCCCGGTCATGAGGTTCCCTGGGTCTACTATGTCACCAACATCGTCTACGATACGATCATTACATTGCTCGCCTTTGGGTCATTCTTTTTGGATGCCCATTGGAACTTCAAGCTGAGCAAACGAACAATGCTCACCAAGGTGGTCCAGCAACGTCTCATGGCTGACGGATTGATTTACTTTTGCTGTGCCCTGGGCGTCAATTTGCTGAATGCGCTCTTCTTTAGCAAAAACTGGCTTTATTCCGACATCAACGGCTCCCTAGCCAACGCCTGCACCTCAATTTGTGCGTACCGTCTCGTGCTGCTGAAGCTGGGAGGAAACATGGACTTGAAAGGTGTCCTATCCTCTTTTTCGAACTCGGGCAGTGGGAGAGCGAAGGAAGGCCTGTCGGCGATCCAGGTGGATATAGCACCCACGTCATCGCTGATCAAGTTGAGTTGGAAAATACTTCGGGGATCAAGGGTTGTGAGAACAGTTCCATTACCCATTTCCGTCCAACCCCTCCCACAGACACAACATGGGCGTTGTCCCATTTACGGTCGAGACCCAAGTCATGCACATGGACGAACGTTCAGCTGCTTCACAGCGGCATCTGATGCCTGAGGAGAAGGCAGGCGATGAGGAGGCAAGGGTGGGCTTTTGAGTCTTGGCTTCTTATGTGATGGCGGTACGAGCTGATCGCCCTGATTACGGAGGTATACCCACCTACTATCCATACGCATTTTTGTTCTGTATTATTTATCCTGTGGCTGAGTGCTCTTTGGTTACTACCAGCGGTCTCCATGACCCGCATGACTGGCTTATAAGTGTTTGCGTCTCTATGTTAAAGACTAGATGTAGTGCGTTCAGAGTTGGGGACAACAAAAAAACTCGGAGAGTAGAGAGAGGTTAGTTGCCCGCATATCAACATACACCGTATGACCTGACGCTCACTGTTTGAAATGCCTCCCCTATATTGGATCTGGATATTGCGATGGAGAGGCAGCTACAGTGACTAGTGGGTGCAGATGGGGTGAAGAGGACTCTATCACACCCTCCTTCCCCGATGGTTGAGACAGCACCAACATATATACCTCTCTTACCGCCCGGACGGTACCTCGGCTATGTAAGACTCGACCCTTTTCGCATGACTCTCGCATAGCGGCTACTTCTACACCTCACTTTAGAAACATATCCTCTCCATTCACCTAATATTCCCCGGAAAGTATGAGCCCATGTGCGCAGCGTCGCTAGCCAACTCCCCACCCGCTCGTTGCGTTGCCCGTCGGCTAGAGCTTCCCTTCTCGAGAGGCTGTGGTCTCTCTTCCCAACATTGCGCACCGCAGCCATCACTCCTAAAAGAGACCAATGTAACGAAGCACAACATCATATAGAATGGTTGCCTTTGCCCTGCGGGGTTTGCACATATGACTGTGGGCCCGTGGGCGCTTGGTAGGGGGGAAAGAGGCTAACGATTGTTCTCTCAGTCGTCGGCGCCCAGTGACACCGACCACGCTGTGATCTTAATTCCCTTCATGAAAGTAGGATTGCAGTGTTAAACCTCATGCCAAAAAAGGAAGTGCAGAATCTGGACGAGGAAGGTGGTGGCGATACACTCGCCAGCCTTTATATGAGACGAGAGCCTAATCACAGTGAGGTGCAAGGGGCGCACTAACCTGGGCAATAAACATGCGTTCCGAGAGCGACGTTGATCGCGCTCAAGCTATCATGTTGGCCAGGCGCAAGCACCATGTCGCGTGCATCCTTGACTATACACGCTGCTCACATTCGACCGTCAATGAGCAGGGTACTCTGTTTAGTTCACTCAATACGGAAGCCTTGAGCAGCAATGGCAACGCAAAAGGAACCACACGCCTCCTCTGGCGTTGCAAGCAAGCAGCCTTCGTCACTTAAAAAGCCGTGGACCTTTTTTTTGTCGGCCGCAAATCTGTAGACCTCGGGCTTCAAAAGTCAAGTCCGCAAAAGGCTGAGCACGAGCGTTGCCATTGAAGCAGGCGAAAGTGACACTGACGGCTGCTAGGCATTTGACGGCAAGTGTTGTAGACGGAGATTTTGTTTCCCCTGCGGGCTGGCAGATCGGCCCAGCCTCATCAATATTTATCGATCATCCACATCGGTACTAGCCAGAAGTATTCGATGAGGACGGGACCGTGCGGTGGTCTGTGCCGCTGGTGCCAATCACCTACTGCAGCCATCAGCCAGCGCCTCTGCCCCAGTCGTAGTCGGAAGAGAAGCAACCGAAGTGCAACCCTATCACATGATCACCCCAGTTCCTTCCACGTGGCTGCTGGCCCATGACGTAGCCAGGCGCAGGGCCAGTGTGATGAACGGTGACCGTCGCCAGTGGTTCGCACTCGACAGTCTCCGGCCAGCAGCCACTTGCGAGCGCGCACGAGCGCTTGACCACCACCGCCGCTTCACCCGGTTGCGGTTCCCGACGCCATGTCGCATCCTCCGCGCCATCGCCACTCCCCCCCCGCCGCAGATGCGGATCGCCAGGCCGCCACTGCGCTCCGTCCTCCTGCCGCTCCCCCAAGTCATCCGCCTCCAAGCCCCAGGCGCGATATGAACCTCTGCCTCAGCGTCGGGCCGGGAGGAGTCTGATACGCCACCTCTTGCGCTTGGGCATCCTGTACACCCTCTACATGTCCCTGTGGACCTGCCCCGCTACCCCTTTTCATTCACGTACAATGCTGCCGACCCTCGCGGACTCTGCCGCACCCTTGCTTCGACGAGCGAGGTGCTTGGTCCACATTTGGGCCCCTATGCCCAAGCGCTGGATGAACGAGCAGCGCCATATGGGCTGCAGTTACGCCTTTTGCCCAGGCCGGATACCGTGTCACTGCTCCAGCGGCCAAGGCGATCCGCCATACTGGCAGTGGGCTCTACCGTGCCCATGTGGCGCCCGTTCAAGCACACCTTAGCAATGCAGCCTCGTCTTGGGCTGCTCCTTATGCTTCTAGGTTCCATGCTGCCATCGATCCGCACCTAAGTAACCTCAAAACTGAGTTGGGATACAAACGACATGTACTGGCGTGACGTGCACCACTATGTGGCTGCTGTACATTCCCACGTGGATGCGAGTGCTCGTGCGGGGTGGAAGGCGTATATGGTTCATGCCCATCCACATCTGGCGCGGGCGGCCCGAACCACTTACTCGCTATTGGTCCACCGTCTGTTTCCCACAATTGCTCGCACGTACGCCACCTATGTCCTGCCCCACCTACGTTCGCTTGGGACGAAACTCTGGGAGAGTCAATCAGCACTACGCACTCGTGAGGCCATTGCCTCGACCCGCTTGCAATCTCTCGGCCTCCTCATTTCTGGATGGTACAGTCAAGTCTCAGAAAAGGCTGCGACATGGGCGCAACCCCGGAGTCAAGAGCCCGACCCCGCGTTCCTGGAATCGTTGACTGCCAAGATCCGTGCTCAAATTCTGGGCGAGCAAGCAGAAGAGATGGCACGCAAGGAGGAGCTTCGTAAGGAGGAGGAGGCAACAACCTATGACCGTCTTAACTTGTGGGAGGTGGGGCTGACAGAGCACATTCGCAAGTCGTACAAGACTTGGACCGACCGGATTGTGAATCTGCGAGACAGTACCATTGCTGACTTGCCTGTTCGTTTCGCCACACTTACGGCCGACTTTGTGGACAGCGAGGCTGGTGCAGCAATTGCCCGCTTGGAGCGGCGGTTTGAGGCCTTGTCTTCGGCCAAAGACCCGCGTCCGGTCGAGGAAAGGGTGGAGATTGCCAAGCAAGGGCTTAAGCGCGAGCAAAACAAGCTCTTGGCCGAGGGTGCGCAGCTGCGCAAGGAGCTCCAGTCCGTGATCACCGAACTTGACGAGGCGGCGAGAAGGCGTCGACAATCAAGTCGGCTGATGATGTCCTGCAATTTGTCGATGCTGCAACATCATTCCAGCAACGGCTCATGTCCCAGGCCAAGTATAGCGAGACGGTTACCCGCTTTGGTCGCTGGGACTTGAACATGCAAATGCGCGCCAAACTCTATCGCGCCGAAATTGAGGATGTCCTCTACCGTGGTAAGCCTGTCAAGGCTGACTTGGATGTTGTGGACCCCAACAAGGCTGCTCCGGATGTGGTGATGCATGTAGCAGACCTACAACAGCGGACTGGCCTTCTTTACTCGGCTGCAGCAGAAGCAATCCGCCGGTACGGCGCCGTGGGCATTGAGGAGCTGCGCCGTCAACCGAAAGAGTCGTCGTTTCTCCCGAAGAGGGGTTAAAGCGACACGTCCTCGCTCTCGACGCCCTTAAACGAATCGCAGATGCGGCCAAGGACATACAGACCCAGATTCCTCGTGCTCTTCTTGATGCGGCTTCTAAAGCTCGTGAGAGTCTGGGATGGGAGGAGATTGTTCCCGAAAACTCGGATGAGGACCTATACGTTGGTCCACCTCCTGAGATTGACACCACTACCCGCATCGACGCAGCAGAAGAGGTGGAAAGTGAAGTGAAGGAGCACCAAGCGGAGCAGATTGACCTCTCACCTGGAGACCGAGCCGACGGCTGGGGAAGAGCTCGGCACTAAGACTCTCTTCGCTGAAGCGCCGACACCTGCCTCAGCTGCGGAAGAGCCACAATTCCATGTGGGCACGACAAGTGTTGTCCAGCCTGTGGGGACGGAAGAAGCCGCACTAAGTGCGTCATTCGCTGCACAGGCCGCAACGGCATCGGTGGCATCGGCATCTGCGGTCGCAGCAGAGAAGAGTATCCCTATTGTTCCTGTGACTACTCCTGAACCGGAGGTGGTTCCGGCCGTGACCTCGGAGGAGGCAAGCTCGGAGGATCTAACGCCGACCAAGCCGACTGAGCCTGCGCCGGCTGAGGCTACGGAGGAGCTTCCGCCCCCCGGTGCTTCTGCCACAAAGGCCGCCTCGGAGGTGCCTGAGGTGGTGGAAATTCTTACGGAGCAACCGCTCGCGGCCTCTATCTCATCTACTCCCCCTGTGTCGGCTACGGTCAGCTCGGATGTGGTCGAGACGCCCACGTCGGTGGCCCACGAGGACTTGTAACACCCTGTTGAACATTCCGTACGTGGTATTAGAGATGGAGGGGTCTTTCCTCCTTTCCAGACATTGGATGAATTGTCTTTTGGACTGCTGTAACATTCGATGAAATACCTCCTTATAGATGTTATCGAGCTCAAGGGAGGCCTGCTACTGTGAAAAGCAGTGTGGGTGCACAGGTTGGAGAGCCGATGTAAAGGACGAAGTACTTACAGGATGCTACGGATTCATCCATGCAGATAAGTAAACCTCCCGGGGTTTCAACATTGCATTTTGTCACGGCAAATGACATCGATGATCCACTTACCCAAGCGCCACCTTCTCGCTGCGGACATTAGCGGGTCCCAGGACGAATATTGCCACCACCTCAACCCGTTCTGGTTCGGTATGTCGCTGCGCCTTTCTGTACCGCTTGTCAGGGCTACGCGCAGTGCGATTCGGTCACGTTTTGTGCTGGGCTCAGCTGCAGGCTGAATCCTCGTCCCATGGTGCAAGGCCACTCAGCGTCTCCTCCATTCGCCGCGCTGAACCTATTGGGGTTGAGGTTGAATCGTCGCCTGCTGCACCGGCTGAGGGGAGCAGACGCAGGGGGAGAAGCAAATTATCTCCATTTTGGAGGCCAAATTTTCACCCTCGATGGTGAGTGTTACCGATGTGTCAGGAGGCTGTGGGGCATTCTACACGATTGTCATCAAGTCCAAACACTTCCAAGGGCTATCGACTCTTAAGCAGCATCGCCTCGTTCAGGCGGATCTGAAGAGCATCATCAAGGACATTCACGGACTTCTCAAGTAAGTCGCCCTTCCCTTGATGGAACTAGCACACTAAGGATTCTCTGTTAGTTGCATACTGTCCCAGAGCCGAGGAGCCATAAGCATCATCCGTGCAACTCAAGTTGTGTTATGGTGGACCTCTCTATGATGATTAACAAGACCGATATATGGGAGCCACACGAGTCACATCGTCTGCATGCAGCGAACAACAAGAGGGAGAAGAATACAAGAAGTCATGACGGCAGATTAACCGCGGCAGATCAGATCAAGCCAGTGGCAGAGGTAACGAATATGGAGTGGAGGGTGGGGTTACTGTGGCCTGAGCGGTCTAGGCGATTTCCCGTCAAAAGGGGTGCGGCATTGCATGTTTCCTAATCCTTACAATACTGGAGACTCGACCGCCTCAGGTGCGCAACATCCTCACTTGAGGCGCATGTGGCCCTTAGTGTGTCCTCTTTGGACAGTAAGAGTACTATAGTGAGGGCCGCAAGACTCGTAACGACCCCAATATCTGATGTTTTCTGGCAAAGCAACGTCGGCAAGTGAGCAGACTTGCATTCTCCTGGTGACGTTCAGGGGGACTGATTGGAAGGCCGCGGCTGGTTGATAATACCTCTTCGATGTCGAGGGACTCATGCCACAATTTCTTCTCGTTTATTACACCATCGCTCTCAACCAACACCCTTCCGCGGAGACAGTTAACAAGATGAAGAAGAGGTACCTTAGTATGATGGTGGTAATAAAACTCTCCGACTTTATATTGCCCTCGACGAAAACCAAAGTTACTTGGTATGTATATAGGTTGGTTACGCCAAACGCGCATTACACTCATCCGCCTGCAGGGATGGCAAAAACTGTGTATAGGTCGAGCACCCTCTGGATCCCGCACTCAAAATAACACGAAAGCAATGAATGAAAGCCGAACGATGTACGAACCATCTACGAACTATCTCCAGCGAGACTCTTTACAGTCACTTCATTTGTTTCTTTTCCCTCCTACTACTATTGCAGTCATATCATTTACAGAACTTAAGGCAGGTGGACAGACTAGAAATGCTGCGCCGATCAGGCTCGCTCACCGGCCTAACAGAGCTGTTTGCTCTACTAACGCAACAATTAGGAAGTAAGTGGAGTCGCCAGCAGGTCGGGAGGTTGTGGCTCTTCCCCCGCGCCATTCGCTTCTAACTGGATGTAGCAAGTTTCTGGAAACGAAAGAGTATGGTAGAGACATGCGAGGGATTAGAACCCTCTTCAACATGACTCCTCAGTAAGGCTTTTGCAATTCTTAGACATCTTGGTGGCCGCCATGGCGGCACAATACTCGCGAGTCTTCATGAACAGGGGGAAACTGGCTCTTGGGAGCGTTCTGTGACGGGGTGGCTGGCTTCCCAGGCGGAGACCTTCCCTGCCCAACGGAGACGGTACTCACGGAGGACTGAACGCGTTTCAGATCCAAAGTCCAAGGCCTCACTGGCGTGAACGAAGGAGGGTCGTGAGTGGTGCTTTGCGGTGCGTCGAGCAGAGCCTGAGCCGGTCTGCAAGCAGAGGTTGCGAGGTGCAGCGGTCTGCGAGCAGAGGTTGCGTGTGTAGGGCTGACGCGAAAGCGGTGTGCTCCGATGGGCGAGGGAGGCGAGCGAGCTGAGCGAGAGGTGTTCCTTCTAGAAGTGGAGCCTAGAAGAAGGGTGAAGGGGAAAGAATGGTCGGCGGCTTGGGCCATCATCATTGGATCTAAGAACAGGCAGTTTTATAGAAGAGAAAGGGAACAAGGCAAGACCAAGAGGTCTACAGAGTAAAGGGGAAACGAGTCAAAGGGAAGGAAAGCGGACCAAGCGCGAGAGGGACGAGGCGAGAGACGAGACGAGGGTCAAGGGCAAAATGGACCCGAGACGAAAACGAGGCGAGAAACCGAGTCGAGAAACCATGTGTTGTGTTTTGGATTTTAGACGAGCGCGAGCGGAGAAACCAAGATAGTTGTGGGTTTTGTTGATAGGAAGACGATCCGAGTCAATAGCGAAAGAGACAGAGAAAACGAGTCGAGATAGACGAGATAGGGAAAGAAGCCGAGAAGCGATAGCGACGATAAGGAAGTGGAGGCGGGTGTGCAAGGTGGTTCAGACGTCGCCCCGTGACACTTTCCAGGTACTTGGTCTTTTTCTAGTCGCATTCTGTCTCGTCTGTGAACCCTTCTTCCGATGAACATATGGAAGAGTCCTGATGGTCCTCGAGAGGGTGTGAAGCAATCGCACTCTTAGTGGTGGTGGTGGCTGTGGTCTATAAGCCAAGCAGCAACACCTAGTACAGAAGCCCATCAAGCAACCAGTCGCCATCATGTCTGGCTTCGGAACATGAAAGACAGACGCGAGAAAGAAGGAATCCAACGCACGAGCCACCCCCGGTGGCCCAACACTTTTTTCTCTCAGCATTCCATTGGGTTGCGGTCGCCTCTCGTGTGTCACCTGCCGGTACGCATCCATAGCCTCCAAAAATACGTTCACCCCACCAGTGGCCTAACATCCATTACCCAGCCTTGGTGGTAGAAATCGAACTGTCTGCATGACTTGGACTATGAGCCTGGGACGCGTAAACGATGACTGCGCATGTTGAAGCTCCTAAGTAGAGAAGGGAGAGGAACACAGTCTCACTCAATAAGTAAGTTTCCGCCGAGCAACACATCTCTGGATGGATGGCAGTGTGGGTGGCTGCAGATGGATCTAGGCCATGAGAATGTGGGGTGAGGCGGTGACCGGGTGAGACCCGAGGCAGGCCTGGCAGTCTGTGGTCTGCTCTCGTCTTTGTGATCGACTGGCCCGCAGCCCTCGAGGGGTCAGCTGACGACCGGTGCTGGGATGCGGATGCTGATCTGTTTTTCCCGCAGCCGCCGTGGGGGCGGGGGCGGGGTGTCTCTGATTCAGGCACCGCCGCATGTTGCACCGGCCAGAGCAGCGTGGCACTGCCCTCTACTGCCCGCGCGGTGCATTCATGCATCGCGCATCATGCATCGCGCATCATGCATCGCATCCACATGCCACATGCCACACCGGCGCAGTGCACGGATCAGACAGCGCGGCGCCCTGCGCCAGGGCCTATATGAGGTCAGGCCTGAGGGTGCGCACCAGGCCAAGCAACCTTCCCGTCGCCTCCACAACGACCATCATCGCCGCCCGTTCGCCCAATCAGCAACCCCTTCCCCCTCCGCTTTCAGCCCATCTCCTCCATGTCCTCGCAACACCCCGACGACGTTATTCCTGTGCACGACACGCTCAGCACCATCTACTCGGCGGAGCGCCTTCCCCGCGAACAGGCGCGCTGGAACGCTCTCCGCCAAGCTTTCCAAACCCAGTTTGGTACCCAACCCGACTTCGTCGCACGCGCCCCTGGGCGCGTCAACATGATTGGCGAGCATGTTGACCACCAGGGATTTTCAGTCTTGCCCGCCTCCATTGAGATGGATATCCTCATGGCGACCCATGTTGAGTGGAGTAAGAATACCACCCCACCCACCCAACCAGACGACTGAGTTCGTTCTCCACAATGTCACCCCACGTTTTGAGGGCACTTCCTTTACCACTTCCTGGCAAGAAGGCCTGCCTGATGTGCAGCTCCACAACTCTGGTCCTGACCGCTGGGCGAACTACTTTAAGGTGGCTCTCCATGGCCTTGTGCCGCACTTGCCTGCCGCTACGACCGCCGCGACGACACCCAAGCCTGTCCGGGTCAGCATCTTGGTCGATGGCACGGTTCCCCCCGAGTCAAGTTTTGTCCAGTTCGGCCGCCATGACGACAGTGAGTAGCATTTTGATTCTGGAGGCGCTGGGCGTGCGCCAGTTTATCGACCGCAAAGAGATGGCCAACGTGGCTATCGAGTCGGAGCGGCTGGTAGGTGTGAGCTCCGGTGGAATGGACCAGTCGGCCTCCATCTTTGGAAGGCCTGGGTATTTGCTGCACATTGGCTTTGTGCCGCACCTTTGGATCCACCCTATTCTTGCCCCGCATGGCCCGGAAAAAACCGAGTCGTACAAGTGGTTGATTGCCAACACGCTCGTCGCTTCGGATAAGAAGGTGTCGGGCCCGATTCATTACAATCTCCGTACGGCTGAGCTGCGCATGGCAACACGAGCGCTGGGCAAGGCCCTGGGCATCGCTCCTACTGCTACCAACTACACCCCTTAATGGTATTTGGGCGAGTACTTCCAGCTCCATTCTGTTGACAAGCTATGGTACGTCGCATCGGATGAGCGGGCTGAGGCACTCAAGGAAGCCGGCGAAGAAGGTGCACGCATCAAGTTTTTCGAATCGGTTGCGCTCTCCCCACTTGCCTAAGGATCCTGTGACGCGGGCCGAGGCGGAGGCGTTGACCGGGTATGAAGGTGATGCATTCACCAAAGAATTTCTCACCATCTTCCCTGTCAGGCAGAGAAGTTTGACCTTTTCAAGCGCACCAAGCACGTGTTTGACGAGGCCTTCCGCACTCTCCGCTTCGTTACCCTCCTACAAGTCGCGGCGTCGCGGGCGGAGAATGGCGAGATCCCAGAGGCCGATGCAGCGACGCTCTACAAGGAACTGGGCGAGCTCATCAATCAATCCCACTACTCGATGCGCGACTTTTACCAGGCTTCTTGCCCTGAGCTTGAGCAGGTCACCACGATTGCGCGCAAGGCCGGCGCTCTCGGCGCTCGTTTGACAGGTACGTCCGTTGACCCCATTTCATGTTGAGAAGTAATCCTGACAATTTCTGTGCCAGGCGGGCTGGGGAGGCTCCACAGTCATATTGGTCCCTGGAAGCAAGGTGCCTGCCGTAATCAAGGCGCTGACCGAGGAGTACTTTGCCGTACGCCACCCAGAGTTGGACCAAGACGGGCTGAACGATGCGTTGCTACTTACAGAACCGGCAGGTGGAGCATGCGTGTACAAAGAGACGGTCTAATCGCTCATTGCTCGCGATCGCGGTCTTCGTCTCAGCCGTTAAGTTGCTCCACCCCACCTTTTGGGTGTATATCCTTTTCAAGTTGACGGCAACTGATTCATTTTTTAGATGAAGATTGGACCCACTATGACCTCTCGTAAAACGATTTGGGGGGCCTGGATTGCAGAGCGTGTGTAATAGTGGAATAGTTTGCCTGGTTGGCAACGAAAGCGAGTTGCAAAGGCAACCGTCCCTTCGTAAGCGGCGTTATGGACTGCACGTGTCCCGCAAGTGCGGACGAGTCGATGTTTTAACCTGCCTGGCCACCGGCGTTTTCCCTACAGTACCGGCCACAACGCGAGCCAATACTATAGTAGCTCTCCAGTGGCTCTTCGCTTCATTGCTTCATCCACTGCATTAAGCATTCCCCATCTAACCAGCACACTTCTTGAGGTTTCCCAAGGCGTATATAGCAAGCATGGTGCAAATCGCAAAAAGTAGAAACGCGGCAAAAAAGACACCTGTGAGATTCGAACTCACGCCCTCAGAGAGGATTCGCTGGCCCTTGGAGCAAGGTGCTACACATAGCAGGCGAACGGGGTAACCACTGCCCTAAAGTGTCAGTTAGGGTGCATTCAGATTTGTCCTATGCACTATTAGTAGCGTTAACACACCCGACCGTTCTACAAACTGCTTGCACGCCTTACTTTCGCTCTCAGTCCCTACTACAAACGGCGTCAAGTGCATTCTTATACTACAAATTGATATATCCTTGCCAAAAGATGCACTGTTCTCAATCCCACTTCCAGTCCAGTCTCATATCTCAATGTGTCATACATCAGCAGGGCTCAGAGCTCAGGCTGAGCGCCATTATTGCGCCGCCGGCGCGTCTGGATCAAGGCCCAAGAGGTCCAGGACGGGGCGCATACGGTTGGGGTTGTTTCCCGTTTTCTTCACGAAGTAGTCCCGCAATCCTTCCTTTAACTCGGGGTCTTGCGCGGCGATCTCCCGCATCTGATCCTTGTGCAGCTGGGCCAGGGCGGCGTAGGAGCCGGGTACCGTCTTTTTGGCGGCAATGATGAAGCCCTTCCAGAGGATGGGATCAAGCCAGACCTTCTTGGTAATGAGACGAGAGAGTAGGTTTCCACTTACATACCCCTTGAGCGAGGGGAACTTATCCACTGCCATGAGGACCGTGCGAAGGAAGATGGTAGGCAGTACAGGCTCCTCAACGATTTGGTTCATCGTCGCTGCCAACACCTCGGCACGGAACATGTCGGGCATATTGAGGCAGACTTGAACCGCCCTTGCGGCGGCCTTCTTGCCGATCTCATTCTCTTTGCGATGAAGCATCCCCATGAGCTCAGTCGGGGTCACATGCTCTTCACGTGCTTTCCGCGGCTGGTTCGACGAGACTTGGCCAAATGAATCCTCGGGGGGAACAACAATCGCCTCAAGCGTCTTCTTCATCACATCAAGGTTGTCCCTGGCCGTCGACTCGTCGTCCAATAAACTTACCACTCGGGGAAGCAGACGGAGAACCTCAGGCTACAAAAAAACCGTCAGAAAGGGATCAAGAAATTCAAAACACGACGTACTTTTTTGAGTTCCGGCAAGATGGGAAGCAAAAAGCGTGGATCCAAGACGCGCTCTTGGCTGAGCTTGACCACAAGCTGGACTAAGGCGGGCGACTTTTCCTTGTCAAACATGATTTGGAAAATGGTAAGCGCAAGCCCCTCAGCACCTTCGGGGAAATGGGAAAGCAGTTCTAGAAGAACAGGGTGGTGCGGACCCATCGAGGCAATCAGCCGGTATGTGAGTTTCCATCGCTGTTTGGATCTCGGGACGAACGTGAACATAGGTTGCAAACACGTCATCGAGCAGGCTCGGCACCTTGACACACAACGCAAGCGTCAACTCCAGATAGCGTAGAACATCTGTCTCGCTCCATTGCCTCTGCGGATCCGGAGAACCTCTGCTTCCGCTTGTGTTTCGTGTTCCGGTGCCCCTTCGGGTGGAACAACTGCGCTAGGCTCACCATCCACGTCCTCCATCTTCACGGTGGAAGCTTCAGCTGATGATTCCTCATTCTTGGTTTCAGGCTCAGGTACACTGGGCGTGGTATCCTTGTCGTCCTCCTCGGGAGGAGAGATAATGGTGTCATCACCTTCAGCCTTAACGCCGATAGTAAGGCACTCAAGGGACTGGTGGGAATAGGCAAGCACCACAGTCTCCAGGGGGGACGGGGGCTTGGCATTGTTCACCCACACACGCACCGTGGTGATGGCTCCACGGCGGAGGAGCTCATCGGAGGATCGAGTAAGGGAAAGGAGGAGACTTGTCACATATTGACGTACGGGAGGGCGAGAAACGGCCACCTCCCGGAGGATAAGAAGCCCGAGCTGAAGAGTAGACCGGTCCTTGGCCAAGGCCACCAGCTGATCCATCGCCGAGGGGGGTAGAACAGGCAAGTCTCCAATAAAAGGGAGAATCCACTTCGATTCTGAAGTGAGCTTGGGCCGCAGCCCAGCCAGCAACTCAACCAGCAGGGGTTCGTACTTCCCCTCCAAACCGTCATGGCGCCGCTGGTTGTCCGAGGTCCACTCCTCCATTAACCAGCGTGTGGCCAATTCAAGACGTGGTTCAGGGTCTTCCAAAACCATACGCATGACAACGGAACGCAATTGGTCGGCGTATTTTAGTACTGCCTCCCGCCTTTGCACTTCGTCCTGCCCCGCTCCCGGACGTAGGGGCATATATAACCCACGTACGGCCAAACGAAATGAGGGAGCTCCAAAGTACAGGGTGGGAAGGGACACCCTGCTCTCACCCTCCTTGGCTGGGCGACGTGTTGCCACTTCGTCCATACCAATATTCGTCATGCGGACTACAACACCCTTCATCAAGTCAGACGCCTGGGCGGGGGGCAAGGCAGTGGGTGGTGCCAATTCAAAGTGTTCTAATGCGGGGCAAGCTCAACGGCGGGGTCCTCCAATGCAAGCGGTGCCGGGGTGTCACTGGAAAGACTGGCCCGGGTGCGGGACACGGCCTCCTCCAACGTAGCCTCGGATATAGCATGGAAATTGGCAATCACCAGGTCGACAACCACGAGAGCGGGAGCTGGGTAACATCAAAATTGGCCAAGGCTTCGTTCGTGTCCTGGCTCTGGAATGCGCGAGCGGCCTGGGCGGGCGATACGTTGGGGACGACCTGGGGAGGGGGAGGGGCACTGGTTTCCGGGTCCGTCCTGGGCCGTTTGGCCCCAGCCGCCATGGCAATCTCCTCAGCCAGCTCGTCACGCTTGCGCTTGGCCTCAGCTTCGCGGGCCAGTGCAAGCGCATTTTCCGCCTCGGCTTCTCGCCGAACCTGGACCTCGAGTGCAACCTGGAACTGCGCTTTGAACGCCGCTCCGCCCACGTTGAAGCGGATCATGTGACGATACAAAGTGCGAAGTGCCTTTTCGACAAAGCGTTGTTCCAACCTTCCCACGAACTTGTCGGGAGTCCAATCGATCAAGGCTCGACTCACAAGCTCGACCAGAGAAGGCCGATGGCGCGCCAACATGGCCAACGTGTTCATTGTTGCCATAACAAGGTCCACCTGATCGCTACTGAACATGAACGGGACCAAGTGGAGAAGCAACTGGCGTGCGTCCGAGTCAAGATCGACGGGGTTAAGGATTGGGTGTCCTGCAGGGACGTGTGTCACGTTCACATCACTGGGGAAGCTCCTGGGCCGCTGGCAATCTGGACAAGCACAATGCGCTGGAAAGCCTTGATAATGGCGATTTTGGTGCCGGTAGGGACTGCGGGGCTGTTGAAGAGTACAAGCAGCCGATTGCGAATGTCGTGAATGAGGGGCCAGCGCGCGACCTGGCTCGGGTCAACGATAAAGTGTTGAAAGATGGAAGGATAGGCGCTGGCAAAGCACTGAATGGCCGTCTTGGCATACGAAGGATTGGGGTCGTTGATATAGGACAAGACAGGGGTCGATGACGTACGGGGCGACTGGCAGGAGAGAGTCAGAACACAAAAGGAGAATGCAGAAGTACACGCACGGGATCGGCGAGCATCCATCTTGAGGACTCCGCGGCAAAATGCCAGGTCCATGTAGTTCAGACCCAGCCCCGCAACGGCTCGGGCTGGTCGAGGAGCGGGAGCAGGTTGGGAAGGAGCATGGGCAAGGCGCCGGGCTGCGCCTCAAACGCAGCATACAGCTCCTGGAGCTGCAAGACGGACACGCCGGATCGGGCATGAATCACCTCGCGTACAAGGACCAAAGGGTCCTTCTTGGGAGCTGAGTCGGCCATGGCGGGTCCTGACGCGGCGGGAGATTAGTGGTGGTGGAAGAATCAAGCCCGATTCCCATCCCGTCGCGACTGGGTGGCCCAGCAAAATCGGACGGTGAACGTTTCACTGCATTACGTAAGGTACCACTTGTTACTTGCTGTGGCGCTCCATTCGAGCGCAGCAGACAGGCTACACAGATTGTAAAACAGCAGCAGGCGTCTCTAGCCTGATTCATCTTGACACCTACTTGCCCCCCCCCGCGCGCTGTCCACATTCGATAATGGGCATGATGGTATTCTCTACGTAGTCGAGGCCGAAAAGCCACCGCGGATGGCTCGCGTGCTATGGCCAAAGTTCCGTTTTGTTTTCTCGCCTCTGTTTCCGTGCTGCGCAG
This sequence comes from Moniliella sp. 'wahieum', assembly GCA_003971905.1. Lineage (NCBI taxonomy): Eukaryota > Fungi > Basidiomycota > Moniliellomycetes > Moniliellales > Moniliellaceae > Moniliella > Moniliella sp. 'wahieum'. Next base: position 454,002 of record RSEE01000045.1, on the reverse strand, counting down.
CCTAGCCCACCCGAGTACTAGTGGCGACTGGCTGCTTGATGTTCCTCTACAAGCGATGCTGGTGGGCTTAGACCAATGCCGCCACCAGTGCGATTGCCTCACCCTTGGGGACCATCAGGTATCAGGACGCTAGATCTCATCAGATTCCTCATGTAGGTTGTTTTCTAACAGCGGCGTGCTTCCATTGAAGTGTTCTCAGTGTTCTTGGTGACAACAATCTATAGTTCATCCCTCTTCTGCAGACTTCGATCCAGAATAGGGAAGCCAACATACAAGGCAAAAGTAGTATATCTATACAAGCCGATCCGATCCAGTTTAAGGCATTTGAGCCCACGATACATATGCTCGCAGAGATTAGCTTGCTAAACCGTCAGCAAAATGGACTGTTCTTCCCAAGCTCTTATCCAAGACGATAGAGGTATAGTTACTTGGCTTGGAAACCTACAAGCGCAATAAACCTTTTGATTAGGCCCCCTGCGCTTCATGGCTGTTTGGATGGCCTAGTCAATTTCGATCACCTCGTGCTCAAGTACGCGGGCGGACGTGCGCTGCGGAACAGAGGGACCGGTAAGATGCGCGGAGGAAGCCGGGTTAGGATTGGCACTGGTCTCCTGCGCCTGCCCCGCTTGCAAACGGGCTTCGATGGCTGCTACGCGCTCGATTCTGCCCGCAACGGTCTGGGTGCTGGGGGTGTGTGTCCTTTGGTGGTTCTGGGCTCGACCCATCCAGTCGCTGCCCCTTGCCTACAATATATCTCAGTATCAACTAGACCATCGCCAACAAAAGAGCAAGGAGAACGTGCGTACCTGGTAACGTTGCACGAGCCTTTTTGGTGGTTCGGCGGGAGGTGGGCGGGGTCTGTGCCCCAGTACGGAGAGTAGGACCTTGGAAGCCTCTCTTGCGTTTAGGGGGTGGCTTGGTGGGCGCATCGGACCGGGGGGGAGCCGGTCGAGGGTTGGAAGCTCCCCTGCCCCGTCCTCGTGCGCGGCCACGCACGCCCCTTCCCCGCCCCCGGCCACGGTGCGCGCCACCACATACATGGTTCGCGTACCCTCGTACCATCGCTTCTGGGTTGGCATCCCCTGGAACAGACGTTTGGTCCTTTAGACGGTATCCTGCCTACCAAACCGCCAGCTAGGTCATCGGTCTACTCAGTCACAGAAAGCATAGAGGGTCACATACCGACCAAAAGCCTAGGAATACAAACGGAGAAGTTAGACCAAAGTAAATGCCAAAGCGAGGAAATCGATACTACGTACCGTCGCCAAAGTAGCCTTGTCGAATAAGAGTACGGACCTTAGTCTGAATCTCGCTCGTTAAACGTCCATGCGCCGGGAGATGGTTCATCTGGGCTGGTCAGCGGAGCTAGAGACTCGTGGTGTAGGCGCGGGGACGACCTACATGAAGGATGTGAGCGAGCTCGTGGGCCATAACGTGGGTCACAGCCATAAACGGCGCCCATCCTCCGTCTCGGGTACGCAAGACAAGCTCAATCGTCTCACCTGCATTCCAATTGCGCCCGGCAAACTCAGGGTTGACGGGAAACTCCTCCAGCGAGTTCAGACGAAAGCCATACTCGGCCATGATGGGCTTGTACACTGCTGCGATCTGTTCCAGGCGCCGGGTCGCCTCGTCTTGTCCCATCCCCGGCGAGGGCACGTACAAAGTTGATATACGGATTGCGTTGCGTATCCTTCTCATTCAGCCGGAGATGGACCATTACCACAAGGGGGCAAGGGGGGCAAAGACTACGAAGCGAAGTGGGTACTGGGTGGAGGGATGTGACAAAGTAGATCACCCAGTCGCAATCGTCGTTTAAGAGGCGAGGAACTTAGCAGCCACGCGTCGTTCCGCCCCCATCACGTGACTGTGGTCGTTTCTAGCCGCTATGCGACAGGCGATGATGCCGATTATGCGGGACAGCGGTGCAATGCGATTAATCAATCAATGGACAGAGACGGGAGAGGTTAAGGTTCGTTCACAATGTTCTGAGCCAGTTCAAGGAAAAGACGTTTGCGGTTTTCCATGTCCGGAGCAGTGGTTGGGCCGCGGAACATGCCCCAAGCACCGCGGAGGACGCTCTTAAGTGCGACCACTTGCTCGTCTTTGAAGGAGAGTGAGGCATCGGTGGGTGGTTTCTCCCGATCGCCCCGCGGGCTGGTGGAGAGGAACGTAGAGATGGAAGTGGTGCGGTGCATAGCAGGTTGGGGCTGGGGATCCAGCGATCCGGCTTCACTTCCGGCGAGATGGAGGAAAGTTTTGAGTTTGGGTATGGGCATGGGGGAGGTGGGGCTACCGTGTTTAGGGAGGAAGGACTGGTCTCCTAGCGCTGTTTCGACGCTCTCGTATTTGGCCCAATACTCTTCATCGGCTTCGGCAGGAGGACCGCGCGGGGTCCGGGGAGGTTCAGTTGAGTCCACGTCGGGATGGGGGTCGGAATCAAACCCGTCCCAGAAATCCTTCGCGGAGGTAATGGCCTCCTCGGTGGCGGGCTCAGGGGAAATGGTCCGCAGTGCCTCGTCAATGGTGGGAAACCAGGCCTTGTCGTTCTTGTTCTCGGAGGGAAGACGGATGGAATGGAGCTTCCAACACAGGTAGGAGTGGGGGTTGGCCTGTGTGGTGTCAGTATCGTCAGTGCTCTGGAGGAAACTGGAGAGGGAATGATCGGAGGTTTGTAGCGGAGTTTCCTTGTCCTTGCCATTAATTATCTTTTTCCTTGTCAAGCATTCGCTCTAGTACGATGGAGATGCGTGGTGTTGGATCAGTTTTCCCATTGGTAGGGGGATAGTGGAACGTCGATTCGGCGAGCAGACGATCAAGTTGGGCACTGAAACGCAAGCGAAGCAAGCTCGGGGAAGGTAACTTCCGCTGCTCCGATCCCCGGGGCTCAGGGACTCTGCCAGAGCAGTCCCCCAGTCGTACAGTGCCACAAGGGTGAGCGAGGCGATGCGAGAATTGGTTTTAGGATCGGCTGAGACGGGAGTATGGCCCAGTAACTACACATCAGGGGGTCAGTAATGGCGACAGTTAATGATGGAACGGGTCGCGGAGGCAGCGAGGGCACGGAGGAGGTGCGCACATATTCTTCCCGCTCAGTAGGGCTGGTAGAGGTCAGTGCGTGTCGCTCGAATCACAGAGACTCGGAGAGGACAGACGACATACTCGGGCTTCAATAGGGAGTGACGAAAGCGGAGATCGCTGCCCTTGCGTTCGGTGGGGATGGCGGGTTGGTCTGGAGACAAGAGCAAGGGCAAGAGGTCCGCCAAGGACGCCAGCACGGCCGCCTGCGTTGCAGCGTCGGTCATGCAACTGGGACCGCAGCGGGGGGGGAGCTGGTGGGGGGGTGCAGGATGGCCGGATCGCAAGACGCTGATGGGATGGCCAGCCAAGGGCGACTGAACTGAACACGGCGCCGCCACGGAAAGCGGATCGGCCTCGTGGTTGGTGGAATTAAAATATTTCCTGGTGCCTCTCATCGATGATCACGCGCTGACAATCGAGCAGTGGCTTGCTCCGCATGGGAACAGGGTGGATCCTGTTACGTAACGGCGCACACCCTCCTCACTGGTCAGGATCATCGATCACGGCCTTGGGAACGGTAGGTATCCAGGGCTTCCTGCTGGCCCGGAGGCGGGGGTACCAAAATGACACCATGGCATGCTTGCCTGTCGAGAACATGTTTGATGGCCGGAAGAACGGGCCGAAGAGGTTCATGAATCATTGGAGATTGACTCATTAACATTGCTCGCATGTCCAACATGCGCCTCGATATCCACCCGCGCTATATACATCCGCCGGTTTGGAAGAGCATAACGGAAGCCAAAAAGCGGTAGGTCTTCATAATGAAGAAGATCTACTGCCTACGAGACTCTATCGGCTTCTTGATTGGGTTGGGACAAACTGCCTCTGCCCAAGCCAAAGTGAGTGAGCCTGGTAGGTGCAGCGCTTCTTGGCTAAGTTCTGCTGATGCTATGGATCCTATGCGATGAAAGAATGTATGAATTGAACGACTTTTGGTGAGCTATAGCTTGGACGTGTTCAGTCGCCGTCAGTCAGTGAGTCGGAGAAGCAAGGAGGTTCAGCTGTGGTCCTACAGAGCTGCCCCTACTCTCCACTCGAGAACATAGTAAAACTGTGCGTGGTGTTATCATTCCCCCCAACAGCTGGTGGTAGCAAACCTATAGTGCTCAATACACTCGGTTCAGGCTCACGTCACCGTGACCGCGGTCCGCGGTCAACATTTTGTTCAAAAGGTGAACGACAGAGCTCAACGCTCAACTTGAGCGCTCAACCCACACGCACACCAGTCCACCGGGCTGAAACGGGCATCGAACAAAATCCCATGTGTATGCCCTGAGAACCGTTGAATATAGAGACTGAAGTCTAGAAAGGTGGTAGGTTGGGCGTGCCCGTCGAGAAAAACAAGGCGAATATCGTGGTCGTAACCTCATGTTTGAGTGGAAAAGGGACTCAACATATACAAGAAGGGGTGAGGAGAACAGGGGAGTGAGCACCCTTCAAAAAGTGAGGGTTGATATAGAGGGAAACTGGGCGTGGAGGGGGGGGAGGGGGAAGCGGGGGGGGGGACCAGGCCAGGTCTGGAAGGGAATCGACAGTATTGAGGAACCATAGAGCCAGGAAAGGTGAAAGACGGTACCACGGGATGGAAACCCGGTTAGCCCGCGCGAGCCTGGTTCTGAGACTCGGCCTGCTTCACGCGGGCCTCAAGGGTGTTGGTCTTAGCAACTTGCGCGACAGTGGGGTGGCCATCATGCAGAGCAGGATCTGGCCGGTCCGAGTAGCGGGTAGCATCGGCATTGCTGCCCTGGTAGGAAGAGGTGGTACGAGTCAAGCCCTCCTGGCCCGCAGGCTTAGAGGTCTTTTCCGGAGATGAGAAGCAGGAACCCTGAGGAGAAGCAAGAGGGATGTTAACACGTATAGGATACGGCGACGAGCAGCGGGAGGGAGACGCACCATTGAGCGAGATGGAGTGAGATTGAGTAGCAACGATGTGGAGGGGGGGAGGTAAGTCGGTCAGGGGAGCTCAGAACCAGAGACCCGGAAACTTTATAAAAAACCGTAGGGGACGCTGAACATGGGGCTCGGTTACTATAGTGAACTGATAATCAGTACTGCTAGTGCTAAGGCTGAGCCTCAGCGCTTACCTCGTCACCGTGACTAGTCAGCGGCAAACAACAAATGGCTAGCGGCTGGGCGGAGAAAAGTGGGCGTGGGGGCAGTGGAAAGCGGATCCGGAGACGCCCCGCGATGTGTGCTTGTAGGCGGAGCGCTGAGGAACTGAGTCTCAGTACTCAGACTGAGGTTACTGGACTGCGTCCTGAGGGGCTGGGTACGGAGACTGAGAGTACTGGTACTGAGACTAGCCCCAGTTGCATCGAGGCAGCATGGAGGGAGTGTGGTATCGAAGCCCAGGATTCGATGAACCGAGTGCGTGCGAACACGCGAATGGCCAAAAAGCGCGTGGCGCTGAGAGTCATCGAAAGTTAACTTGGACATGACGTTAATGATCGGTGATTGGTGAGTACTGGCCGGTGAGCGTGAGGCGCGCTGGGAACGATGCATGATGCGTGAGATCGCTCAGCACTGAGCCAGCGTGGCGCAGACTGGCGCAAATCCGACGAACGGGCGCATGAGCACAAGTCTGAGAAGGTCTGAGATCGATGAGATCCGATATCAGAGGTCTGGTCGGTGACCAATGGCCGAGGATCGATGATCTCGGCCGAGGTTGGCGGGGCTATCAATTATCAGGACTCACTACTCAGTGACCTGGGCAGGTATAGTAGGTGGTCGCACCGCATATGTGTCGCGCGTGTAAATGCTTATAACATGGCAAGGCCAGAACGTCTGAACGTTGAATGCGAGCGTGAACCGCGTAACGCGGAACGCGTAATGCGCAACAGGTAACCGGTAACCGACCCAGGGCCTGGAATCTGGCGCCCTGAGGCCTGAGGGCCTGAGGGAGACCTGTGGAGTTCAGGCTGAGCCCGGGGCGGGCTGGCGGCTGGCATGCTGACATGCACCTGTGACAGATCTGGGAGTGGAGGTGGCATGGGTGCCTGGCACCCCACGTGGCAACTGCCAAGTGGAGACAGGTACAGTGCGTGGGAAGCGCGAGCTGAAGCTTGAAACTAGCTCTTGAAGCTTGAAGACCAGTTGAGGTCTGCCAACAAAACATGTCAGCACGAGCGACAACCACAGCCTGACTGGACCTTCTGGTCGCCTCCGTAGGCGCTTGCGCGTCTGCGGGCGCACTGCATATTCAGGAGAGTGCGCCCTCCAGTCCGTCCTGGTACCTACTAGCTGAAATCGCTGAGTGCGGACATGATACGTTGAACACCATCAATATCAAGATTCGTGGCTGTGACATCATATGTGATTGGACGCACACAACAAGCAGTTTAGTTTGGCGGCGCCACTGCCTCTACCCCGTCAGCTCAACGCTCAGCCCGAGCGCCCAACGTCAGCGTCAACGTCCGCTGTCGCGTCAACAACAGCCCAATGTGGCGTTCCTTCGTATACTTCAGCAACAAAATAGGAGTAGGTCGGACTCGAACCAACGACTTCAAGATGATGCGATCAAGGCTGCCGCACTTGAGCTCATTGCAATCTCACACGCTAACCGCTGCGTCACTACTCCCACGAGCGGCTGGGTTGGGCGACCAAACTACGATCATCGATCATGCAACCAGGAGCAGGCACAATGCATGCAAGATTCAAGGTATATTGGTTGGCTTGGCAGGCACTTCAGCCCCTCAGCAGATAGCGGAGCATTTACGACCACCACCCATCCTCATCCTCGTCCGCTTGGGACAAGTCATGGGAGGAAGACGTGGGTGGGGAAGAGAACGGGGGCGGAGAGGGCTGGGGCGTAACAAACCGGACCAGTTTCAAGGGAGGGATAAGAGGGGGCTGGGGGGAACTGGGCAAGTGGGTCAGAACAGACCGCGCGGTGAGGAAGGAATGGAGGGGAGGGGGGCGTACCTCTTCTCTTATCGGAACGGGGTTGGTAAGGGTCGTAGAGGTGGCATCATCAACCTTGGACGGGGCAGAGTCTAGGGCAAAGAGGGTGTGGTGTTCAAAGGATATGCGATGGGGGGATGTTGAACGGTGCAGGTCGTAGAAGGCAACTGGTACTGGGAAAGCTTGACGCATAGCTGCAAGTTCTGAGGTGAGATGTGCGATGTGGGTATCTTGTTGCGCAAGGCGCGTAGAGAGGTGGTCGTTGGCACCCTCTTGGTGAGAAAGAGTGAGCTGGCGCTCAGAGGCAAGCGACTGTAACTCTTCTACGCGGAGAGAGAGAGTAAGACGTGAGTCTCGCTTGCTCGGCGGCGGATTCAAAGTGCTTGCACTGTCCTCGCAGTGCCTCGATTTCGTCTTGGTAAGAGCTGCGGTCCTCATCCCACGTGCGGACAGAGGACTGGGCATCGTGCTTCGCTTCCTCGGTGCAGCGCCTAGCATCCTGCAATGCATGGGTCAGGCGCTCTACTTTACCCTGCGAGGCAACCTGAAGCACATGGAGCTTCTGCAATTTCTGCTCCATTTCCCGCTCACTCTCCGCCGCCTGGAGTGCACGCCCACGTTCGCAGACCAACTCCGACTGGGCCTGGGCCAGCCGGGCTTCCAAGGAGGTGGAGCGGGCTCGGCATTTCTCCAGATCCTCAACAAGAGAGGGGGTAATCCCGCTCAGCTGCCAACTCAGCTCGAGTCAATTTGAGCAGGGTTTGTTGTTCCCTAAGCTGATCTTGGAGTACGATGCGCTCCTCGTTCCCCTCTTTTGCATTTAGCACGGAGGAGGGGGTCAGGCGAGAGAGCTGATCCAAGATCTGGGAGTGCCAATCCTTCGTCTCCATAGCGGAATGAGTCAGTTCCTGGGGGAGGCGATCCAACTGCTGAAGGCTCTTCATCAGATGCTCCAAGTCCTTAGTTTGATCCAGAAGGGTAAGGGGGTGTTTCTTCAAGGGTGTAAAGAGTGGGGTGAGGTGCCTGTCACACAAAGCCTGAAGGATAGAAGCAAGGTCGATAGGAGCAAGGTAGACAGGCTGTGGCTGCCTGGTCTCGGCAGCTTGGACCAGTTCTTGTGATAAAGTGGATACCTCTGTGCGCACCAATTCGGCCACCTGCTGCCCCACTGCGTTTAGATTTGGCAACGCAGCACGTTGTATGCGCGCCACGATCTCGTCCAAGACGTTGGGAGGAAGATCGAACTTGTGAGAGACACTGACCAGTTCAACGATCCGGGACCGCAGGCCATCCCCGACAATTGCCTGCAATCGCTTCAGCTCCGAAAGGGTGGGACCAGGACATAGAGGGGAGTCCAAATCGCTCTCTGGAGGCAACGAGGAAGGCGAGTCAAGCGAATGGATAGCGCTCACAACCGCATTCATATGCTGATCGATGCTCCGGTCCATCTGGTCCGTCAGAAACGTGGTCATACTCTCCGTGGGATCCGCTTCGTCGGTGGCAGGCTGGTTCGTAGAAACGACGTCGTGGTGACCGTGATTACATGCAGAGTCAGGTTCGTGGGCTACAGCCAGTTGGGGTTCCTTCACAAGAGTTGGTGCGTGGATGGTGTCCATGTCGGGGGCTGGAGCATGATCTGGGACTTTGTCTTGATGGGCGTTGTGTTGACCGTGGTCTGTGTCTGAATTAGGACGCGCAGCCTCAAGATTGGAGCTGTTTCGGGCAGAGGCTAGCCAAGTGTGCCCTGTGATGGCATGGCCGGACAGGGCAAGCTTCACTGCCGTCCCGCCGCATGGGAGAGGAAGAGAGGGCATAGTCTCCTCAGTCACGGTCGGGAAACTGGTGTCACCCTGCAAAGAAAGATTGGCGGGCTCGCTAGGGGGCGCGCTCTCCACCAAAGTTGAGCATACCTTTGCTTCGTCCGAAAGGGGCTGTTCTGGGTCGCGTGAAGCGTCCGAACTCTCCTCGTCTCGCTCGGAGAGCTGGTTGAGCTTGGAGACACCACGTGCCCAAAAGGTTCCTCCGTTTCATCATCCTCCACCCCCTTGAGCTCAGCGAGAACGTCGGCGACGCTCATTCCAATTTGGTGTCCACGTTGGGGTCGCGAGACCCTCCGGGCAGGGGTGGGGGGGGAGGTGCAGGGAAGGTGAAGGGACGAGCAGCGCCATGGAAGGCGCGTGGGCGAGCACGGCGCGGCATAATAGGCAACGACTGCACATCCGGCGCAAAAGGTAAAATCGCGGGCGGGACGCGGCTAGGGCGGCCGCGATGAACGTGTCGGAGCGGAGCAGCGGGAGGGGGCTCTTCTTCTTCTCCAAAGGTACCGTGGGAGTCAGCCGAGCTGGAAGACGTGTAACCCAGCGCATGGTTTACAGGCGCGGGTGGGCTACCCCAGGGAAGCGAAAGTGCAGCATCAGAACATGAGTGAGGAATGGTAGAGGCATCGTCTGCGGCTTTGGGGTCGTAGGCCTCTAATACGGGAGGTTGTGGGGAGGAGAGGTGGGAGGCGGGGCCGAAGAAGGTAGGGCGGCGGGAGGCTCGTCGGCATCACCAGAGCGGGAAGACCGAGGGCGGAGAATGTCTGGTCCCAGGGGGGCGCCAGAGTAGGACAGGTCGATGGAGTAGCGTGCTCTCCTTGCCATGCCGGGGTGCAAGAGACGACCGAAGATGGTGGAGGAAGGGGAGGATGGTCGATGACGGATGGAACTGCCAAAGACGAGGCGACGGGCGTGCACACATGCATGCAACTGACAGTGCGATGCGTGAGCACCGCATTGGACGCAGCAAGTGGCCAGCCGTGACGCGCGTGGCCGATGATCATCGGCAGCTGGCATCATCGCTCGTCTGGGTCGCTGGCCATCCATGCCAGAAGCACGCGCGCGTCTGATCTGGGAGCGCAGCGACCCAGACCCAGCGGGGGGCTTGGAGCTGGGCCCAAGCTTGAGATGATCGTTGAGAGGAACCCTGGTCTGCGGTATGCAAGAACACGAGCGGCGCCAGCGCTGCTCGTCGCTCGTCTGGAGACGTACTCAGTACGCAGTCTGAGCTGATACACTGATGCGCGCAGACAGCGCTGGCGCTGGTGCACTGCGGAAGATGAAATTGAATGCACCCTTCGGTCCCTGCCGCCGAAGGCTCAGTTCTGTGCCGTGCCGCCGAATCCGCCCACTTTGGCCGCGTCGCGCCGCCGCACGCCCTACATCCACACACACTGCATGTGCGGCCGAAAAACAGCAAGCACCTCTGCAGCCACCCCAGGGCAGTCGGTAGAGCCTTCCCTGCAATCGTATTGGGCATGAAAAGTGAGGTTCAGGGAAAACCGCCGGTTTGCATCGTATAGTGGGCAGGATCTACAATGCCCAAGAGCAGGACACAGCGGGTTCGTGGTGTAGTGGTATCATGCCTCTTTAGGGTTGGTTAACTCGTAGAGGTGGTCCTCGGTTCGATCCCGGGCGGACCCCTTTTTGTCAAGAAGGATCTTGTGGATGCGTACGGTGATCCTTCAAGGGATGTGGCAATGGGTTCGATGTGGCATTGCCACCCAAAACCACAGAAAGGAGGAATCAACGAGCCTCCGTGATGCTGTTGGCGGCAAACCGGAGTGCAACTGATGTGCGCTTCTAAGGTTACCGGGAAATCTATAATCAGAGTTCGTCGTAAGAAGAGAGGCAAGCAAACTGAGGACGGCTTACACACGCTTACGGAGACATGCGTATGGTGTGGAGATGAGAGCTCAGACAGAGCGCTCAGAGGTGCACCGCCGCACGGCACCACACAGCAGGGCATCGTCATATCAAGGGCATTTTCCTCGTCATGACCGTCATCATCGACATCATGGCCATCGGCCATCGCCATTTCATCATGGCAACGTTGTTCCTTGGGGGCGGGGGCGCTGTGGTGGGCTGTACATATGGACGAGGGAAGGCCCAAAGAAGAGCCGCTTCGGAGGTGGGGCGACGTGACGGGTGAGCGGGTGACAGGTCACGCGCTGATCGCTGCAGTATATGCACGGGGTAAATAGGACACGACACTTTAATACCGGTTGGCTCGCTTGTAGTGTGTGGAGAATACACTTGTGCGTCGGCGCAGGCAGGATGGGGGGCTGCGGGCCTGATGGCTACGCTTGCAGGGAAGCGGCACGGACGGGAGTGCTCGGCTGTCCCAGCCCACGCCAGCTGCTCTGCGCAGCAGCCCACCCGGAGCAGACCGCCCCCCAGCGCCTCTGCATCTTCCCCTCAGCACACCGCAGAGCCCCCGCACATACCCCGCCGCACAGCACACACAGGGGCTGATTGGCGACAGAGTGTATATCGTATCCACCGCACACACGGCCTCCGCCGCCCCACCACCCCTCTGCTCGCCGCCTTCCCCCCCCCCCCCGCCTTCTGCCGCTCTTGCTCTGTTCTCCCACAGCCTCCCAACCCCGCCTCCTTCGCCCCCGTCCCGCTGGCCTGTGGAGACTCCTACGCCCCGAGATTGTGCCCTGCCTGTGCGCCATGCTGCCGTTCATGCCCGCCTCTGCCTCGTCATTCGCCCCGCCCCCGCCGCATGCCGAGCGGCGTGTGCTCGCGCTGCACGGCAAGGGCGCATCGGGCACCATTATGCGTGCCCAGCTGACTGCGCTTGCCCGCCATACTTGCCTCGCACCTCACCTCGTCTACGTCGATGCCCCCCTCGCCGCACCGCCCTACCACGGCCTCGAGGCCTTCTTTCCCCCCGCGCGCCACACCTACCATGCATGGTACCACACCCCTAGCCCCCACACCATTCGCCAGGCTCACGCACACCTCCAGGCACTCCTCACCCCGCCCGCGCCCCGCGCAGTTCACGCACCCACTTCCATACTCCCCCGCCCGCTTCGCCTCTTCCTGTTGCCGACCGCTTCACAATGGCGGCGACCCCGACGAGGAAGACTATCCTCCTGGCCTCTTCATTCCACCGCGCTCAACATCCATGCCCATCCCACTGGCTGGTGGACTCTCCTTCTCCTTTTCCGACGCGCCCTTGCTCCGGATGATTTCCGCTCCTTGGACATGTTTCATCCGTTTCACCATGGCCTTGCAGATCAAAGTACCGTCTCAAGCCAATCCAGCCGCGCGAGTGGGGGCAGTCATGGGACCGAAGTAACCACCCTTCATCCAAGTCCCCTCCACGCGAACGCAGCCCTCCTCTCCTGAGCCGCAACTCACTGAGCAAGCTTCAAATCAATAAAAAGCGTGTATCCTTTGGCCCCGATCCCAACATGGATAACGAACCACCGCCGCTGCACTCGCCTGCGTCGCCCCAAACCCGACTTCGTACTGCTTCTCGGCTCCGTCCCGCTTTGGTCCAAAGTTGTGTGCCACAGTGGGAAACGGCGAACCCATTCGCTTCTCAAGCCCCAGAAGGGCAGAGCTACGATGGAGCAGTTTGCTTTTCCCAGGGGTGCGCTGTCATGGCGGGATATCTTCTTCAGCGGGCCGCGGCCGAGTCCCTGGGCCATGTGAACCTAATGGGACCGTTGCCTAAATTTGTCATCTTCATCTGTATGTGCTGCCCAGTTCATGCGCCCTTTGATTACATTCGCTCACCGTATATATACCCTCAGTGGCAGCCGTCCGTTTCCTGCGCGTGGCGGGGCCCAGTATGCACAGACTAATGCAGGTCAACTTCCCTTCTGTTGCCAGGACGCCTGATCACTGTCCCGACCCTCCACCTGATTGGGCGTCTGGACGGGGCGCGATATGAAGGGTACAAGCTGGCAAGCTTGTGTGACCCACACAGTGCGAGGTCATTGAGTTTGACGGTGGGCACGTGCCTCCGCGCAAACAGGGGATTTGAAGGTGATTGGGCCGGCGGTGGAGCGGTTGTTGAAGCGAGCGGGATGGAGACGTTGGTGAGGGGGTGAGAGTGCTGATCTCAACATGCCTTTTTGCGAGGATGCTTTCCATTGGAGGGCGGTGGCCTTACAAGTACTACTAGTACTATTCCCTTTTGGCCTCTTTTACGTTTCTTTTAGGATGTAAGTAAGGGTGGGCCGTTTGAGCATGCTTGTCAGTTGTTTTCATTCTTTGTCTCTTCCCATCCTCTTGAAAGGCCATCCTTCTTCCTTGTGCATTCTTCTCTATCCCCCCTCGCCTCCCCCCCCCCGACCCCCTGTGCTTCTCTATCTCGCCTTTTTTCCACTGAGAAACTTCTTCAGGCTAATCTGGCGCAACAACAGCACCCACATGAACACACCAAACGTGAGGTAATATATGCTTTCTCTTCTCACCCCATGTTTAGTTATCTTCACCGTTTTCAGCATGCCGCATGAGTTCTGTTTCCCTTTTGTATGTCCGCACGCCATCCTTTCAGCGCGTCTGGGCGATGCGAGACGACATCCTCATCCCTCATCCCTTATCCCTCTGCTCCACCATCCCCCCGTCACACCGAAGGCTCTCTCTGATATTATGCCTTTTTCAATATTCTCGTTTTCTTCTCTCTCACACTCTCTTGATTCCACAGACACTACACACAGCTCATATACTCTTCAATCATTCTTGGACCACAGGCATGGCGTCCATCTGTTGATCATGAACCACCTTGGCTTCGTCAACACGTCAAGCCGCATATGTGCTGCAGTACAGTCGAATAGCCCGCACAACAGCGCATCATTGCCGCCCTTCCGTAGGAATGCAGACGGAAACTGAGTCCGGTCACGTGCTCATATTGAAATTGCAATTTCCCGGTATGTCCTGGGCCTCGAACGAAAAAACTAGACGGCGAATCGTCGGAGCAACCTCGACTTGACGCCACCACCATCGTCTCCAGCAAGATGACCGATGTGCCCGACATGCCCATTCTGTGCGAGACGTGCCTGGGTCCGAACCCGTATGTACGGATGAGCAAGCAGGCTGACGGTGGGGAGTGCAAGGTACGTTCTCCTGCCTTCGTGGTGGCGAATTGGAACTGACGGCGGGTGCAGATCTGCGAGCGGACATTTACCATGTTCCGCTGGACGCCTGGGGCCGGGATGCGGCAAAAGCGGACGGAGATCTGTACGACCTGTGCAAAGATCAAGAATGTGTGTCAGACGTGTCTGCTGGACTTGGAGTACGGGCTGCCGGTGCAGGTACGCGATGCGGCGCTGGGGATGAAGACGGCCATGCCGTCGGGCAACACGACCAACACGCAGTACTATGTACAAGGGATCGAGGACCAGCTGGGGGGCAGTGCAGCGCTTCCAGAGGGAAGGGAGGCACTAGAGGCACCGGGACAACGTGCCCTCGCTATCTCTGGATCGAAGCACCGCGGTGCCGGCCACGAGTTGTTGAAGGAACTTTCGCGCGCGCCCATGCCGGTCCTGGGTACAAGCGCAACCGTCCGCACCTTTGCTCCTTTTTTGCCAAGGGAACCTGCAACCGCGGGGACGCTTGTCCCTACCTGCACGAACTGCCTCAGACCAAGGAGGAGGTTGATGGCGGGCGACATAATATGAAGGATCGGTACTTTGGCAAGAACGATCCAGCAGCCAAGAAGATGCTGGGGCGGCACCAAGAACAGATGGGTCTCAGTCCGCCGGAGGACAAGAGTATCCGGTCCCTTTTCCTCTCGGGCTTGGCGGAGGCTACGACGGAGGATACGATCCGGACCTACTTTGTCACCACGACCCCTTCCCTTCGCCCGGAATCGATTCGGAGCATCACGTTGGTCAAGGCGTCCAAATGCGCCTTTGTCAACTTCAAAACCCGAGCCGATGCCGAGGCCGCCGCGCTGCGCGCCGCAGTCAAAGTTCATCTCGATGAAAAGGAGGTGCGAGTAGCATGGGGCGGGCCAAGCCCAAGGACGGCAAGAAGCCTACGTGAATCTACAGTGTTGCTCTTACGCTAACGGGATGGAGAGGCTGGCATGCCGTACTCGGTCAAAATACGCGACAGGGGCAGCCATAACAGTGTTCAGAGCATCAGGGAATCATGCGCGTTGCGCGGCTATAGGCTTGGACTTGGGAGTGAGCCATTTTGTTCATCTCGAGACTATGCCGGGAAATGGAATCAACTCCCCTCCCCCCCTGTGTCAGTACTGACTCGAATCCACTATCAGTCAGTGAATCCTTCCAATCTCGCGAATGAAGGGGAAAAGCCTCAGGCTCAGGGGCGCAGGCCCTTTAGTTCAAGCGTCCAGTGAAGTTGGAATACCACTTCGGTTGTCGTAGCCGAGTCCCGAGGCCGCCCGGGCATTACAGCGGGGAGATAGATGCAGCGTCAGTGGCAAGCCAAACTCACTCTGAAACCCAACGCCCGAACTCGCAAGTTGTCTGTAAACAAATGTACACACTACAAGGGTAACAAAGAGAAGCAGACGCCACCCAGGGCAATCTTGTGCATCTGTTGCCTGATTAACATGGTTATCAATCGGTCGATGTCCCACTCTCTTCAGATCGGGGAGGGCAATGCCAATTGAAGGTTGGGCATAGAAACGCCACATACCCTGGCGCTGCTTAGTCGCTAAAGACGTAGCCGCCTTGGCGCTGCTGCACGGCGAACTTGAGTTCGGACAGGACTTTGCCCGGTGCCTGAGGGAGCTCGAGGCCGGCGGTGATCTCGTCACCGGGATTCACCTGTCCCACCCCCTTGGGGGTACCAGTGAGAAGCAAGTCGCCCACCTCGAGGGTCATGATGGAAGACACGTGTTCAATAAGCCGGGGGATGGAGAAGATCATGTCCTTGCTTACACCGTCCTGGCGCGTCTCCCCATTGACCTTGAGCCAGAGACGGACATTGTGAGGGTCGGGAATGGCGCTCACAGGCAGATAAGGAGCGACCGGAGTGAACGTGTCAAAGCCCTTGGCTGCGCTCCAAGGGAGACCCTTGGCCTTGACCTTGTCCTGTAGGTTGCGCGCCGTCATGTCGATGGCCAAGGTGTACCCACCAATGTACTCATTGGCCTTGGCCATAGGGATGTCCCGCCCCGTCTTGCCAATCACAACGCCCAGCTCGACTGGGAGGAGGTCAGATCATTGGCCACACAAGGCGCAAGCAGGAGAAGGAGGCAGAGGCAGAGGCAGAGGGTGGGGATGGAGAAGAACGGACCTTCGTAATGAGCCTTGACGCCTTGCGGGATCTCCACACACCGGGAGTGTCGACGTAGGAGGTGGTGGGCTTGAGGAAGAAGAAGGGCTCCTTGGGAACCGCGTTGCCCAGCTCTTTGGCATGGTCGGCATAGTTGCGTCCAATGCTTAGGCATGGGTCAGCAGAGCATGGGGGGGGGAAGAGGCGACGTACGCGACGATCTTGCGCCCAGCAGTGCGGAAGGCAGAGGCCATTGTATCGACAGCGGCGTGGAGGAAACGGGAACGACAAGTGTTGAACGTTGACGTTGAGGCGAGGACCGCTGGCGAACCCCCCGTTTAATAACCAGCCAGAGTTCGTCACATGGCCCCCGTGGGGCCGTGCTCGCTTAGGTCAGCAACGCCCCGCCGCCAGCAAACGCAACCACTTCAACCGCAAAATATGCCGCTCTTCCATCCCATCGCTTAGGCATGCCCTCAGGCCACAGGGCCCCGTTCCCCCCGGCATATCTGCGGCCTGGTCATCGACGATTTCATCAACCAGAACTGATTCCTGCGAGGTTGGGAGTTGAGATGGACCGGTTCGCATGGTTCACAGCTCAACCAGTTGTCGAGCCCCGTGGTGGAAGATTCGTGCTTCTGGCCAAAAGATCCCTTATAGTCCCTCTCTTTCAAACTTCAGCCTTAGGTGCTGCGACGAATTCAATCCCGCTTCTGTTTTCCTCGTTCCGCTGCCGGGCCCGGTGGCGCCTGCTTGCCGACGCCCCTGTAAGTGCCATTGGTCGACTTCGACCATTACCGCCACCGCTGCGGATGCGATGGTGAGAGGGCCATGACAGGAGTCCACCGCACAACCTCACTCTCTATATTGAAAGTGGCATATCATCTCCTTGCCATCGCCCGCCCAGCGAACACACCTAACCACATGACCTGTATATAGAACCTTCACATCCAATCGCCGTCCTTACGCCCCAGATACGATTAATCGATCCATTGCTGTACGCATTTTATACGAGACGGTGGGCAATCATAACGGTCCGCATACAAATGCACCAACCGTACTGTGTCTCGGGGAACGCGGACCTAGTTTTTCCAAGGGAGCCACGAGCTCTTC
Source organism: Moniliella sp. 'wahieum' (assembly GCA_003971905.1). Taxonomy (NCBI): domain Eukaryota; kingdom Fungi; phylum Basidiomycota; class Moniliellomycetes; order Moniliellales; family Moniliellaceae; genus Moniliella; species Moniliella sp. 'wahieum'. The sequence goes on along the minus strand of RSEE01000045.1, from coordinate 436,879 downwards.
TTTTGCTCGGGGTGAATGCTCTGGTCAATACCCTGGGCGGTGGCTGAGGCCTGCTCCGTGGCGGAAGACAGGGTGTTCTTGGCTGCGGTACCGGCGTCCGAGGAGGTCGTTTCACATCCTGTCCCCACGACCACCAGGAGTTCTTGGCCTTCTCTGCTTCCTCCGGGCGCGTGGATGAGCTTCGGTCGAAGCGCCGGTAACCGTATCCTTCACGCTCGTGGCCGCATTTTTCAGTGTCTCCCCGGCCGCAGACACGTCATTCGTAACGTGGGAAGAAACGGTGTTCCACCCCTGGGAGACACTGTCCTTGAGTGAATGGCCCTCTGCCTCTGCCTTGCTCTGCGCCTCCTTGGCCTTCTGCTGAGCGTCACTAGAGGGGAAAACCAGGCACTTTTGGTATTCTCAGCCTGTTCCTCAGCTTGTTTCTTCGCATCGTCAGACGCGCCCCGCACCGAGTTGGTGGCGGCAGACGCGGCGGATTTGAGCTTGTCCTCGGCAGCGTGGGCGGTGGAGGTGACCTGATCCGAGGCTGCGGCTAGGCCATTGGAAACGCGGTTGGAGAAAGAGCTGGCCTGGTCCTCGGCTTTCTTTGGGACTCCTCGGCCTTTTGCTGAGCACCCCGCTGGAAGGAGAACCAGGAGCTTTGAGCCTGCTCCGCCCCATCCTCTGCCTTGTTCTGCGCGTCTTTCCACTTGTCCCCCACTGCGTCCGTAATGGACGAAGTGGCATTCTGAATCGAGGCACCAGCCGCCTTGACATCTTGGTTCACCCGCCCCGAAGCAGAGGAGGCCGCGCTAGAAGCCCAGTCGGACGCGGCAGACGCATCCCGTGCCACGGCACTCTTGGTGTCCTGCCACGCATTCGTCAGGGCCGACTGGGCTTCGCGAGCCTTGGCTTCCGCCTCAGCCTGGGCGCGGGCCTGGGTGGGGGCATGGTCAATGTTAGTCAGAGTTTTCCGGGGGGGGAGGAGAGTGACGCACCTGCCGCGCAGGCTCAGTGTAGTACCAATAGCCTGCTGCCGCGCCGGCGGCGACGACCGCGATGAGGGGGCGCGAGACTTGGCCGGGGTAGGGGGGACGTGCCCGGCGGAGGGGGGGATGGAGCGGACGATGGGGGAGAAGCGCATGGTTGGGGGCTGGCGCGGTGGCTGTGCGGGCAGGTAGTATTAGGGGGAGAGAAACCCCACGGATGAGGAAGAGGGGTGGGGGGGTATATATTGGCCCGCTGCGGATGGTGCAAGCAGGAGGGCGCCAGTGTGCGGGGGACTTACGTCATGCGCTGGGGATGTGGATCGGGGCTGGTGCGCACAGGCTGAGCGTGCTGGGGGAGCACAACTGCGTGGGCACGCTGGCTGGCATGGGGCACGGACGCTAACCGCTAACCGGCACTCCGCCCCGGGCGCTGGGCTCGGGGGCAGCGAAAGAGTGCGGGCAGGAGTGCGGGCAGGAGGGCATGAGCGCATCCACGCACGGGCGGCTGCGCCTCAACATGCCGCTGAGATTCGGGCGGGCAATCTTCTATGTTGTACGCGAGCCCATGATATAATGGCTCTCTCATGCGCTGCCGCAAGAGAGGAGAGACAGAAGGACGGGTACAAGAGGGTGTAGTGCAGTGCCGTAGCTAGCACCTGGTGTGGCCAGACCACGGCGTCGCCATTCGGGGCCTGCAATGGACGCAGCCAGGTTGGCCTCGGTGCGAGGTGATGCGCGGTGGGACTAGGATCCTGAGGCCCTGAGGCCGCACGCGGACAACGCCGTCCTACGAAGCAACCAATCTCACATGTCACATGTCACATCGCACCGTCATCGACAGCTGCCACACATTTCGTCATGATCACCATCCTCTCATCGATCGTCACCGATCGTCACGCGTCATGTCTGTGGCCAGCATCGCACGCCTTTGCCCCCGGCCCGGGTTCGGCCATAGCCACGCATTCGGCTGTTTGGGGCTGGCGCACTCAAACGCAGAGAAGAGAGCAGTGGCGGTGACGCTGGTGATGCAGGTGATGGTGATGAATATGTGGGGTCCGTATTTTAATTGTATTGTACTCCGGACAACGGGCGTAGTGAGATCTGAGATCGGGGATCTGATCGCTGGTCTATACCAACCTCCTCCCCCGCATCGTCCTGATCCTCCGAAGATCGGATCAACGTCATCCCCATTGCCCCCTCCCCACCTCTCTCTTGCCAGAACTCGAATCTAGACCGAATACGGCTTCAATGGATGCTCTGTTACAGAGGGGGGGGGGGTTATTGCAACCCCTTCAATCCAGTCTCTTGTTAGTGGGGAATTCCTCCGACCTCCCAGTCTGGAAACCTCGGCATCCCACACTCGACAACCACAATCCCTCTCACCAGGAACGAGCCCTACCAAGGACCACCCCCTCCCCATTCTCAAGTTTTCCCCATGAGTAATCTTATAGCTTGAAACCGGGAGCTTGGAAGCTTCAAATGGCCGCCGGTGCCTCGCCAGAGTGGTCCAGCATGCTACCCAATGCTCCTACCACCGCGTCCACCTCCTCTACCGGCACCCCCCACAAGAGAGGGAGATCAACCGGCGGTAGGCGGCCATAGCAGGCCCCGTGCCCTGTGCAGCAAGAGCTGCATCGCAGTAGCTAGCCTCTGCAGCCCAGCACGCCTTTTGGGCGCGAAGAACCTCGTCTCGAGCCCTTGCCAGGTCGGTGGCCAAGTCTGTTGGGGCTGCAGGAAGGCTTCCACTGTGCCCGGGGCCGCATCGGGAGTAGAGACGAACGTCGCACCATCGGTGCGAAGACGTTTGGAGCGAGCCCGCAAGGACGCATAGGACCGAGCTAAATTTTCTGCCCGGCGTTTGACCACGGCTGCCTGGAGACGTGGCGCGACATGGCCCCGTGCTTCGAGGGCCCCTCTCCCGCCTTGACACGTTGGGCCAGCGTCTCAAGCACCCTGGCGTTCTCCTTTGTTTCGGTTGAGATTTGGGCCTGCAACGCCTGAGCTTGCGAGAGCATCCGGTCCGACTCGGCCAGCTCCGCATCGTACGCATCCGCCAGCGCAGTTAGGTTGGAGGCGATGGAACCCGCCTGATCTGCAGCTCGCTGCGCTGCCTCACCTACATGTGCTCGTGAAGGAAGCGGGGCAATCTTGACGGCTGCCACAGGTTCCGTCCGAGGCGGAGACGCACGAAACCGTTCGTCCTCCACAATATAATCCTCCGCCGACTTGCCCTCATGGTTGCGTTTCTTGGCGTCCGCGCCGTATTCGAGCAAGATGCGTACCAGACGCTTGGATCGGGCACGCGCCGCCAGTCAGTGCTGTCTCGCCCTCATCGTCGGGGAAGTTGAGCATATCGGCCAATTGCGTGCCGTACTCGCGTAGACGCGTGAGCATCGTCTCGAGGTAGTACCGGGCAGCATGTGGCTTACTACGGCTGAGAGCAAGGTCAATGGTGTGGTGGAAGACGGTGCGGTCGGAACGGTCAATGTTGAGAATGCTGCGATGGAGAAGATCAAAGAGTTCGGGAAACTTGCGAAGATCGTAATTGTTACTAAACATGACCGCTCGCATCAGCGCCGTCTGGCCCGAGGTGTTGACACGGAACATGTCCGCCCCCGCAGATAGAAGCAGCTTCACAACCCGTACCCTCCCATTGCACAGGCCCAATGCAGCGGGGTGTGCTCGTCATCGTCGATCGACATGTTCGGGTCAAAGTCTGCAGGAGGCGTGAGAAGCAGTGGGGCACTGTCGTGCTCTCCGAGATAAAGTAGTCCAGGATAATCTCCGCATAGCGCGCCCCATTGTCCACCTCGTCACCGGGGAAGCGGCCATACTGATCTGGCTCCAGGCCCGAGCCACGCGGGAGAAAGGGCTCCGCCGCATCCATCGGCGAAGGTGTGCGAGAAGAGCTGGAGGCCTCACTGGGCGAGGGACTCAGGCTCCCATCGCTCGCGGCTGGATGGACCGTCTGCCCTCCTGCGTTGCCTCTACGGGAGGAGGCATCAAGGTCGATGCTATCCGAGTCAGCTGTAAGCTCGCGCTTAGCCTTGGCAACGGCCGGGGTGGCCTTTTTGGCCTTGGTGGTACTAGTGGTGATATGCTTGGGTGCCGGGGGGGGGATGCGGTACTGGACATGTAGCTCGTAATCGGTTGGAGCAGATGGGCAATGTTGTAGACGTGAGCAAGCTTGATAGCACTCTCCATAGGGATCCAGGTGCCTGGCCATAAGTCAACTTCACCCTCCTACGCTCTGCCAGAGCACACGTACCTTGGTACTTGCCATACCCGCCCTGAACCTTCTCGTGGGTATCGCGCTGTACGTCGCGCTCAAGAACGCGGGTGCGCTGGGACTTGTCCAGCCCCACCACCTTGAGGATCTGGGTGGCGTTGAGCCAATCGTCGGCACGGCGGCGCATGACGGCGACATTGTTGATAACACATTCGTACACTGGGACCCCGCTGTAGGTGGCCTTGTAGATCTGGCCCTCGACGGCGTTCTTGGGCGCCATGGCGAGGGACAGGGGTGGGGCACGCAAGAAAGATAAAGACAGCGAGAGGGGCGGGATGGGGGAGCGGCCAGAGCAAAAGCACGAGCACAAGCAAGAGCAAGAACAACAGCAAGAGCAAAAGAAGAGCAAGCGCACTGCGACACGAATGGCGCCCAAGACAGCGCCAGGGCTGACTGTGCTGGCCGGGGAAGAAGGGCGGGTGGGTGCCGGGCGGACGCGCCGCGTGTCTGCGCCAGAACGCCTGCGCCCCGCCTTCGCCCCATCATGCATCATGCATCATGCATCCTCGTCTATGCGATCACGCTTGCTTATGTCATCCACCCGCTGCAGTAGCTCTACTTCAACGTTCACTTGCTCACATGTCACACCTCGCATGGTGAAGGTTTGTTCACTTCTGATCGTGCGCAACCATCATTCAAATGAATGTCCTCGTGGAGAGTAAGAGCAGCGTAAGCCAGCGGGGATGAGAAGAGGAAACGTGCCCCCTGCTAGGGTACTAGAGCAGAGGAAAAAGAGCAAAAAATAAAGGGCTGTGTATATATACCAGCCAAAAATTAAGATGATGGGCACAGTGCGAATGCCGGATCAACTGAACGGCCGTGGTGTCAACATTCCCAATGTGAGGTCCAGTTTCGTTGCAAGGAAAAAAGAGTGGTCAGGTAACTGGTCATCAAAGTATGCCAGGATCGTGTAGGCAGAGAATCCATCATCCACGACAGAGAATACAAAAACGTTTTAGACGGCGAGGGCAGCAGCCGCCGAGGGCGGCGAGGACAGCAGAGCCCAGTCCTGCCAGCGGAACAAGCGTCACATCACCGGACTTGGAGGTCTGGTCATCGGCTTTCTTCCTCCACCCGATCCAGAGACACTGGGTTGGAGGGTAGCTTGAGAGCTGGAAGACACGATGCCTACCTCGATGGAGGCGACGGAGGAGGCAGTGATGTCGCTGGCTGAGGGAAGACCGGAAGGCATAATGTTCCCACCTGTGTACTGCTCAAAGTTGGGGTAAACAAATGATGCCTCACGGTAGGGCTGGGTCTTGTTTTGGCACACATGCACAGGGGTGATGTACTTGTACGCCCCAGCGATCGTGGGGTACTCTGCGTATAAGGAGAGTTAGTTCGTGAGTCCCATGAATCTTCAAATACATGAGAGAGTAGACGGGGAGAGACGCACCAGTCATCATCAGCTGCATGGTGTCTGCGTTGATTTCATGAGTGAGGACCACCACACCTCCCGTCTGTCCGGGGGCCTTTGGCCTTGCTCACGATCGACGCATAGTTGCCCTCGATTTGGGAGGTGGCAACAGAGCCTTGGGGCTCAACGTTCCAGTCGTCAGTATCATCAGTCCAGATGATAGTCTCAAGGCCCAACCCATAGGCAATCGCACGGACGCGGTCGTCCCATCGCCAAAGGGAGGACGCCAGGAGGTCACGGTGACACCGGTGACCCATTTGATAGCTTTGACGGTATAGAAAAGCTCAGCAAATACCTGTGTGCTAGTAAGTGCCGTCATGTAGTGGTGAGACCAGGTGTGGGCTGCAAGTTGGTGCCATCAGTCAGGCCACGTTGAGCTTGAAGCGGCCAGTTGAGTATTGGAGCCAATGTAAAAGAGTGTGGCCTTTTGTTTCTTTGACTTGAGGAAATCATAAAAGGCGTTGTGGGTGCAGTTGGGACCATCATCAAAGGTTAAACCCCAGGTACCCGGCTCATCGCACGTAAACGTGTCGGGGGGGACTCCAGGGGCCTTGGGGTGAACGCACTTGATGACGTCCACCAGCAATCAGGATCTTCGCCCGCGTTATACTGAGTACCCTGTTGGGACCCCGATGGTTGCCCTTTGGGAGGCGTGTTGGGGACTTGTACTTGCTTTTGGATGTTAGCCCATACCGATTGGGCCTCTTGGTCACCAGGCATGATGTCGGCAATCTGCCAATTGGGGGGAAGGCCTTGGTGAAAGAAGAGGCCGGGGCGTAGTTGTAATACTTGCACTCAGTCGCGCGTCCGTAATCGTCTGCCACGACTGGTCATTATAACTCGCTTGGCGGCGCTGCATGCCGCGTTTCGCCACATCGGCTTGCAACGCGGGCGCAAGACGCCCGGGAAATCCGCACCAACATGAGCACAGGCATGGCCAGCCATGAGGCTCGCCGTAGCCAGGAGAACGGCAACGTTGAACATCGTAAGTGGGGGTGGGGGGGGCGTTAGTGCGGTCGCTGCTGGTTGAAAAAAGAACGTTGGAGTAGATGTAGGAAAGGAACGGGTGGGGATATAGTTTTGTGAAGGTGCTGGGGAGATGGAGATGGAAGTGGGGGTGGGGAGGATGGAATATGGCAAAGGAGGATGCTATTTCTTTTAGAGTGTGGAGGTAGCCAATATATAAACAGAGAGCGAATGCGCTTTCGCGCGAGCGAGAAAAAGCGCCACACACCTCTGCGCCATCTCACCGTTTTTACCACCAGGCCCCCAGGCCTCATGTGACGCGGCCTGGCCGCCAAGCTAAGAGGGACTGTTTCGTTGCTCTCTGACATTTCCCTTAGTTGTGAGGCTCACCAGGGTCGATCATCACGGTAGACTATATAGAGGCAGTGTTATCATAGGTGTGTGTCTCGAGGAGGAAGAGCGACGCAACCCTAGCGGCACACATGCCCCTTGGTGGTGTGCTGGGCCGGGTCGATGAGACAAGCCGACTTCAATCCTTTGTTTCCTTGAGTATTTGGTTCTCCTCGTCTTTGTCCGGCTCTCAAGCCACCAGATAAAGTACCACCCCGCCTTCCGTGATAACTGGTCCCACCATCATACTGGAGGGGCAGGATGGTACGCTCGACTTGGGGGTGGGTGACGATGCGAGTAGGTGAAATTGGGACGTGCACAATTTGAAATTTGCTGAGCTCAGCCCATCTCTATCTCTGAGACCTCAGTCTGGGCATTGGGTTGGCGGACGGAATTGCCTGGCCGTGCTTTGGCTTCCTGCCACCACCACCACTACCACCTCATCATGCAGTTCTACGCCCAGTCCGAAGAGGCGCGCCGCCGTCGGATGATCGCATTAATGGAATCCAAGGGCGGCATGCTGGTCTCAATGTCGCATGACGGCCCCATCATCCCCGATGTGTTTCGGCCGCCCCACGTCGCAAACATCCCTTCTTCCCTCGGTTTCGATGATGAGCAGTTTGAGGATGACCCTAGATCCCATGAGAACAACGCATCAAGCCGTTTCATTAACCAGGTGGATGATATCGATGATGACGATGACTATTTGACGATGACGACGATGATGACGAAGACCATGACGAAGAAGACCCATGGGGCTATATGGGACCTGTTGTGCCACCCTCGATACACGGGTCACCCAGCCCTGAGGGCGGACTGAAGCTCCGTTTCACGGCGACTTTGGTAAGGTAAGCCTTATTTTCAACCGTTGACACCTTTCTGGCACTGACAAAGTCCTTTGGATGCAGCCTCCCCATCGTCCCCATTGGAACCAACAATTTACCCGCCATGCTGGGAGACGTGCCGATGAACCCTGCTCTTGTATTGCCTTTCCAAGCCTGTACTCGTTAGTGGGCCTGACCGGCTCAGGCGGCCTGGCTATGGATGCCTTTTTAAAAGAAACTGGCACACCTTCTCCGTTCGAGACCCGCTTCACGATGAACCCGCCGCCAGACCCACGGAGGCACAACTACGGAGGAAGCAACCGGGAAGTTTTCTTTGGTCACGCTGGCGTCGCGGTGGAGGATGGCACTACATCTAGTTCTATGTTTAGGGAGGCGGCAACCCGGCCAATCTGGTGTACGATGCTCGTTCTCATGCCACAGGGTTGGGTACGAATGGGACGTCCTGATCTGTCCACCTATATCCCCAATTCGGGGGGGGGAGATGTGGCGTTACAACGACATGCCGTATGTGTCGCAATACTCTGCCGATGGTCGTTCTTAGTGACGTGCACCAAGACTTTGGGTTACCGTACGGACCCAGCCTGGATTTACCCCCGGCGTCCAAGCATGGGGTCCGAACGGCAAGGTGGGGATTGCAGAGTGGATGGCGGGCGAACACTACGAACGCGGGGCCCAGCTGACAACGATGGATTTGCGCAAGACTTTTGCCAACGAAGCGTGTCGCTTGGACTTTGACCGATGGCTCTGTCGTCGCAGAACGACTGGATGATTTACAGCTCCCTCACTCAGTATGTGCATTTGGTACCTATCGCACCTATATTTCACCCCGAGGTTCCCCCACCGATGCGTTTTCCCCTGGACGAGGATGATCCGCCTGAGTACACCCCGAACAAGGGGCATTGTACTCCCCCGATGACGAGGAGCCAGTCCATAACCCTATGAAGCAGGACGATGGCGCGGGAGAAGAGGTGCTGCTGGACATGGGTCCTCAAAGGGGTTACAGCAGGAGGATGGATGGGGCACTATTCAGCGTGCGATTCTCGGGAGATGGACGAGACATTATTGCCGGTGCGGCGGGGGGATCGATCCATATGTACGACATTGAGGCTCAAACCAAATCTTTCCCGTCCTGGGGCATCGCGCGGACGTTAACAGCGTTGCGTTCGCCGACGCGGCCAGCTCCCAGGTTGTGGTGAGCGGGAGCGACGATGCGGTGGTCAAGGTGTGGGACCGACGCTCGATCCAAGACAACAAGGCAATGGGCGAGTTGCGAGGGCACACAAGCGGATTACGCACGTGGCGCCCAAGGGCGATGGACGATATGCTTTGTCGAATGGCAAGGATCACCACGTGAAGCTGTGGGATCTGCGGATGCTACGCAGCGACGCTTCATCCACGGGAACAGCCGGATCGCACGGTGGCAGCGGAGAGGACGCGTCGTGATATCTTACACTGGGCATACAGTTGCCGAGACGCTGATCCGCTGCAACTTTTCGCCCGCGGCGACGACAGGCCAACAGTACATCTACTCGGGGTCGGCTGACGGAAAGATCTATGTACGTTTCTCTTATTGATGTTGGTGGTCTGGATGACGGCTGTGACACGACTGCGCTTGGAATAGATTTGGTCTTTGGATGGGCGCTTGTTGCAGGCAATTGACCGCACCCAGGCAGCGTCCATTGTTAATCTCAGGAACGGAACAGTGTATGAGCGCGTGCTGGACCCCCCGTATCCGGAGGTAATTCCGCCGATCGGCTCCAGGACCAAGAACAGGAACCAGAGGAGGCGCAAATTTCTTCCGTCGATGGTGGTGGCGGGATGTGTCGTGGCTCCGCACGAGCCGGCAATCATGTCGGCAACCTTGTCGGATGTTCGTCACATTGCCAAGCACGAGTGGAAGGGCTTCGGAAAATCGGGTTGCGCACCCTGGACGACGTTGTGGAGAAGATGCGAGCGGAGACGGTGTAGATGTTGGCGGCCGCAAGGTGGGCGCAGGTTAATGCATGTTGAATGGGGCTTGTGTGTTGGCGAGTACTGGGAGCAGCTACGGGCAAAAAGCTCGAGTAGCGCTCCTGAGGCTCAGGGTAGGGTTAGTCCGGCCGGTCAGGTGACGTGTGACGCATGACGGGTGACGCGCGGCGGCGACTGGCACGCTGATCGCGCTGATCTGGCGCTGATCGATGATGGATATGCTCTGTCTGGCACGGTGGCTGTGGTGGCTGGCTGGTGTGCTGCGTTGCTTGGCAACCAAGTACTAACTACAGCAGCCACCCCTCAGGAACGCACGTTCGCATCGCCTGGCTGTGACGTCATGCAGCGTGGGCCACGCACAGCCCCGCGCAGTGTACACGCTCCATATGAGACCCAGACGCGGCGCGGCCAACACGGGCTGGGAGGGCTGCTCCCACCACCATATACCCCCCACCGGTGCCCTCCCTCGCCGATGAGCGGCACGAATCCGTTCTGCCGTCTCCTGCGCCCTGGCGCCCCCCCAGCAACCCTTTTCGTCCCTACCACAGACGCTGCGGGGAATGACAAGTCCAATCCATTTGCAGCCCCCGAGCCCATCGCCGCCTTCGCCCATGCGCCCGCACCCGCCTTTGCCTCGCCGGGGGACCAAGGCTCGCTGACCTTGGGCAGCAACCCATTCGCACTGCCTCCAGCCGTGCCCAAAGCAATTCCCTCACGAACGACCTTGCTGGACTCAGCTTTGGTGCCCAACCCAGGACTACTTCTTCACTTCCGCTCTGCTCCGCTCCCGCTCCGGCTCCTGCTCCCGCTCCGGCTCCTGCTCCTGCGCTGCACTCCCCTCCTGCACCTTCGGCTGATGTGTTTGGCTTCGCCTCCTCTACCGGCGCCGGGTCTCAGGGCCAACAGGCTTTCGTGCCCCCATCTGCTGCCACGAACCCCTTTGCCCAGCCCACTCACCAAGAGCCGTCAGGGAGTTCAATGTTTTCAGCGTCACCGTTTGATCTGCCTGTCTCCCAACAGCAGCAGCAGCTGCCGTATCTACAGACTCAACCCCACGCAACCCTCGCAATTTAGTGATTTGTCTCAACCGCCCCCGCAACCCTCTCCATTTGGTGATTTATCTCAGTTGGATTCCTCATCGCATTTGGCGTTTCCCCGGTGGCGGCCCCGTCTCCGTTTGCGGTTTCCACTAGCCCGACGCCCGGACTAGGTGCGCCTCTTCCTATTTCGTCTGTGGCTACCGCTACGCCTGAGAAGGACGAGCCTCCGCCAACGATCATGGGGTCCAGTGGGACGTGAAGCGAATCGTTTTCCAACAATCTGACGGAATGTTACGGACCGGCAAGTGATCCGGCAGAATGAGTTTGGTGCTACGCCCCTCGTTGCTCTGGTCAACGTTCTCCTTCTGCGCGGGGAGCTGACTCTTACGCCTCCGAACCGTCCTGCTGTGGACCATGCCTATCTCTCTCGCTCGTGGGGGAGTACCTGTTGGGACGCGACGACCCTACCCCGACGCGCCTGGTTCTCGAAGACGCACTCAGCGTCCTTCCTTACCTCTCTCGCCGCGTTAGCCTCAACGCCAGTCTGACGGATGCGCGTGCTTTCCCGGCCCCACGCCTAACAACGCAGGCCGAGACCCAAGCTGCCCGATCCCCGTGGGTGATCGCACTCTTCCGCATGGCTGGTGTCGACTTGGCCCACGGCGGCCTCCTCGATGCCACCAATCAGACTGCCATTGACGCTCTGCGCCTCACGGCTACTGCCGATGTGGATCGGCTGAGCAAGTTTGTGGCTCAGGCCGACGTGACTGCGCGACAAATTTCGGGTCAAGGATTGGCGGAGCTTAGGACCGTGTTCAATTCGGCCAAGGGCAAGGCTCCTCGGCGGTCACCCTCAATGAGGCGGACGAACGGGCCCGAGCGGCAGTGGCGATACAAACGTTTTTGACCACACTCGATCTTGCGCCCCCTTTCTTGCCGCCTGTTGTGTCATCCACAGCCACAGGCCCTGCATCGGAAAGCGTGGGCGACCATGGCTTGTCGTGGGCAGCGCTCTTTGCACTTGGCGATATTGTGCGCGCGGCATCTTCATCCCAGTCAAATGGCCTCGCCGTGCTCTACCGCGCGGGAAGAATGGACGTGATCTATGTGCCGTGCGTCGGAACAATTGTCGAACACGACCCAGTTATTGAGTGCCGAGACCGATGGCGCTCCAGGTGTGTTCGTCCTGGCCAACCAACAGCTTTGGCGCTTGGATGACGACCCGGTTTGGCTTGGCTGAGCGAACCGTCGGACCCACTGGGATCCGGTCCTGCCGGCGGTGGAAAAGCGCTGCACTTGCCGTGTGCCTGCACCCAGTGGCCTTTGATGGCCGTCTCCATCCGCTTCCGGCCATGGAGCAGCGCACTTGTTGCACCAGACTCAAGCATATTGGAGCCGTTATCCCGTCCCGGCCCCGAACGTGAGCCCTTCGGCGGCGGCGGCGGCGGCCCAGCAGCCCGGTGGCCAAAATGGATCGACGGATCAGACGACAGCGAGTATGTTCATCTCCCCTCCCCCTTTTAGCGGGAACTCGGCTTGTTTGTATATGCTATGCTACTGCGTTTCCCAGCTTTGCCCTTGCGCTGCATTTGCAGACAGGAAAACCGACGTGCGGCTCACCGACGCCGTCACGCCGGAGCCAAGCGCCGAGCGTCGCTCCTACCCCTTTGCCGTTGACGGGCGCGGGACCGATTCGGGCGGCCATGCTGGTTCGGTGTGGATGGGACAAGCGGGGCATGAAGGATTTGCTCGCATCCGGGTTTGGGCAAGAAAAAGAAGCGCACCGATGCGGAGAAGTACGCGCCGGGTGCGCCCCGCGTGGCTTTTTCTGACTCCCAGGAGGCGGCAGAGGCTGGTTGGGATTCGGACAATGAGTATGCCTATGGGCATGACTCGCGTGTGCGGACGCCGAATGCTGCGGGCGGGAGGGGCAGTCCGGCTGCGGCTCAGGACTTTCTGGTCCTCCGCGGCGAGGAGGCACTGGAGATGGCGCGATGTAAAAAGGGCAAAATGGCCGGTGGATTGCCAAGGCAAAGCATGCCGTATAGACGTTTCTGGTCTGCCGACTCAAGTGCACCGCGCCTCCGGAGTCCCGAGCTCCTCGTTGTCCGCTTTCCCGATCCCGCTCTCAGCTATGCCAATGCCCCCCTCCCTCTTTTGCTTCTTTTTGGACTGCAATTGGCCGTTTGATCCCGACCGATGGCCGCGCGCTGCTAGCTTGCTTCTCTTGTTTCTTGTTTCTTATTTTTCTGTTGCCGTTGCGCTTGCGCTGTGCTTCCGCCCTGCCAACCACCTGTGGGTGTTGTGTACTCACGGTAGACGTTGCCATGCATCTGTCGTCTGTGCGAGACGCTGCCATGGGGGGCGGTAGCCCTGCAAGATTATAATGCCTTTTGACTCGATCCCTGGTGCTGGTTATGAGGCCCCACATGGCGGCTCGCCCTAAAAGGCAACCAGCAACACCCATTCTGTGTACCCCTGAGTGGAGTCCTGAGCCTGAGGTGAGTTCTCAGGGGCGGAAATGACAAATGAATAAGGCAAGTGTTGCATGTTGTGTGCGTGGCTGCAGGCGCAGGGGCAGTGTGGCCGGAGCGTTTTGAACACTGGCACCAGGGCTGCTGCGGACGCGGCGGAGCTCGACGGCTCGGAGCGTTTTGGGGCATTGCATAATGTTATGCCTCTGCCCACATGCCACAACTTTCGTCTCTGCCGTCGACTCGGCCCACCGCCACCTCCTGGATGTCTGCATTGGAGCAAGCCGTGGACGGGGCTGCTGACCTCACCGCTCGTCCTGCCAGCATGGCGTCCATGGACGCCGCCTCCACCAGCCCCCCGCGCCCCCCGCACCCGCCGCCGCCACCCCCACCGCCACTCCCACCCCCAACGAGCCCTGTGGCTGCTGTGGGCCCACGTGCACATGCCCCTCCCCCTCCTCCAAACCCGCCGCCACCGCCGCCACGCCCTGCTTCGTCGCCCCTGATGGGCAGATGCTCTCCCACGCCGAGGCCGTGAAGCGCGGGCTCGTCATCCGCGCAGCGTGCGAGTGCTGCCGCGACCGCAAGCTCAAGTGCGACGGACGCTCCGCCGCCAGGGCGGCTGTCTCCGGTGCGAGCGCAGTGGCGTCGCTTGTCGATATGGTGCGCACTCCTTTTCTTCCCCTGTGTCAGCACTGACACCATGTAGCCGCGCGTGATCCGATTGGGCGTCCCCGTAAGCGCCCGCAGGACAAATGGGGCGGGCCCTTGCCTCGCAAGCGCATGACCAAGGTTAGAGCCAAGCTCGAGCCTGACACCGCCGATACCTCGTCTCCCATCTCAAGTGCCAAGGCGCCCGCTGGATCTGCCGTTACTGCCGAAGCGTCCACCAACGGAAACCATTGGCCGACGAGTCAGACAGGGACCTCGAGTGGTTTTGCATCTGCGCCGCCCGGACCATTTCCACACGATTCTATCACTCCCTGGCCCTCCCTTGCTGCCGTGGTACCCCCATCTGACCCTGTCACTGAACCAGTACCACAGACCACCTCTCCATCCGCTTCCCAATGACTTGGGTCTTGCTGCTTTCCTACGCTCGCTGGATGTGCTACAGATTGAGCGTTCGGACCTGTTGCAGTTGGGCCACGACCTGGTCTCGCCAGAAACCAAGTCGATTCCACTGGTACCCAATTTCACACCGTCTGAGCCGGTACCTACCCAACTGTCTCGCACACTCCTCCTGTCCCCTTGCTTCCGATGGACCCAGCAGCGCTTGGCCATTTCCCGCCCAACCTCTCAATCCTTCGCCGCCTCCCCCCGCCGTTTCCTCGGCCCATGACTGGCTGGACGATTTGGACCCAGAACATTACTTGCTGGGAGTGCAATTCTTGACCCCGAGTCGCCTATGCAGTTCCAGCTGACTTTAGCTGGTGGAACCCTGGTGACCTGTCCTCTTTCTCTTCCAAGAATTTGCCCCTGAAGGCATCTAGCCCCAACTTCACGCCAGCCTCAAGTACGGCCTCAACGACGCCCAACTCATTTGCCTTCCAACACTCCCCCTCGAAGGACCGGTTGGAAAATGGTGTGGATGACTGCTGTAATAAGGCAAAGTCTATTACCTACCTCCGCAACTGGTACCCGTGTCGACTCCAAGTGCAAGTGCCAGTGCCTCCACCGTCTCTTCGTCTCCCAAGGCCTGCTGCTCCAAGCCAGCGCCCCGAAAAACCAATGAGTGCTGCTCCAAGCCAGCGCCTCGGAAAACAAGGAGTGCTGCTCCAAGAAGGTATCCAGTCTCGGTGGGCCAAGCTGTTCTGGCTGTTCCACAAGGGACCAAGCTGCCGCTGTGGGAGCCCAGGCGGCGGCTATGGCAGCCGCTCGACACACTCCCCAATGTGCTCGGATCAAGCACGATACATCAATCCTTGGCCCTGTGGATTCGCCCGGCCTATTTCAACACCAGTCCCCCTCTACCCCTGCTGTCCATTCTCATTCTCCTCTTCTTCTGCCTGCCCCTCCTCCTCACGATCAAGGTTGCTCTGGCCATAGCCACAAGGAGCATGATCATGATCATGGTCATGCCCACGCCGATCCTGACCACAGCCACGGCCGCCAAGTGTACTGTGTGCCGAATCCGCATGGACCGGGTGCACGTGTCTGTGCGATGCTGGGGTGGCGCTGATTAGCATTGAGCGCAACGTGGCCACGGCCCGGACACCTTCTGTCACAGGCGACCTAGCCCGTTCGATCCAACTTACGCTCCACACTTCGCAGGCGGTGAGTGAGCGCTGTGCCTGCTCGACCTCCTGCCCCACGTGCCGTTCCAACCCGACGGCGCAGACGAGCGCAACGCTGTTGATTAGCACGGCGCTGCAGATTTATGCCAAGGCGGTCCAAACGCTGCGCACGGGCGTGGGGGGAGCGTTGGGCTTAGGCTGGAAGGGCCGGGAGCAGAGCTGGCTCTGGACGTCAAGATTGGCGATTGGCGTCCGTCGGAAGTGAATGCACGCAAGATTGCGCTGTTTGCGATGAAACTCGAGTTGCGCGACCTGGGCAGCCCTGGGCAGGGTAGCCGAGGTGGCCAGTACGGCCTCCACGGTGGCGGTACCCGTGCCGACCACAGGGTCTGCGCCGGCTTCGTTCCTATCGCCCCTGCCGGAGCGGGAAGCAGATGGCGAGTCCAAGGGGCACCTAAGTATCCATGCGGTCGACCAGCTGGTCATTCGCAAACTTCACCTCCAGTTGGGAGAGATTTTGACGGCGGTGGAGAACTTGGAGCGGGACTAAACCTAACCCTGTACCGTGATCTGGTTACTTGGTATAACCTGCTGTATCCCCACCGCTACTCTGGCACATGATCATCTTCACACGCTGTATTTGTACCAGGCCCTCTCGCTCCATCTGTGATCACATTCTTCCTGCTGCCGAATCAAATGCAGTGCGTTCAGCGCTTACGCAGGCTCGTAGTCCGTCCCCAACGCGGCCTGGGCCCCGCTGCTTATTTCCCACTCATCCACTTTGCTGAAGAAGTCCCAATGGGCATGCTTAGCATGCACAAGGCCGTCTCGTCCGCGTCTGGAACTGAGATCCCATGCACATTACGGCTCGTGGTCGAAGGAATAGGTTGGAGCCACTACTGATTGTCATGTGAATGTCACATGTCCACTGACCTAACACCTGGCCGGAACTGCGCCATTTTACCTGCTCTGCACAACCAACTCATATTTTTTTCGCCCGTCGCGCGCGATCGATAGAGGTCCCATCCCACGAAGAAGTTGGCCGGGATAGAGGGATAGAGATGGATAGAAACAAGGAAGGCTTGACAGGCTTGCACCCCCGCCCTCCTCCAGGTGGCCCCTGTGTTGTCCGTCATCCGGATTTAGTACTTTCTACTCGTGGTAAGGGTCCAGATTTGTATCGGGATCCTAGCATGAAGATAGATCGAGCCCAGCACGCCTTGGCAGCAGTGCAACTTTGGTAGGCACGATGCAGGGCACAGGCGCATAGTATATCTGCCAGGTAACATTCTTTTCCCACCACCCTCATCTCGGTTCAGATCAACACATGGGGTTTTCTCCCATTCCTTGGATTCCCTTGGGTTAGTACTCTGTTGGGTTAGCACTCTCTTCTCCCCATTTCGCTCGCCTCGGCACACGTACATGTGGCCCTCATTTCTGTGCCACCTTGTTTTCCCATACGACGAATCACATATATGGAAAGAGTTGGATTGTGGACTGTGTCGGCTGCACAGATCTGCCATGCATCATTGTGATTACACCAAACCATGGGCTGCAACCATTGGTCGGCCAGTTCAAACTGTTGCACATACTCCTTGTCCAACTGGCCCTCCTTATCCAGCAGACGCACCGCGACCAAAAGGGCGCGCAGAAGCGGAATCCCCGGACCAGCTCCAGCCGTACATCCCGAATCTCTGGGAAGTTGCCCTGCAGCATCGAGACCAAGATCGACTTGGCTTCCGCCACCTCGTCAGGGTCGGCTTGGTGCGCCGGTTTGCCAAGGAAGGTCAGCAAGCCTTCTGTGTAGCACTTGGCAATCACGCCCAGGCCCGTGTTGGGCTCGGAC
The DNA here is from genome assembly GCA_003971905.1 of Moniliella sp. 'wahieum'. NCBI lineage: Eukaryota > Fungi > Basidiomycota > Moniliellomycetes > Moniliellales > Moniliellaceae > Moniliella > Moniliella sp. 'wahieum'. Next base: position 419,436 of record RSEE01000045.1, on the reverse strand, counting down.
TGGAAGGGCAGACTGAGCGCAATGGCCCCCAACACCTCGTTGTCCTTGCACTTGGCTGCCCCCGAGACAAGCATATGGCTCGCAATCGTTTCCGCTAGCGAGCGCAGGGAGCGCGTCATGGCCCGCGCAAACGCATGGAACGCCAACAGTTCCCGCGACAAGGGCGCATCCCAACTCTGTGGCAAGAAGGTCATGGGCACCAACGACATGGTTCGCATCACCAGGAGCAGATGCCGATTTCTTCCAGCGCCTTGTCGCCCACGCCATCAATCGCCTCAAGGGCCGGGCCGCCCGAGAAGACGGTTGTGACCATGGTTAAAGTACCGCGAATGCAGCACATACGCTCGCACCAACTCCAACGCCACATACAACGGTTCTTGCAGCGGGTCGTTGACGTGCAATTCCTTGATGGCCAAAACAGAGCCCGACCTAGCTCGGTGTGGAGGTGCTCGTGGTTGACAAACCCCCTGAGTTCCAGCAGACGGAAGCGCGTGTTGACCACCACCTCGTCCTTGCGTTTCAGCGGCGCATGATTCGGCCCCCAGGGCGTGATGGTAGTCTGAGCCCGGTGGGTGTTGGCCGTTGCAGAGGCAGAGTAGCAGGTCAATCCTTCCGTACGGTTGCTCGGTCAAAGCATGAGAGATGGTGCTACCGGGCACGTTCCAGCGAGAAACGCGGGTGAGGAGAGCTTGGGTCTCGTTGCAAGACCATTTGAGCTCATGAGCATGTCGTGGATCAAACCAATACAAGGCGGCCACCCGTCGGTTCTTCCAGTACTCCGAGAGCTGGGTCGCGCCAAGGCAAGGCTGACACACTTGGGACTCTGTGGGTCTCCAACAACGTGTGCCGAACAAAGTGGTGGTATTCGGGCAGCGCACCGCCCTCTAGGGGTTCCAGTTCAACGCACTGGCCACTCAAGAGCGAGTGGTAAATTTGCGGACCAATCAAGCCGCGAGCCAGGTGGGTATAAATCTCGTCCGGCAACCGATTGAAGAAAATCTCATGCAAATCCGAAGGTACTTCAGGAAGCGGGCTCGCCGTGGGCGCAAGAACTCCATTTCCCAATCGAATCGCAGGAGGGTTGCCCGGACTCGTGGTGTGCGCGCCCGCGCCCTCGACCGCCGAGCCGGCACGACGAGCATCGTTTCTCTTCCCTTGCGGCCGACCAATGGCCACAGGAAGCGGAAGCACCTTGCCGTCCTCGGACAAGATAAGTGAAAATTTGATCATCGAGCGAGCACGACAGAACGAGTCCAGGTAGATGTTGGCCCTGCTAGGCCCCCCACCGAGGGTCGTCACAGCCGCTTGTCCGCCCCGGTACTGACCAAGGCGACGACCGCAGGGGGGGTGACCCTGGGCGGAGATCCTTGTGCCAGGGGTCCATCCAACAGGGGGGGGAATGTAGGGCAGTGTTCAAAGCCAGAGAGAATGCAAGCATCCAAAAATTCGTCCGAGCTGCACTTCAGCTCCGATAGCACGGCAGCCTTGGATACAAAGCTGAACGTCTTCTTTTCTAGATCAATCGAGGTGATGACGCGCTCCACTCCGTCAAACATGAGCAGTGTCTCGTTGCCGTACATGGAATGGATGAAGCCTGCGGGGTGGCGCTCCAGGTAGGCCAGCTGCGACGAGCAAGGGTCAGCAGCGCAGGCGCGGGACGGGGAGAGGACGTACCTGGGCCGCTGCCAGAAAGGGGGCTGTAAGGAAAGGAACATTGTGGACCCGCAATGCCTTGAGTGTGGTGCGAACCAAGTCCTGGGGGGAGAGGGAGTTGGACTGGGCAAAGGCGGCAGTGGCGGCAGGGAGGTCGTGGGCCTCGTACAGTTCCCACGCCCTGGCGCGGTCGGCGGGGCGGTGGTCGGTGTGGCTGAAGGGCGGGTAGGAGCGGACAGGGGCCATGCCCGGGATGACGGCGACGGGCAGAACGAGGGCACGCTGGAGGGTGGCGATGTGGTGGGAGATGCGCTCGGCGAGCGCGAGGGGCAGGCCGCCGACGGCGGCAGTCAGTGGCTCGGGCTGCTCGGCGAGCACGGCGCGCACCCAGACGGCGAGGTCGAGGCCGAGGCGGGTGTGGGCGAGCGCATCGAGGGGCACGGTCTTGACCAGCCCGCGTCGTGCAGATACTCGGCGAGGCCGCTGATCATGGCGGGCGTCGTGGCGGCGCTGGCGGGGGAGCGCTGGCAGCGGCGAGCGAGGCGGGGGGGCTGCTGAGCTCAGCGCCGCCGACCTTCCGAGCAGCGCGCGCGAGCAGTCACGTGGGTGGCATGGTCACTGGTCACGTGTGCGTGGCGCACGGATCATGCATGCCGCATGCTGCATGGGGTGTGCATTGCGCCACAGCAGCCTGTCGGCGGCCACACGTCACATGTCACTGCCAGCAGGCCAGTGCAGCCCTGTGCCACACTCACGTGATAGACCTGTCAGGGTCAGCTGGCGCTGCGTCTGCCGCGCCAGCACACACCCTGTGCTGTGGGTGTTGTGCCCCGCGCATGCGCCCGTTGTGCTGCCTCGGATGGGGGGTTTTTTGACACTGCCGCCTTCGTGCCGCACACACGGCCACGGCGAGGTTGAAATGTAAACACACACTGTGGCTTGCAAGCACGATCTAAAAGTTGTGCGTCTGGTCCGCCCCCACTTTAGCCCCCCACAACGCCCCGCAATCCATCGCCTACACTCCCCGCAGCTATTTTACACTCCGCCTGCCCAGCCTCTCCCCCCCCCCCACCATCGCCATGGCCAGCACACCGCAACCGGCACACCCGCTGCCACACCGCTGGGAGCCCGGCAAGTATAACTGCATCCATCTCGGAGGCCCCCATGCCAAGGAATGGACGACTTTGCCTATGCCCGCCCGAGGCCTCCTTGACTCCAGAGGAGCAGCCAACCTGCGGAGATGTGGAAGGTGTACTTTACCTGGTCAATGGGGCCCAAGGGTGCCGCCCAGGGCGCCAATGCATCCTCCGCCTTGCCTTCCGCCGCCACTGGCCCCACCAAGAAAGCCAAGTCCGACCAGGAACAGGCCGCGCAGCACATGGCCCACGAGCAAGGGCAGATGGACGAGCTGCTGAAGCGGTATGGGCCCGACGCTGTTCGGAAGGGATTGTGGGACCTGATTGATGCGGATGGTCCCGACTACATGCTCTCCCGCTTCCTCCCTCCGCGCACGGAAGCACAACGTCTCTCGTGCCATGAACATGTGTGGTGCCACCATCCGCTTCCGTTTGGATTCCAAGATGGACGAGATGCTAGCCAAGGCTGACTTGGGCAACGCCCGCTGAGGACCCCAAGTTTCTTGACCAACAGCGCTCGCTCAAGACCTATGCGTTTGGCACGACCGCTCAGGGCCAGCCGCTTGTGATCATCCACGTCGCCAAACACTTGGCCACGCCCAGCCGCCGCACCACACCAGGACCTTACGTTACTCTGGGCCAACGAACTGTACCGTCTGCTCAACCCCATGCAGCAGAAGCTTGTATTCCTGTTCGACCTAAATGGGTTTGGCTTGGCAACAGTTCGTGCTTCTCTCTGCCTTTTGCCAGTGCCGTGCGGAATGCTGATCTTTGTCTCTACAGTGGATTTCCATACCGTCCCTACATCATCCACTGCCTCGAAGCCTCCTACTACCCTGAGTCGCTGGGCAAGCTGTACATCGTCGGAGCTCCCTGGATCTTTTCGGGAGTGTGGAAGACTCTTTTCCCCGTTGCTTGACCCCGTGGTGCGTGAAAGATTGCGTTTATCAAGTCCGGCGCGGATTGTGGGAGCATATCCCGTCCCATTACTTGGTGGAAGATATGGGTGGTAGGTGCAGAACGCCTTTACGTTCACCGAGCCGGTCGACGGGATGACTTGACCTTCTCACAGAAGGAGAAGGCAGCCAAGCAAGCGACCCACATGGGTTTGGTCAAGGAGTTTGGGAGGCAACCAAGTGGATCGACACGGAAGGAAAGACCCCTACATTCGGGATCGGGAACTGGCGTCCGACGCAAACTGCGTGTTTCTGCTTTCCATCTCGGCCCTCACATTCATGGCAAGACTACCTATGACCGCCAAGGAATCAGAGATGGTTGGGACGCATCACTTGGGTGTACGGTCAATCGGATGGTACCATTCTCCGTCAAGTCGTCGGACGGCACAACCATTTTGCCACGTTCTCCGGGAGATTGATGAGATGGAACGGGCGCTTCGGCTGAAAGTGACAGAGAAAACGAACAGGCCATTAAGGCAAGGATTGGGTTGCACTCTACGGTGACGCCCATGCCGCTCATGAGATCGAGGGGTGCCGCTTGAACTTGCCCGCGACAGGAGCCGGAGCGAATTCCCACAAACCAAGCAACGTCTCCGTCGGGCGCTGCAGCGCGTCCCGTTCAAGCCTCCGGAGCCCAATGGTCTCCTCCAGCCCAGCGGAATCATCTTCGTCAACGAGTTCCACGTCTTCCTCGGCATCAACCCGTCCCGCTTCTCCTCTGAACGTTTCCCCGTGGCCGTCTCGCCCGTCGATGCGCTCCTCCCACACCAAAGCGTCCAGCTACCGCGTGTACCGTCGGTACGTATGCATGAAGACGATGTCAAGGCGAACGGCTCTGTTCCTCTTCCCCGCCCATCGGTTACTGGAGAAATTCTCCCTTCCTCTGTGGAAAAGACTGGCGTTTTCCGTCGCATGGTGAGCGTGGTCAAGCGTAAACCCCTCCCGTCTGCTTCAGGGCATGGCCGATACACCTACCCTACAACTGACAGGTCGGTTCTACTACCCAGAGTCACGCCTGTTCGTGTCTCGGCTTATTGCCCCATTCGTGTGATAGATAACCCGTGATCCCCCCCGCACACCTCTCTTCTCCATCGTTTTGGTTTTGGTTTTGGTTTCTTTTTTGCTTTGGAACCGCCTGCTTTTGTGGAAGAAATTCAACACCAACTTCATTCATTTGCTTGGCGCACCTGTGTATATAACGACTACCCAATTCTGTCAACTTCCTCTACATTTTACGTGTGTGGGAGCTTTCTTTCATTGCCTTTTATGTTTGATGGTGTACAACTGATTGACAACGTAAAACAAGGTTCCTGCTTGCATCTTATATTTGCCCCATCGTTTGCTAAGGGATGACTTCAATCACTTTACTCTACCTACGTTCACGTCTCGGATGGAAACCAAATAGGAAGTCAACAGGTTGTATGGTTGTCGATCGACCCGAACAGACAAGTCCAAGCTGATTAACACGATGTGTGGTGTGCTGTATGGAAGGTTCTGGAGATAAGAGTTCCATTAGCTCAGTTGGCTAGAGCGTCCGACTGTTAAGGCGGCCCTATCGTGCTCATTTGGCATCGGGAGGTCGTTGGTTCGAGCCCAACATGGAACGTAATTTTTATGGCCTTATTTGCACCTCTTTCCACAGGCTTGTTTCCCGTGCCCTTCATACCAGCATGGGATTCAAGAGCAAACCAGGCGCAATGACCACATCCAACCATTCACAAGCTGTGATAACGCTGTTGCATTTTCCCACCTCGACGGGCCCAGCCCGACATGTGGAGGATCAATTAAAAGCGGCCTAGAACACCGTCTCGTTTGGAGAGGGAAAAAGGAGATTAAAGGTCTTGCTTGGCCAGCCAGCGATGGAGCATAACTTGGGCTTCAATAGGCTTGTCCCACGGGACATGTGCCCGGCTTTGTACACCGTTGCCCAGGTCAGGCCGTCCGCCGAGCGCGTTTTTCCAGCAGGGGATCCATACGATCCACTCCTCTCAGCGGCTGGGCCAGAAGGCGTCCTGGCCGTTCCACTCCATGTGTGTCGACGGACTTTTGATGCCCGACATAGTTGACCAAAAGTCGAGATCACCATTGTAGATCAGAATTCTCACCCCGACTCGAGAAGAAGCGCAATGTACCTGCGATTGTCCACAAACGGGTCGCGGTTTCGGTAGAACTCGGTGAGCACGCCCGTTGCAGGATGCGAAATGGCCAATGGACCCAATCGGCTCGGCGCCCACCAGTTCCCGCACGTCCTCCCGATCAAGATAGAGACTAATGTCGTCCGTGATGCTGTAGCACAACGTCTCGATTCCAGACCGGCAAGGGTCCGAAATATCGTAGGTTGCGGCCCGTGGCAAAGAAGGCTTCTGCCAGCTCGGATTCGCAAATTGTTGCCGCATTGGTGCAACGGTCAGGGTTGTAGGAGACAGAGCAATGTTGAGTGAGATCGGCGGCACAACGTCTCGGCCGTTACCTTCATCCGGGTGCAGGAGGCAATGTCCAAGATGGGCTGTGCAAGCCATTGTTGCGAGTGCAGGCATACTCATAATACGAGGGGAACTGGGTCGATACATCCGTCAGTCCATTGCCAATGAGGACCGAATCGAGAGGGATGAGCTTCTTGGGGTCGACCTCCTTTCCGGCCCGCCACGCTGCTTCCTCCACTGCCCGGTTCCGGTCCACAATTTCCGCCGCAAAACAGGAAGGTACCGGCCGGCATACGACTCGCCCGCAAGATGAAACCTGCCTCGCTGGCAGCCTGATGAAACTCGGGGAACGCCGAAGAAGATTTGAAGAAACCGAGCCACATCCTTGGCTCCCGTGTCGCTCTCGCCCCCTCAATCCCATACCGCGAATATGAAAAGCCCACGCCACCGGCTGGTCGATAAAGATGGTGTTGGCCCGCTCGTTCCACGAGTAGGGGTTGTACTCGTGGCGTTGATCGGGGGTCCTGAACGGTGCTTGGACTCGGGGTGATGCGCACGGCCCCAGTTCCATAAAAGACCCATTGGGAGCGCATCCTGGGCCGCCATTGGTCCAGAGCAGCACGGGTCCTTCAAGGGATTGGTACGGGACTCGAAAAAGTAAAAGAACACGACTTGCCATCAATCGAATCAATGTACCCACTCCCGCTCGTCACGCCCCTCGTCACAAAGGCTTCGGGATCACTTGATCCTGCAGAGGTGGTGTTGCTACCAGCATGGATCCGCTTCATGCGCACGCTCACTTGGGACGTCGGGGTGAGTCAAGATGGCATGGGTGCCAGTGAGCATCGTCGCTGCTGCGATGCGTTCCCGCACCGAGCGGCCATCAGCTTGTTCCGTCGCCACGCCGCCCAGCTCGATGCGGATCGGATCGGTGCGGGACACAAAGGGAAGCTGAGTCGCCCTGACGGAAGCGGCAACAACGAGCAGCGCAGCCCAAGGGAACCACATGGTAAACCAGGCTGGTGGTACCAACCCAAAACGTCCCATCTGGGCCGTGCTGATAGCGATCGACGATTATATCAACCTCGGAAATTCCGCCGCCGGTGCGTGCATTGTGCATTCCGCCGTTGGCTGCTTTGTAATGGCCTGCCCGAGCCCGTCCAGGCCAGGCGGGCGCCCCCACCACCAATTGGGACAGAACGATGCGCGCGACGGGTGCTTCGCTTCTCCGGGCATCCTTGGCACCTCTGTGCGCGCCTCGCGCCCGGTCCAACTTGGGGCATCTGTACGCCAACTCGCTGCCCATGGGCCGAACCGCGACCCTCATCATCCAAGCTCAATGGGGGCTGCGCAAATCGGAAAATGTGGAGCGGTGGGCGGTGATGCGAAACCACACCGACCGTAACTTTGAGTTTACCCCCACCGCCACGGCTGTGGTCATCATTGGCTGTATCATCGTTCCCTCTTTTGTTGCCTGGTTGGTGTGGGACGACGCGGTACGTTTGTTTTTCTCCCTTGCCGTCCTTCACCCGTTGCTCTCGCTGCCGCTCGGGGAAGGACCAACAAGGATGGCAGGCAAGGACAACAACAACAACAAGGACAAGGACTAACCTCTCTTTCCACAGCTCTACACCGCCCCCTTCCGCACCAACTTGCAATTTGACCCTTACACTCGCTGGCCGCATCGCAATGACCCAGAGCGCGCCGAGTACTTGAAACACTACATCCTTGGTGACTTTGACGAGTGGCTCGCGGCCAAAAGGCTGCCGAGGCGAGTGCCTAGGGCAGCCCCTCTGGCAAGGCTGGCAGACCCGTTGGTTCGCTTGGTACCTCCTTTCCCTGGCCTAATGTATCTGGTACGGAATGCTGAGTTTCAGGTCGGGATTCGGGCGAGGGCCGTATGCGATGCTTGCTGTACGACGACGGCAGCCTGTGGGATTGGGAATTGGTCGCTCACGTACTAGATTTGACGCAGCTGAGATGTACCTCGCTATGTGGCTTTGGGGGAGAGGTTCGGTTTGCAGATAGACGTCTAGTACAAGCCTTTGCCGGGACCACACCAACCTAACGGATGTTTTCCCGGGACAAAACAAGCCAAGCAGAGGGCAGGCTACATTGAAGCTGCAGCACTGACCAAGTTCAGCGTAAGGACCATCATCGAATGAAACATGGCAATACGCAGGCCAAGAAGGGGAGGGGGGGGGGGGGGGGCAAAGACGAAAGCCTCAATCTGCCTAGGAAAGGACCGACGAGAGTCCTGGCGGGGTAGCCCCGAGGCATACAGCTAGCCTCCCCTCCTCGAAAGGAGCTTACTGCCGCTTCTTCTGTTTGCGAGGAGGGGTGATGGGTCGCCCGGCATGCACTCCTCCATATGCAAACTTTTGCTTCTTCTCTGCGGGTTTGAGAATCTGGAAGGAACAGAGCAGCGTCTCGTCCACGCTCATCATCGCACCCGCATTGTCAAACTCGCCACAATAGTTGGGAGCAGAAAAGAGAGTTACCAGCTGCCTCTTGGCGAAAAACTCGTACCCGTCCTCCACCACCTGGTGGGCGCGGCAAACCAGGTCCATGTCGTGCTTCTGCAAGAAACGCGAAACCACATCGGGTCCAAACGTGAAACTCACCCCACGATCGTTCTCTGACCAACCAGCCACGTCCTTGTCGGGGTCAGACCAGAGGAGATCGCAGAGCAGGCCCGTATCCGGCACGTCGGTCGGGCGCATGACACGACGAATTTGTTCCATGCTTTGCAGGTCGGGGGAGAGACCACCGTGCATGGTGAAGATCTTCTCGTCAATGATGGCCGCAATGGGGAGACAGTTGAAGCAGTCGGTAAATGTCTTCCAAAGCTTGATGTTAAACCTGCGCTTGCCTTCAAGAAGAAACAACAGGATCAGTGGGAGGGCGCTCCAGCGCAGGAGAGGGCAACTTACATTCATCATAGAACCCGTAAATACGATTGATGGAGCGCACTCATGGTTGCCGCGAAGGATGAAGAAGTTCTCGGGATATTTGATCTTGTAGGCCAGCAAGAGGCAGATCGTCTCGAGCGATTGCTTCCCCCGATCTACATAGTCGCCCAAAAAGAGGTAGTTGGCCTCGGGCGGGAAGCCGCCGTATTCAAAGAGGCGGAGAAGGTCGTAGTACTGGCCGTGGATATCCCCACAGATCTTGATCGGCGCCTCGAGCTCGAGGAGGATGGGCTGGTTGATGAAGATGTCCCGCGCCTTGAGGCAGAGATGCTGGATCTCGTACTCCTCGAGGTGCACGGGCTTGCCCGGACGCGAGCCTCGTACTAGGCACGCCAGACGGAAGTCAGTAGGCGCACGATTGGCGGCAGGACAGAAGAACGCACCTTCCAAGAGGCGGTCAATGATGTTGTCGAGGTCGACCTCGGGGGCCTTGGAAGCATCAGCCATGGCGGGGAGTTGGTGGGAGGGGGCCAAGGGCGCCGGGCGGAAGTGCCGAGTGACGGGCGGGCAGCTGCGGAATGCCGAATGCAAACCGGGCAGCAGAGCCGCTTGGTCGCCACACGCCGCCACCATCGAGCCGCGTGGGCCGGTCTGGCTCATACTGGCCGCGTGCGCGCCGACGCAGCACTGCCCGGGTGCGGCGTGTTCCTTGGGCGCGGCCTGGTGCTGGGCGACTGGCCTGCGCCTTCTCTTCTGTTTTTTCTACCTGTTTTGAAACTGTCACCCTCGCTGTGGGCGGGCTTGTTGGCTCGCCCGTCACGTGCCGTGTCGGTCGCCCTTGTGCCGCTCAGGCTTACGTGATGCGCTCCGTACCTCCAGCTGCCCCACCATCCTGTGGTCGACATGTGCATGTGACCGCCAATGCCATCCCAACCCTCACCCCTCATCTGCATCACGCCCCAACCCCCACCCTCAAGCAACGCCCAGCCCCGCACAAGCGCAACAGCGAGCATGGCTCCCGCGAGGGAGACCTCAAGAAGGGCACAAGCAGATGGGAGCCACGCACGGACAGTAACAGAGCATCATATATAGGACAACAGGCCGAGCAACGCCTGCAGCGACAGAGCCACCCCCCCAGCACAGTAGATGGAAGTTTTGGCGCCAATCTGGTCAGGAGCATATGAGACAGGCGTTTTGAGACCAAAAACCTCTCTGTGGGTACGGACTAAGTACTGACATGAACAGGGCCCAGGCGTGTGGTATTCCTTTTGTGCACTGTGCGGAGTGGTCTATAATGCAGGAGGGAATTAAGCGTATCCGCGCACTTGTCCGTCGAACCCTGTGGATTTTGTTTACCTACTGTTTTATGGGATGCAATTTATTCTTGTCGCTCTTCTGCCGGGACTGATGAATGAGGTAAGTTTTCGTGGCATTGGGGCCCGATGCGGTACGGTATGGCAGCAAACGTTTACTCTACAGGGTTCCCTCACTGCCTTCCTGTCGTTGTTGTGGTTAAGACGGACCTCCAACTTGACGAAGAGGAGATAGGGCCGGGATTTCAGGGGAAAGCGCCTTCTCCGTCATCTCTTCTCGACTATTGTAATTTTTCCCAACTGATCAGGATCTGGACACACTGTTCGGTGGCTGCGTTCCGCTCTCATGATATCGTCTCTGTGTCCCACTTGGTCTGTGCCTCCTTGCCCTTCCCCCCTCATGACTGACCGGGTTTCTGCTCACACGGCCTGGGCGGTTCCGGTGGCCTTCCGTATATTAGAAGCCCGTCGGATCTGCTAGGAAAATTTCGTCTGCATACAGTAGGCCCTCCCTCTTTTGGTGACTGGCAGGCCTCCTGGGCCTTCACTTAACCGTGTCGTTTGGGGGAATATGTTACGACTATATAGGTGACTGCAGTATAAGTCAGTGGTCAATTTGGAGTTCCACCCGTCCTTGCATCAGCTGCGGAGGGAGCGTGTAGTGTCCTAGTAACGGAGATGCTCGCGATAGCAGTCTGGATGCACTCGACCGCTCTCTGGCGAGAAAGAGAAGAATTTATGGTTGGGTATACTTCAAGAAGAGGAGAGCCTGATAGGGGCAGAGACAGAAGAGAGAGTTGGAGCACAGTCGATATGCAGGTCAGGCTCACGCTGAGAAGAAGGCATGTGGTCATTCCCCTTTTATCTCTTTACTGGTTTGTCGATATAATCAGAAGGATGGGGGGGTCTCGCCACGGTGTGTGGTCAAAACGGCCATTCGATTAGGATGTCAGACGTGTCGAAAACAGACACAAGTGTATAGGGATCCAAAGTGATGAGAGAGTTTGCTTGAGTCTCCAAGCAAACACCCACAAACAATTCAAGGCCGGATCAAATCAGGGATCCCAAAAGCGAACGTACGGATCATTTTGCCGGTACCACAGGGACTGTATGCATGTGGGTGTGTTCGACTTTCAGACAAAAGCCAATCGAGTCTTGCGGTAGACACAATCTAGGTGAAAGGGAGACAACAGATGGGAGCATAGGATGAGCTCGGGCCCCCTCCTCCGGCCTCCGTCGCTCCGTGACCGCCTCATGCCTCAGGCAGAACTGGACAAGCGTCAAGGTACCCAAACACAGGTGTGTGTGTTAGTTAGGGAATGTTCCTTTTTGCATAATTCCTGCCTTCATTCGCTGACGCCAAGAATCTTTTCAGCTTGTACCTATTACTCTGTTGCGACAATAAGGCTCAAAGGAAGAGAGTCATGCCTCACATCGCTCATCGATACATATGTGGGCTTCACGCTGTACAGCTACCTGCCCGTCCCATCCATTCGTCCTTAATTGATGTATTACTGTAGAGTATTAGGTGTAGTGTTTAGTTTATACCCAGAGGAAAGAGCAATATGTTTGTAGTAATAGTAGGCAAGGCCCACACAAAATGGGGGAGCGTCAAATGCATAGTAGTCTGACTGTGGAGTATATATCGGCTCAACTGCGTGAAGCAGACTGTGGAGGATATTATGCCACGGGCAGGCTCAGCCAGGGGGCACGCCCAGGTTTATGGGGTACAGTCCCTTAGGAGACAGCAGGTCGACTCACGGTAGTTTGGGGCTTGGGATAGTGGGTGGATCCGAGCGGGGCTAGTGATGAGGAGAGGTCTTTGGGTGCGAAGCTGACGCGGCTGCACGTGAGGCAAGGCAGCGTATGCGCCGGGGCTTGGGCCGTAGTAACCTGTCTGAAACCTCCCGGGCTTAGGGACCGGAGGAGGCAGTGGCGGACAAACACTGCCAGAGCTGAGACTGGACAGGGACGGCTGTCGAGACGTGGCTGGACAGGAACCTAAGCGATGCCCTGATACGGGGAACCGACGCGGCTGAAGGAAGGCTCGCGCGACTGGACGGATGGAGAGCTGGAGGACGAGGTCGGAAGAGAAGATGGAAGCTAAGAGGAGAGGAGGCTGCCTGTACTGGATCAATTGGCTGGCAAACGGGCAGGCATCGGATAGAATAGGCGATAAGGGACGAGAGTGAAGACGAAAGAGGACGAGAATGAAAGGTGGGGGAAAGGATCCCCAACAAAACCACTGGCAGGGTACAAGCTAGATCAAAAGGGAAAACGGATACACGAAGGGGTGTAGAATGGAAGACACGTCAAAAGAGGGGTTGGTGTCGCAAGCGCTACCGAGAAAGGAAAAGGAAGCGGGAACGGAGACGACAGTCGTCGCAAAGATACCACAAACTTGGTGGCCCTATTTAGGCGATCCGACTTGCACTTGGGCGGGGGGCGACGATTGTCGCGCGGACATATGGCTACTCGGGCCACCGTACCTAATTTAACCAACCATCATCATACTTGATTGGACTGCGGAAGCGCGCTCTATTGGGCTTGTGCGGAGCAGGTAAGTCTTAGTTTGGCTCGGACTATCTCAGATCCAACGCAGCCCGTAACACCAAAGTAGTATGTTGGTGGGATTTTGGTTAGGATAGGGTGTGTGGACATGCAGAGTCGGGGGTGAGGTATAGTGGGGGTGCGTGGTTGGCTATTAGGCAACTCTGGAATGGACATAGAAGGATGAGAGATATAGAAAACCTGCGCATTTGTCGAGTGTAGGTCGCGTTGCCCCCATAGAAGCGACGGTTCCTTGATGACAGGGAACATGCAGAGGGTATACGAGTGCAGACGCAGAAATCGGTCTTCCAGCTCTTTCCCCCCAGAGTTCTGTGCCCTCTCTTCGGACTGATGGTTTGAATTAAGGGCCAAGACTGATCAGCCATATGGTGTTGCCACACCTGAGGCCTCTGATGCATCATATGCACCATAGGCTGCTGTACGACCGAATATACTAGCCAGAGGCAAGCTCATCTCTCGCGCCCGAGTGCATTTATACACTTCACCCGTTAATTTACGTGCACCGCCCCATTCTCAATCCATAATGCCCTCTCCCTTCTCTCTACTACTACCCCCTCGTCCTCTTCCCCTTTCCTTTATTTCGCTCGACTTGATATACGTGAATTAACAACTATCGCTGATGGGTTTGTACATCTGACTGCAGAGCGTGTCAGCGCGTAAGCAGATCTGACAAATCACATTCCTTCCACACTCTGTTATCCGACTCTCCCTTATGTTCTGCCCCTGACGGGCTCCTCTTCTGGAATAGATCCACCATCATCCTGCTCCCTTTCATAGAGCGGTTTCTAAGGTAGGGTCGGGTCAATGACCGTTGTGCGTCACGTTCCAAAAAAAAAGAAAGTGAAAAATTTCTCCAAAACACTGATGTCACCCGCCGGGCGAAGGGCGCAATACTAGCAAAAAAAGGTGTCAACAGTATAGTCCTCTCTGTGTGTGACCGTCACGCACACGGCATCCTCAGCACCTGCGCATTGAAAAGGTACCACATGGGGAAGTGTACGGAATAGGCGCTAAACGGTGCTACCCTTACTGGTGGATGCACAACTGGCGGTGCAAGAGGTGGTGAGAGGCGGAACGAAGAACTTACTGATCGTCTTATTGTACCGAAGGGACTCTTTTGCTGGGGTCACTAAGCCGCTTCTATTATAACACAGTAGGCTGTGTATCTCCAATTCCTAACCTCTGTGGACCACCGAGACGCACGATGGAGACACTTGTCGTTGTATATATAGCGCCTTGGGGAAGAAGGGATTCGTTTCTTTTGTGCGCTTTTTTGTGTCAATAGACCACCTTGGCGCTGGCCTGCGTGGCTCTCCTTGGCAAGGCATGCCTCGGATTCTGAGATGTGACATTTCAAATGGGAAAGGGAGCAACGCTGGCGTGTGGGACACGTGACACACTGGCAAGGCCACCAGTAAGCTGTAAGGCCCAAGGCCTAAGGCCTAAGGGGACATTGTCATGTTGGCAAGTGCGGAGCGCTGCGGCTGAGCGCTCATCGATCACCGATCACCAATGAGGCTAGGGTGTGATGCATGTGACATGGGTGACGTGTTGACATGTCGACACATGTCTCCCTGGTGGCTGACACAACGTGACCGGTGACCTTGATTGTTTGTTTTTGCGTGTGTGGGAGCAACGTGGCAGCGCAGCGTGACAACTTCTTACTGTACACAAATCCCAGCCGCGGCAAGCGCTAGCTCAGCGTTGGCACCAGGCATGGTGCAGCGGACAGGGTGCAGCAAGCGGGGTACAGCTTAGCGCTTACATGGTCCAGCTGGTGCTGCACGCGGGAGCAGCTTGTCGGGGGACCGGTGACTAGTGACCAGTGACTAGTGAGAGCTCAGGCTGAGTGCCGAGAGACTGGCGCCGAGGCTGGGTTCGCGGGGCTCAGGTGGGGCTAGGAAACGTAGCCGGTAGCCGGTCAGGATTAAATTTTACAGCAGGTAAAGCCGAGGGGGGAGCCCGGCTGGGGCAGGGGAGCGCTGTGTGGAGGGCAGTAAAATATCCAACGCGGCGCTATGTTGGAAGTAAGCTTTGCCAGCGCACGCCCGTGTCGAATTCTTCGCGGCATAGCTAACGCCAGCGCCGCCCGGCCCACACGGGCCCATGCAGATGACCAGAAGACGAGTGCCTAGTGACTAGTGACTAGTGACTAGCTTGACTCTGCTGGCTCGGTGTGGCAGATGATCGGTGATCGGTGGTCGGTGACATGTGGCATGTGACATGTGACATGTGGCATGTGATATGTATGACATTGATATTGACTAGTGCTAGTGAGCAAGTGAGTGGTTACCGGTGACCAGTGACCGGTGACCAACATCGATCTGGCAACGCATTGCCCGCACAGGGGGGCATCGATCGATGGTCGGTGATCGATGATCGACGAGTTAATATTTAATGTTTATCTCCTTGAGGCTTGACGCTTGAAGCTTGAAGCTTGAAGCTTGAGGCTTGGAAGCTCCCCGATCAATGCGTGGTCTGGGCCAGTCTGGACTTGGATCATGGATGCGGTGGTATGCTAGTGCTTACTGCTCGAGTATCGTTGCTTGGTCTGTCTGTCCTAAGCTCAGGCGCTGAGGCGTAGAGGTAAATGAGTCCCAGAATTACTGAATGTTCAGGCGCTCACAGCAGTGGATCGCGCTGAGCGCCTTAGCAGGCCTTATACCATCGGTCTCGGATGCATGATGCATGATGCATGATGCATGCAGCGCAGCAGAGAGTGAATATTGAGAACCGGCCAAGAGCACTGTACATACCGGGGTCCTGACACCTGGCGGCTGGCATGGGGCCTGGGGCCACCTGGGACTCTGTACGCAGCAGTCGACACGCAGTCCTCAGTCCTCGGGGTGTTCTGTGTTCTGAGGTTGCCGGCTGAGGCGCTGAGATCTGAGATTGACTCTGGTGCTGATCCATATTGACGCTGGGGGTCGGGCGTGTGCCAGCAGTGTGGCCGGGAGTTGAAAGTGCTGGGCACAGCGCCAGTGGGAGTGGGCAACCATGCATCGTGCATCATGCATCACACCTCATTTGCCACAGGCGGCGACAGACTACGTACGACACCCACCACGGCTTGGGTTGGTGCGTGGGGCGCGTGACGCGTGACACAGTGCGGTGTTTGTAGCTTGTAACAAACGGAGGCCTACATAGTCTGAGATTTAAAGCGCTGGCAGCACGGCGGCAGTACGGCGCAGCACGGGGGCAGCTGCGCCGGCTGCCAGGCACTGCACGGAGCGCTGCGGTGCGTACTGCGTGCGGGTGCTGGGCGCTGGCTGGGCTGCCCCCTGCGGCGGCAGGGCGTGCAGTGGCCTGGTGGCGCGGCAAGCGCGCGGGTGCCAGCGCCTGCCTGCGCTGTTTGCGTGGTTGCGTCGCAGCTCACCGCAGCTGGCCCGGTGAGCCTCACCGGTGAGCGCCGAACGACTGGATTGAATTTCGAGTGCATGTTGAGCGCCTCAGCCAGCCAGCCAGCCAACAGACCCACCAGCAGCCCACAGCACACTGCGCCCCGCCCCTCTGCCCCCACCCCCCCGCCTTGGCCTCCAAGCGTCCAGCCCCCCGCTTCACGCCCTCCGCTCCGCCCTCGCGACCCCTCCCCACCGTCCCGCGTGTTGCTCCGATCGCCCACCATGGCTCGCTGGTTTGACAATGTCAATGCCCCCGTCGCCAACGGCCTCCGCATCATCCCTGCCGCCGACGTTGCCCGCCACGCCCGCCTCAACGACTGCTGGGTCATCTACAACCGACAGGTGTACGACCTGTCTGACTTTGTCCTCGACCATCCTGGCGGGGAGGACTGATTCTCCAGTTTGCCGGCAAGGATCTCGGCGATGTGCTCGACGACCCGATCCAGCATGTGCACTCCAACAGCGCCTATCTGCTGTTGGAGGAGTACCTCATCGGCCAGGTGCCGGCCGACTATGTTGCCCAGCCCGTCGCGCCCATCCCGCCGCCAGCGGCGCCCATTGCTGGTCGCGCGGCGGGCGCCATCTTTTCCGAGGTCAACCAGGCTGGCCAACTGTCTCCGCCGCACTCGTCGTCGTTTGAGCACGAGCCCTTACCCTCCCTCCTCACCTTCTCACCGTTCGCGCGCCTTCTCCTCCGCTCCTGGCCCCGCCCATGCCCCCTACGCCCACTAGCTCGACCCTCCTGCCTACCCCGTTCCGTCTTTGGCCCTGCCTGCTCCGGCTCCGCCGGCGTCAGCACCGGGCCACCAACCCAAGGTGCTCGCCTTTGGCGACGCGCACCATGCTACCGCATCTCCCTTTGTACATGGTCCAGCGTGTCCGGCCAAGAGCGAACCTGCGCGTCCGTTCGCTTCACTCGGATGGGGCTCGCGTCGGTCCAAGGAAAAGGTGCATCCTGCCATGCCGGGTCCTCCCCACGGCCACGACGATTCCACCAGCAGTCGGCTGGGCAAACTGGAACCGTTGGCAGTCAACATTCGGCAGCCCATCACGCGCCAGCTGGGCCGCAAGTCGTCCTTGTGTACGTCGTCCTATCTCGGTAGTGAGGAAGTGCTTGGAACTGACACTGATGATGCTGATTTCTCAACAGTGCCTCGCTGGTAACTACCTCATTTGGGCCTGCGCTCCGTTGCACCTTGATCACAATTCGTTCTAATAGCCACACGCTTCGGGACGGCTGCGCGCCAACCACTCCTCTCGTACCTCGCTCCTTCGACATTCGCTCGTCAAGGTTGGGACCCGCCGGACCCGCCATGGTCCTTGCAGGGACCCCTCGATGGTCACTCAGACACGCAAGATCTGCTGGTTCAGACTCTCACGTCGGGCCTGCTGAGGCCAGAGGCCTCCCCCTATGCATACTCCCCCCCCTCTTCCTCCCCATATCTTAGGGACTGACCCAAGGCATGGCGAGGGCTCTATCCCTGCTCCCGTATGGACTTGCACATTCTCCCTGGTGCAGTTCTGTACTGATTCTATGGCTTATTTATCGCCGTCTCATGCCTTCTCCCTCCCCCCCCCTCTCCCCTACGCTCAACTCCCCACTCCTTACTGGCCGTGGCAGGTACCTCGCCTTCCCTTACCTCTCATTTCACTATCTTGGTAATCCCATCCCTTGAACCTCTCTTTCGTCGACCTCGCCTCTAGATTCCCCGTGCGAAACCATGGCGTAGAAGCTGTCGTCCATCCATTGCAGCCTTGTCTGCCATAGGGGGTTCCCAATTCGTGGGGTGCACAATGGAAATGATGCAACTGAGAGGCACCTCGTTGCAATGGAGCGCATATGCCACACAATGCCTCGCGAGGAAGAAACAGCGACAACCCGAAACGACCTTTATATACCGGAAAGCCCGGCTGCTGCCATTGTGACTCTCTTTATTGCGCTCCTTTATTATTGTTTGGAACGGGAGATCAAAGTCACTCGTAACCAACCCCTGGCCTGGGCTTCAGGGTCCCGACGTTGAGTTGAGTCCAACACGTTCACCACGGCCTTGAAACCCTCTGCCACCGGCCTGGCCGTCCTCCACCACACCAATCCATCCGTCCGAGACGTGTTCCAATCGGAGAATCCGATGCAAGTTCGCGAAATCGATGAGATGAGCCGACTACCGCACATGCCCGTGCACTGTGTGTACAAGGTACTCGAGAGGCAGCTGCTCCCTCAGGTTGCGCGCCACGGCTAACTTGCAGCGCCAAGGGGAGCGCCGCTCTTTCCCTATCCAGCCCACCGTGTGCTCCGTGTCGTGCGACATCTTCTTAGTATATGTGCGTGCTGTCTCGTTCCGCCTTCCGCCGTGCTCTGGCCGTCCGCGCCCCGTCGGCTTGCCTTGGTGCGTGGGCCGCACGGGGAGCATGAACACCAACGCGGCCTGCCTACATTCCTTCCACGTGCATAGTGCGCTGGTTCCTGCTGCTTTGGGCGGGGGCAGTGTGCAGGCTTGCGGCGAGAAACTGACCTCGACCGAACGGTGCCCCGATGCCCCACCGGGGGCCACCTGCCTCTTTTGCACCATCTTCCGCGGCCCGATCGCGGTGCACAACGTGTTCGAGACAGAGACGAGCTAAGCATTACTGGAGGATGGGGTTGGTTTGCCCCGGCCAGCTCCCTGTGCATGGTCGATGCACTACCCACTCTGCATCAGCAGCGGTCCCACGTCCAAGGGCTACTTGTTGCTCGTGCCCACGTACCATCATGAGCGGCTGGACGACGTTCCGGACGAGCAGCTATCGGACGTGCTGGCTGTGACCAAGAACCTGGCGCAGGCGCAGGCGGTTGGGGACTACACTGTAGTGCAGAACAAGGCCGATTGCGCACCAAGTGGGGGGTCATGTGCATGTGCATGTGTTCCCAAGACGAGCGCAGAGCACGGCCTGCTCGTCGGCTGGTCCGCTACTTCGCCGTCTCAAGAGCAGGTGCACGAGGTAGGTGATACGGCGGCACGCTGACGTGGACACGGGAACGAAGGGGCAGGCAGGAGGTAGATGGCTGACCGTGGAATCGCACAGGGCCACCACCATTGGCCAAACGGTTTGAGAGCGAGCCAGCGTCACGGCAACGTGGACGAGGTGCCTCGCCTGGTCCTGCGTTCTTGCCCGGCAACGAGAACCGACGCAGCATGCCATGGCTGTGGACTGGGAGCTTGGCTCTTGCAGAATATCTGGCAGAATATCTGGCAGACTAGCTCTTACCTCCTCGTTCCGGTTCCGGTGAAGTGGTGGCCTACTATACAGTCTATCTCCCACTAATGATCGGTGCCAGCTCACCTCTGCACGGTACGCTTGGCCAGTCGCCGGAGGCGTGGCGGTGACAGAATTTCACGTTGTAACCAGCTCCTGAGGTGCAAACGTCGCGATCGTTCTGATCCGGATGATGCATACGCACTGGCAACGAACAATGCACGACGTTGCCGCCAACAGAACAAGCCGACCCAGCGTCGATCCTGTCCTATCAACCCTCTCACTAAGGCTAGCACGCCGAGCAGCTGCGGTGCTCGCGCTCTCGCCGTGGGTCGAGGACGAGGTTGTAGCTCATCCCGAGCAGGGCGTTTTTATGATGTGGACTTCATGTACCCCGACACTTTCTTAATGGCTTTTGCTTTCGCGTCGACTGACGAGAGAAAAAGGATGTTTCCCGGTTCACGCGGGGCTCTGGCGGCAGGTAGAGGAATAGTTAATGAGCGAGCACAATGACGACGATGATGAGGTCAATGTTGCGCCCAGAAGATGACGTGGTTTGGTCTCTGATCCCTTCTCCGAGATATAGAATCGAAGAAAGAAGGCAAGGTGGGTAATGGGCTAAACAACAACAATAAAGACCGCGAGAGGGAAAATAAGAGGGGTTTTTGTTAGCACAATAAGGTGTGACAGAGGGGTCGGTGACTCTAGGGACTCTCTGTATACGTGCACGGACTACTAGTGGGAAAGCAACTTGAAGCGTGAAGAGCTTGATGGGGTGTATACTGATGCTGGTGGTAACCAATGCCAGCCCTAATTAAAGGCCTAGAAGGGCAATCCTTGGGAGGCCTGATCGATGATCGATACCAATCGACCAGGGAGTCGCGAGCCATCGTCTTGGGCTGAAACATTGAATTACCACGGAGCGCGCCGATGGGAGTAAGGCCTATGCAGGCTAAGGCTGGCCCCGAGCCGAGGGGCTGGGCGAGCAGTTGGCTTGGCGCGGGGCGGCGGGAGGCGAGTGTGGGGGTGCGCGAGCCGACGCAAGGGCTATAACGCAGCGCGTGTGGGTGGCGGGCGAGGGTTCGGGGCGTATGATACTTGCGGGGGCTGCTGCGGGTAGAGCGCAGAACGGAGAGAATAGGCAGCGTGGGGCGGGGGGCGTGGGCATGGCAACAGGCGCGGGGTCCCCTGTCGGTTCCATGGTCCGTGGTCCGTGGCCCATGGTCCATGGTCCTTCGTACTTGGCACACTGGTTGGCCTTTCTCCTGCCTGTTCTTTCACCGCAGGGTGCAGCATCCCCCACACCCAACGGTCGCGTGGGCGCCGGGTTGGAAATGTGACGAGAACAACCAGACGCAAGGCACTGGGTGGTCGCCCCCGTATCGTACCGCATCTATGCTGCCCTGGTCCTGCGTCCGAGAGGCAGTCTCGGTCCAACAGCTATGCGACACTCTGCCCGTAGCTAAGTATAGTGTGGGTTCATATAGATACGCTGTAGTTGTGTGCCCCAGACCAGGCAACAAGAACCCCCGATTCGAATCGCAGCCGCTCCTGCTTGTGGGCGACGACGGTCCCCATCCTCCCTGCTCCGCTTACCGCTGCACATCCTGCTCTCTGCCATGACTACGCCGGCCGTTCCGAAGCGCAAGGCTTCTCACCACGGCAAGCGCGAGGGGGCTCGTCGGGAGCTCCACTCCCAGATTGAGCGCCGTCGACGGGAAAAGATCAATGACCGTCTGCTTGTGTTGCGCAACACTGTGCCCGCCTGTGCTCATCTCATGGCCAGTCGCTTTGGCTGCCCCCTGCCCATCACGGGCCCGTTGGCAAACCGCTACACCAAGACCAAGGCTTCCGGTCTTTTCGCTGCCAATGCCAAGCTGCAGACTGCCATTCTTACCCGTCCGCCCTCCCCCCCCAACGCTGCGACCGCGCCCGGGTACTACGACGAGGAGCTGGGGCTCAACAAGCTGGATGTCCTGACGCACACTGTCGGTGAGTCCGAGTCAGATGCTTGGGTCCTTGGGTTCCTCGGTGCTCCATATATGCATTCTGACAACAGAGGGTAGAATATGTGTTTGAACTGCACGACTATATCCAGGATCTGCTTCGCACCCAAGCGAACCTTGTCGCCCGACTCAAGGCTGCAGAGTGTCCATCGTCCAGTCCTGAGCCCAACGCCCATTCCGCCCCTACTTCTCGCACCCACTCTCTCCACCAGTACCGCCTCTCCTCCTCCGCGGCCACGTGGCACACCCCCCCCCAGCGCGCCTCTCCAGCTCGCGCACCTCATCCCGCAGTGAGGCCACGACACCTCGCCTTGTCCCCTCGGACGCGGACGGTCTTGCACCGTCAGTCCCAGCGTCAGAGGTGGGGGGGTGCAAGCACGTCTCGCCCCAGGCAGCCAGCTGGGCTTCCGCCACCTTTGTGCCCACCACGCGCTTTCCCAGTCCCTGAGCCTGCCCAGGGCGCTGTCGCCTACCTCCCCCCGCCACCTACTATCCGCTTACCCTTTCCTCGGTTTTGATGGGCCATGCGGTCCCTGGCACGTCGCCTTGCTCCGATCCCGCTTGGTCCGCACAGCGTCCGCCGTCCCCCGCTGGCCCAGGGGGGAGATGCAAGCTCCCGCGCGCGTGCAAGGCCAGGGCCGAGGCAGAGGCAGAGGCAGACTACGCCGACTTGCCCCCCGCAGCCGAGCAAGAGGCACAGTTGTTGATGGACTTGCGCGCTGCATCCTGCTTTCCCGTGGACTACCGCCCCGCCCCGGACGAACAAGGTGGCGAGGATCAGCGCGCCACAAGCAAGCGGAGACGAATGTCCACTATGGCAGTGGGAAGTCTGGTGACCCCCGTGGCGCTGACGCCGTTTGCTCCCCGGCTCAGTCGCTAGCCAGTCCACGGTCCGCTGGCCCGGCTCGGTCGTGGCCGAGGGAAACGTAGGTTGGACATCTTACCTGTCCGCCGTGGGCGTGCTGAAGGATCGACATGGGACTAAGTCAGGCATACTAGGATTCCCGTAGATGACAGGTTAGGGACACTATTTTGGGATGCAGTTGGTTCATTCGTGCTCCTGTCAGTGGGAGGGGGGTAGGCCGCCAGGGGCCGCGCCTGGAACCAGAGGCGCGCCGCACAGGTACAAGGTAAATTTCGGGTACTCTCATCGCCATACACAAACAAGCGGGCAGTGCGCTTGCCGTCGCCGGGCCGCGGCAAGGGCAAGGGCGGGTGGGCAACGAGCTTAAATGGGGTAGCTGGTAACGAAGCCCTTTCCCTTGTAGCCCTCGGAGGAGGGGCCGGTGATTGGATCGTTCTTCTCCTTG
Source organism: Moniliella sp. 'wahieum' (assembly GCA_003971905.1). Lineage (NCBI taxonomy): Eukaryota > Fungi > Basidiomycota > Moniliellomycetes > Moniliellales > Moniliellaceae > Moniliella > Moniliella sp. 'wahieum'. The sequence continues at coordinate 396,521 of RSEE01000045.1, read as the reverse complement.
ATCGCACGCTCGTTCATTGCCTCCTGCCACTCGGGCTTCCACTCTCGGGACGGTCCTTGGCACCTGGTGTCGACGCAGGTCAGCCCTGTTGGACGCAAGGGGGAAACGTACGTACCTCCCACAGACTGGATCGACACTGTCAACGCGTACCCAGCCAGGCAGGCGAGGATGGTACCGATGAGCACCTTGGTCTGTGTCCCGGGCGGCTCGAGCTTGCGCGGGCCATAGGACCATACGAAATGAAGTAGGCAGCGCGCTTCTCCGCGAGCGAGAGTTCGGTCCAGTCCTTCTTCATAATGTCCTCGAGCAGGACCCAGGTGCCAATCTGCTCGGGCTTGGACATGCTCTTCCACTTGCCCTCGAGATCGGGCAGCGCCTTGTCCAGGCTGAGCGAGTTGGTCTTGACCAGCGCATGGGCATTGTGCCAGTCGTCCTCGTTCCAGCGCTCGGCGGCAGAGACCATGCCGCGGCGCGGAACAGCGGTAAGCGCGCGCGCGGGCACGGCGCACGTCGCGCGGAGCACAGAGGGGGCACGAGCAACCAACATGGGACCTTGGCGAAGGCGAGGCGAGGCGAGGCGAGGCAAGGGCGGTGGAGGAGAAGAGCAAGGCGGCCTGCCTCCAGCCGGGGAAATCGCCGGGCGCGTCAGAGAGGCGGCAGGGCGCCCGTGTGGGGCGGACCGGAAGCGCACCCCACGGGGCACACTGGCGCCCGCTTACAAACGCTTGCTCAGATCGGCCGGGTGGTTCGATTGCTTTTGGCAATGGATTTGAAATTGCAATGACGGGGGGGGGGCCAGCGCAAGTCCGCTTGCTCCTTGGAGCTTGGAGCTGGAGCTGATATAGAAGTCCTTTGGCTCGGCGCATCAAGCATTGCCCAGGTAGGATGTGGGACGAGGCATCCAAAAGACGGGAAGAATGAAGCTTGGAGGACCAATGCCGCCGCTGGCGTCTCTTGGTTTTGTTTCTGGAGCGTCGGTGGATCCAGGGATACGCTTGCGCCAGCTACGTTGAGCGTGTTGAAACGTTGAGCCTCGGCCGGGGCTGGCAGAAAAGAATAAGGTTAGCGTGATGGTTGTTCTTTCTTGGCTTCAAGTTTCAAGCTTCAAGCTTCATGCCATGACATGTGACAGGCTCATGCCCGAAGGGAGTGCGCGGTGGTGCGTGGTGGTGCACGCTCGTTTGCAACATTGCAACCTGGTGGGCGATCTTCCGAAGAATCGGTTGATTTGGCGCTGTGGGTGCGCTGGCCACCGCCAACCACTGGGACCAAAGCGAAGCACGTTGCGCTGCGCTTGCGCCTCCCGGCTCCATGTCCATCGCCAGCTTGCGCGCGCGCCTCTTGCACATCCTTGCCCCATGTTTCCAGCATGGATTCCGTCTTGCGGCTGTGCGGGCTGCCCTGACCTCCCCGCCTCCGCCACCCGCCACCTCTGCCACCTCTCCCGCCCCCGCCCCAGCTGCCTTGACCAGGAGGAGGCTGCCACCTGCGCTCGTCGACCACGCCTTGGCCCACCGTGCTGGAAGACCACCGACTGACGCGCTGCGCGATACCAACCCCTCTATACCACAGGCTTCGGCTGCGTGGGACAGGGAGGCCAACCAATGCGCGGTGCAAACCGTGATGGCCGACCAGGCGGACGCCCCACTGCCCGCTCGCCGTATGGCACGGTGGTGGCCGTGCTGGAGGAGCGGCTACGGAAAGCAGGATCGGTGAGGGAACACTTGGTGGACGTACGTGTCCTCCGATGAGGGCCAGGGGGATTAGGGATTTGGGATAGGGATTTTGCATTTGGGGAGTTGCTGACGTATTTGTGCGGGGGGGGGTGCGAGACAGGCATGGCGGCCGAGTGTACCAGCCGCTGTCGACGGCGTGCCAGCTGTTGTGCCGGGGGGGCTGCATGGGCCGCGCTGATGCGGCAACCGATGCCGACGCCAGTCCCGCTGGTGGGGCGGGCATGGCGGATCGCTACGAGCGCCTGCGAGAAAGGGGTGGAAGGACGAGTCGTATTATGTGAGTCTGCGCCCGTTCTGGGAGGGAAAGAGACACGAGCCAAGGACTGAGACGGAGTACTGACGGTACGCTGAAACCAAGACGGACTGGTATGCACTGCGTCTGCGCCTGGCCACGGCCTATGGCCTGGCTGAGCTCCACCTTGCGTCGCCGGTCGAACCGGGATCGGTTGGGTCAGTAAGCAGCTTCTTTGCTCCGCGCCGGCGCACCGACGGACGCGGTGGTGGTGCCGGTAGCAGCGGGCGGCTAGCGACCCGGCCCACCGGGTGCCTGGCTACCGCCTTGCTGCGGCGACTGGCATGGGCGCGCGACACGTCGCTGGGGCCGATGCGCGCCGGGCGCGGATCTGACGCAGAGCTGGTGCGGTGGGCGGGCGTGGCTGGCTGGCTTGCATCCTGCGTGCCCACAGCCTGTAGCGGCGTCTGAGAAGGCAATCTATGGACGGGTGCGTGCGCACGACGGAGGGCAGCTTGAAGCTTGCGATGCAGGCGCGTGTGACAGGGGCGGTGGAGGCGGTGGGTTTGGTTGGTGTGAGATCGAATGTGAGATCCGAGATGGGGCGGGAGGGGCGAAGACGCGATGGGCGTGGCATGCCAGGCAGAGCCAGGGCACCCCGACGCAGGCCTGGCGGCGGCGCGGGACGGGTGATGCGGACAGCGCGCACCTCCACCACTCCCCCTTTACTCGTGGGCGCGTGCTGGGATCGTCGCCGGAGGATTCAGTGGGGTTGCAATTTCAGCTCAACTACGCGTTGTACATTCGCCTCGCACCGCCCCAGCTGCCGGCGAATACCAGAGTGAATCTGAGTGGGATGCATGTGACACGTGATGCGCATCCAGCCGAGGCGTTGCGATGCATGGCCCGCCGCACGGGGGCAGTGTGTGTTCGGCGGAGGCGGATGCGCGCACACTGGCGCTGTGCTGCGCTGCGCTGCTCGGCGCATCTGCCCCCCGAGCCGCCCACGGGAGCAGCGCCGCCTCCGCTTTCGCCGCCGCCAGAAGCTCCGCCGCACCGCCCGCTCGCAGCATCACTCGTGCCATCTGCCTCCGCTCCGCCGCCTCTGTCGTTCCCGTCGCCCTCGCCTCGCCCCGTCGCCCTCGCCTTCATCGTCGCCTTCATCGTCGCCGTCGCCTCCGCCCCCGCCCCCACCCCCATCCTCGCTTACGCTCTCTCTCGCCGCCGCCCGGTTCATGTCTGCTTCGATTGTTGGCGCCCCTGCGCAGCCTGCCGCATGAAGTCCCTCTTTGACCGCCGCCGCCCACGAGGCGCCGCGCCCAGCCCATCCAACGACCAGCCCGACTCCGAGCTGCCCGCACCCTCCCTCTCCCCCTCCCGCCGCCGCCGCCCCGCTCCCCCCCGCCGCCCCGCCCCCGACCTCCCTCTTCTCCCGCCCCCGCCCACGCGCCTTTGGGACACAGTCCACGACATCTCCGCCCCCACCCTGACCGGCCATACCGGCTTCTCGCGCGATTCCGTCTTGTACGGCAACCTTACTGTGCGTCCTGCGCTCTCCCATCCTCCGCTCTCTGCGTAGGCCACCCTGCTGACACCCCTGCTTCTCAGCCCATCTCCTCTGCGTCTGGCACCACACCACTGCCAGGCGAGGCCGAGTGGGCCGCGCGCCATGCCGCTCACCCCTCGTCGCGCACCTCGGCTGGATCCTCATCTCAAACGCTCGCCGCGTCTTCCTTTGGGTTTGGCCGCGACGCCCACGAACGGCTCGGGTCGCAGTCTTCGTCTCCTCTCTTCAGCGCCGCCACCACCACCACCACACCAACACCCCCCACCCTTCCACACCGCTGCCTCGTCCACACAGAGGGATACAAGCCAAGTGTTGTTCCCCAGGGCCTGACGTGTGCCAAACCGCCGTTCTTCTGCTCGTCGGCTTCCCCTTCTGTTCCCACCCTCCCGCGGCGCACTTGGCGTGTCTGCCGGAAATGGCTTTTCTTCGTCCCCTCACCCGATGACGGTCAGCGGCAGCAACCCGGCCTTGCCCAGTCCTTTGGCCAGCACTGGGCACCCATCCTCTGCCGCGACACCAGTGGGACTGGGTCCTTTCCCCCCCCTGTCGAGCAGTGCCTCTCCGGTTGGTGCCTCTGCCAGCATCTCTCTCCCCGCGGTCCACTCTCTACCCCTGCACCTCACTCTTTCTGAACCTGACTTGCCACCAGTGAAGACAAAGGCCAAGCGCACCACACCTTCCCGGACCTTCCTTGTCTGGCTCCTCGCTGGCCGATCCATCGAGCCCAACTCCTCCAACCCAAATCGACCCTATGCGCCTCCCCCGCGCGCTGCTAGTGGGTCGGGTGCTCTGCCCACTCTAGCGGGGATGAAGGAAACTGTCACTCGCTCTGGCCCAGCCGAGTTTTACATGGAACGTCCGGATGAGGCGACGGTAGAGCGCATGTTTGAGGAGTTGGTTGAGAAACTGGATCTGCTGGAAGGTGGCGGCGCGCGTCTTCGAGCAAAAACATGATGGCCATGAGCACAGACAACAAGTGGTCGCTCGTGTACAACGACCGACTCACCGAGTGGCACGCGGCTCGCACGCGCCGCCACGCCGCTCCGGCTACCACCACGTCGACCCCCAGCAAGGGCCACCAAGGCCAAGGGACCGGCTTAAGTACCCGTTCCTCGCCCGAACGGTTCATCCGCCGCATCCAGGATGGCAAAGTGACCGTGACTGACCTGGAAGCGTTGGCTGTGACCTTGCGCACGTGCGCCATGGGCTGGATCGACGAGTTTGTGCATGCCGAGGGCACGGCGACGCTGGGCCAGCTGCTGGCCACGCTGCACCAAAAGCAACTCAAGACGGAAGCTGACATTCGGCTCGAGTTTGGGGTGCTCAAGGCGTTCCGTGCGCTGTTCAACTCGCGTCCGGGCGCGAACGATGCGCTTCGACAACCCAAGTGTGTATCGAGCATTGTGGCCTCCACAACGTCGGCCACCTTCCCACGCGTCGGCAGGTGGCCGACATTTTGTTGTTTTTGTGCCATTGGGAAAAACCTTAGGGCAGCAACTTGTGCTGCGCGGGTTTGATGATCTTCGCCAGAGCGAGGGCACGCATGGCCGGTTCGATGCGTGGATGAGCGTGCTGGAGCGCACGATCGATGGGCGGGCAAGATGGGCAGCTTGGTGGGCGCGTCGCACGAATTGCTCGACTGGGTGCTGCGTCGCACGAAACAACACTCAACGAGTACGCGGTCAACACCATGTTCCTCATCAATGCGATTCTGCATCCTGCTATTGCGCCCGACTACCAAGTGCGCGTGCACTTGCGCAACCAGCTGGACGCGTCGGGCCTGCAACGGATTCTCATCAAGCTGCGCGCGTTCAAGTACCCTGATCTGGACCAGCAGATCGAGGTGTTTGAGGCTGGCGCGCGGCCGATCTGGAGGAGCTCAACGAGAGCTGCGAGGGCGGGCTGTTGCAGGGTGGCGACCTGTCGGACCCGGTGGACGTGTTCAAGGCAATCGTGAGCAAGGTCGAAGGTCCCGCGCCTACGACTTTTTCCTCTCTGCCCTCCAGCATCTGCTCTTGATCCAACAGGACCCCGAGGCCTGGCCACGCGGTACAAGCTCATCGATTCTCTCGTCACGGCGGTTGCGATGGATGAGAAGGGCGAGTTCCTCCGTGGGAACGATTTCGCCTCGACGGTAGGCTTGAGCGTCAACAAGCTCGTGCAGCAGATTGAAGACCAAGGCCAGCTCGATACCCTCCGCTCCGAACGGAATGAGCTGCAAGCGCAACTGAGCGAGGCCGAGTCATCCAAAAGGACCTCCAAGTCCAGCTCAAGGTGGCCTCGCAGCGCCTTGCGCGCCTGTCCCAACGCGCACCTGTGCAGCTGCGGACCAGGAGGCCGATCCGGTGGCCCGTGCTGCCTCCCACGTCGGGGAAGGACCAGGCCGTGGACGAACGCGGTCCGACTCCGCGCGCTACCGCGCGGAGTTGGCCACGGTGGATCGGTCCCTGGCTCAAGAGACGGTGGAGCTGGCGTCGGAACTTGCTGAGCTGCGCAAGCGCGTCGCGCAGCTCGAGGCCGACCTGTCCTGGCAAGGGAGAACAAGGATGCACTTGAGCTGGATGCGGCGCAGATGCAAGAAGCGTTCATTGATCGGTGCGCGCACTTGGAGGTGCAGCTGTGGGAGGCTCAACAGTTGATCCAACAGGCCCATCCACCATACCCCCGACGATGGGCGGGAGGATACGCCCGTGTTGATTCGCAAGATGGAGGATGCGCTGCGCAAGCAAGTCGAGCGTGTTCGGACGGAAAAGATCCTCACGTCCAAACGTGGTCATCGCAGGCCAGGGTCGGCATCGGGTTCGGGATCAGGTTCGGGGTTGGGTTCGGGCTCGGTGGTGGGCTCGAGCTCTGTCGCTGGCTCGGCGTCTGGACCGGGCTCCCACCCTGGGCCAATGGGGAGGAGAGTGTGCGCACGTCGGGTGGGCTTCCTATGGCTCACGCCGGCCTGGAGGAGGCAAGGCAGGCCGAGCGTCTTCAGCCGACGGTGGAGGAGGAAGCGAGCCAGAAACGAGGTACGAGGTGGACGGGGCGAGCGAGGATGGTGCGGCCGAGCTGGGTGCAGCGGCGCTGCTCACGCCCTCGTCCGAGGGACACTTGACGTTTTCGCAGGCCCCCGACTCGCCTTCGGACGCGCTGCCGCCGCGCAGGTCCGCACCCAGATCGAGGCTGCCCTGGCTCGTCGCCTGCCTCGAACGCCGACATGGGCTCGCGCATGGCGGGCGCACGCGAAGCAAGGCTGAAAGCGCGCCAACGGTCTGAAGCCCCCTCTCTTGCTGCCGCAGACCCTTCTTCCCGTACGCCCTCGGGCGCAGTCGCGTCCTACTCCGACCCCAGTCTGCCAGACCGCGAGGCAGAACACACGCCCGACCGCTCGTCCTTGTCCGAAGCTGAGGGCGCAGTTCAGGTGGCCGTGCCCGTTGACAGCACAAGATCGATACGTCCCGGTCCACTTCAGGCCACTTGGTCACGCCCCTACTTCAGCGCCAAGGCCAGCGCCAGGTTCAGCACCATCACCAGCATCTTTGCCCATGCCCGTGCCAGAATCACCACCCGCATCTGCATCAGCTGCCTCAGCTACGCCGACCATTCCTGCTGGCGAACGCATGGAGCGTGAAATGGCGTCGGCATATGACAGGGCGGGAACGGGAGTAACACCAAGTGCCACCAACCCTTCCTTGAGCTGGAACGAGATTCCTTCGCTCTCGCGCCAATCGTCGCAGAGGTCGACATCGTCTCCCACTTTGGCGCCTTCTCTTGTCCCTGCGAGGCGGCTCCCCATTCGTCTTCTCAGCTCGCAGTGGCAGACTCCTTGTCCCCGACACGTGCTCCGGCATCGCTTTCGCTGCTTCGCCCCGCCGGGCAGGCGCCGGATTGGAGAGCCAGCGTCCCATCGGTCGTCCTCTCTCTCGCCCTCCTCCCCGGCGCGAAGAGCTACCGCCTACGAGCCTCCCCGTGCCCCTCCCGGGGAGAACAACTACCTCCAGCGGGGACCAATCCAGCGTCGCTCGCCGTCCGTCGGCGCCAGCATCCACAGCGCCGTGCCGACTCTCACACCTACCTTGGCCATCGGGACCGAGGGGCCAGAGACGTCTCCTCTCCTGCCTCTTCTGCCGTTCCTCCCGCCATGCGCTCTTCTGCTCCAGACTGGGCTCCGGCGCACGCGTCTCAGTCTGCTGCCAGACCTGGAAGTGAGCCTGGGTATGCGCCTGAGCTTGAGACCCAGCTCAAGCGGAGATGGAGTCGGGTCTTGCATTTACGCCTGGATCCGAGCCCGCGGTTACCCCTCGTCCCGAGCCCGCCCTTTCTTCCGCACGCGCGCTGACACCTACTCCTGGGCCGGAAGCGTGCGTAACCCTGGATCTAAACCACCCTCTGCACACAAGTCGGAGCCTGCACTCATTGAGGCCAGAGTCTCGTTCTGCTTCCTGCTGCCCCCATCTCCATCTCATCCCCATCCCCATCCCCATCCCATCCTCATCACCACTTCCATCATTATCGCCACTTTCTTCTCCCCCTCCCCCCCCACCTCCCCCACCACCACCACCGCCCGGGCCGCTCCCCTCTTCACTGGCTACGACCGCTGCTGGGGATGATGCCCCTCCTCCTCCGCCGCCGCCTCCACCGCCACCCCCGTTGAACGTTGCACTGGCCGGATGGGCGGAATGGCTGGTCTTCGTCCATCGGCCAATTCGGCGCTGCCGCGTTCGCCCGCGTCGCCTCACGCGGCCGCGAATGGGATGCGCGATTCGGTGCTCAACATGCGCAACTCGTACATGGGCCCCCGTGGGATGGCTGGCCCCGCTGCACCTCCCCCCCCGCCTGACTCGGCGATGATGCGGGAGATGCTGAGGCGGAAAGAGGTGTTGGAGATGGCGAGCGCACGGATGAAGCAGCTGCAATGGGACAAGCTGCCCCCCGCTCATGCTGCCGAGACGATTTGGGGCCAGAGCGAGGGAATGGATGTGGATGAGCTTGCGCTGGCCCAGGCTCTCAAATCGTCGGGCCTGTTCCAAGTGATGGAATCGGACTTCCGCCGCTCAGATGCCCAAGAAGGCTCTTGCCACGGCCAAGAAGCCCAAGGTGGAATTGACCAGTCACCTCTCCCTCCAGACACGGCAAGGCATCGAGCTCATCTTGCGCCGGGTCAAGTCTCGTATCACGGACAGCAAGCATGCTACGCCCGAGGAAGTGGCTGACGACATTACCCATTGTCGCCCCTCGATTTTGGACCAAGGCTTTCTGTCCGAACTGCTGCGGCACTATCCTGAGAGCGAGACCAAAGGCCAGCTGGGTGAGTACCGCAATGCGTCGAACGAGCAATTGCTGCTGCTGCACCCTGCGGATCGATTGGTGGTTCTTTGATGACCGTGCCTCACCTCAGGAAAAGGTGCAGGGATTGCTCTACTACTCTCGCTATCGCGAAACGTACGACCTGATCGAGTCTACCAGCTCAAGATTCGTACCGGCGCCGAACAGTTGATGCATGCGCCTCACTTTTCCCGCCTGCTTCACATCATTCTCACCATGGGCAACTTTCTCAACGCAAACCGGCATCCAAGGGGGTGCGTTTGGGTTCAAGATCTCGTCCATCAACAAGCTTGTCGACGAAAGCTGCTGATGGCACCCTTGCTGCACTTTGTTGAGCGCTCCGTGCACCAGTGTTTCCCCGAGACAGAGAGTTTCCTCATCGAGCTCGAGGCGCCAGCGGCGGCGTGCCGAGGTACGTTTTTTGGTTTCTTTTTTCTCCCCCTTTGTCGTGTATTTCTTTTCCTCTGACTCAACCGGGCTGTTTTAGTGCAATTGCTGGATCTCAAGCGCGAGCTCGCCGAGCTCAAGTCGGGCAGCTACCACACAAGCGGGAGCTGGACCGCATCTTGAGAATCAGGAAACTGTGGCCGATCCATATGCGCGCCTGATGCTGCCTTTCCTGCAGACTGCGTCTGAAGAGCTGAGCCGACTGAGCGACCAAGTGCAAAAGTCGGAACGGATTTATGCGGATGTGTTGCGGTTTTATGGGGAGGGTCCGGACCCGCGTCGGCGTGGCTTCCGGCCCAGCAACTGCTTCGCACCGAGGACTTTTTGGCATTTTCCGCGAATTTGTCGCCTCGTACCGCAAGGCGCAGAAGGATAATGCTCTGATCAACGAGCAGCGCGAGCTGGAGGACAAGCGCCGTGCGCTGGCAGAAGAGAGAGAGAAGGAACGCCAACTCGCTCTGCAGCGCAAGGAATCGGCTGCGTCGGAGGATGGGCAATTGCTCGAGTCGCTGTTGGGTCATTTGCGGCAGACGGGTGGACCTTCCGGCCGGCATAGACGCAAGGCTCGCCGTCACGCCTCGGCTCGGTCACTTGCATCCAACGTGTCGGGGACAATGGTTTCGGATCCGGCCGCACCTTCGGTACCGCCGACGCTGCCGTCCTATTCAATGGGTGCGCCAACTTCTGGTCTTGCTGAGCCGGCCCCGCCTGTTGAAGGCAACGAGCCAGAGATGCCGGCCATGTCGGCGCTCAAGGCTGCGAACCGTCAATCCACATCCATCTTGGCCGAGACGCTCCTTGCCGAGCTCCAAAAAGGTGACGCCTCGCGTTTGTCCCAGTCCGGCACGGCCGACGAGGAGGGCGCAGCACGCTCGGCCCGTCGTCGCGTCCGGCCACGGCACAGGCGTGAACTTGGTGGTGGATCAGAGGAGGGGCATCGGATGCTGGACGTGGTGCCTGCCTCTTCGGAACCGGCATCGTCTCCCTTGGTTCCCCAGATTTCTGCCTGGGACGACGACGCACGCTTTCCGCCCTCTCCTACCTCGCCCGATCCTGCCTCGATCACTTCCCCCGTGACTGGGAAGCGCCACCACGCCCCCTCCAGTCCCCTCCTCCCCTCCCCTCCCATGGCAATGGAGTAGTGCCCCCTCCCACGCTACCCCTTCTAATATGCGCTTGGTTCTCCCATCTGACCCCATTTGAGCGTGTGCCCTGAGCAATGGCGATGGCGCCGATTCCCGTGTACGAGTGTGAACCTACGTTCCTTACGCATGCTCCTTCTTTTCTCCCCCCCCCCCCCCCTCATTCCATCTATTATATCCTCTCCATGTAGTACGGCTTCTCGCCTTTGTGGCTGTTGAGACGACACAGTTGTGCGAATTTCGCTTTGCTCTGTTTTTGTTTGGGCGTACCCTACGACGACTCTGGGTTGCACGATCGGCCCGTGACGTGTGATTGCCCAGGCAACACTGCTCTTTTCCCGGCGCTCCACTATCTTTTGGCCCCCCTTGGTTTCGATTGGATGGCAGTCCTGTCTCGTGTCTGTTCACGTGTTCTCTCTCTGTCGGATTGGATCCTGTTGAGGAGAATGTCTCCTGGCTTCCCACGTTGGCGATGGAGACCTTACGCGTCCTCTTTCTCCCCGTGCGATGCACAGTACCCTCCGTTGTGGGCTGGATTTCCCTGCAGTCGACTGGTCTGGTATCCGTCTCCTGTACAGTACCTGTTGGAAGGCAAGGCAAGCACAATCGTTTGATCTAATTGGAAGAGGAGGCGGCGAGAAGACTCGATGTGGGAGGGGTAGCACAAGATGGATGGCACGAGATGAACAGAAATGGGGAGCCGAGGGGAGCCGAGAGGAGCCGAGGGGCCGCCTCATCGGCGCCCGCCAGCTTGGTTCTTCTTGATCCGATCCAAGTATACATTCACCCGCGCCGAAAGGTTGGGCTGGTTGCGCGCCCTTCCTTGGTGCGAGCCAGCAGGTTTGTTCCACAGCTTGGAATGGCGCACACGTTGGCCCCGCGCTTCGGCACGAGCCTCGTCGGGAGTTTTGCGAGCCGCTTGAGCCTCGCGCTTCTCCTGGCGCTCCAGGGCAGCCAGGCGGGCAGCTTGCGCCTGCGCTTCCTTCTTGGCCTGGGCAAACGCACGTTTTCCTCCCCTTCTGCAGGTGGCGCTGCCATCCTTCCCGCTTGTCTTTCTTGGTCAGCTCCTCCTCCGCTTGGTCTAACAGCGAGGCGAGGGGGTTGGACTGCGAAGCAAATCGGCCCTGCTCCTCCTCGGCCTCCTCCCTCGACTGGCAGGGTGTGCGCCATGAGTCGTTGACAACCTTCCTGCTGCTCGATGCATCGTCGTCGTCAGACTGGGACTGGGACTCGGACCGGACTCGGACCCGGACTCGGACCCGGACTCGGACCCGGACTCGGACCGGCCGGACTCGGACTCGGACTCGGAATTCAGTCCTCTGGTCCCGAGGAGGCCAGCTCGCTTTCGTCCTCGTGGGTGGCCGGGGGACAGAGGAGCTGCGAAGGAGCGTCCAGCGCACGCTGGGCACGCCCTTGGCATATGCCTTCTTGATTCTCGCCTTCTCGATCAGCTCGGCTTCTTGCGTTGTACTGGAACGGAAGGGCAACGTGAGCAGAGGCAGAGGCAGGCGCAGGCGCAAGGCAGGAACATGGGACTAGGAGGCACGTACTTCCGCCTGGTACGCGTCGCGTGGCATGGCGCAGGGGCAATGCGGAATCCAGTGCCGCGGCCTGGCCCTTGTGGAGCTGGGCGGGCGGGCGCTGCCGCGCTGGTGTCGGCGCTGCGCTTGGTGCCGGCCATGGAGGTGGGGGAGAGCGGTGGGGGAGCGGCGGCCCCCACTCTACGAAAAATGCGGCGGCCAGTTGCACCGACAATGGTACAACGGGTGCATGGAATCACGTGGCCCGCGCGCAAATGCTACGGTTGCACCGACGCAGGGACGTGGCAGGACGTGGCACTGCCCGTCTGCGGGCGCGTGGCGGGCGGCGGGTGAACATTTCACCGCACGTGCGGCACCTGGCACTCGGCTGGGCGCCCCCGATCGCTGATCTCAGCCCGCCGTCGCCGATCGCAGCGCCCACCACACCACCGCTCCTTCTGTCGGCCCCACCGGCCCGCGCTCCCTCGGCCCCCTCGGCTCCCTCGGCTGCCATGCCCTTCCTGCCCGCCGTCGCCGCCTTCTTCCGCGCCGCCCTGCCCCCCCCCCTCCGAGCGCACCCCCACCGACTGGGGCGTCGGCGTCGACCCTCGTGGCGCCTGCCTTCACCGCCCCCGCCTCCTCCGTCCCCGACCCCCCCCCCCGCTCCGCGTCTCCCCCCCGGCCAGGATGCCGCCTACCCCCGTTCTGCGCCCCTGGCCCGCATCCCACCTGGTGCCGGCGCCAGTTCCCCAGGTCGCCGACACACTCAACCTGCCCGCTGCCCCGCCCCCGAGGCCGTGCAGGAGTTCGAGCGCCGCCTGGGTCGCCACTTGCCCGCTGCCGTGCGGGAGAGCTTTGCGCTGGTCAATGGCCAGGACACGAGTCGCTCTCCTCCGATGCCGCCCTGGCCCGTTCCCGTGCTGCTCGTCCTGGGCTTGCCCATGCTCTCCATCGAGGAGGCCATGGCCTCACTCTCCGGACTCCGTGGGGCCTTCGGGACCCCGGTCAAGGCCAACATGGCGTCTTGTCCTGACGGCTGGGTCGCGTCCCAGTACAGCAATCCCGGCTGGATCCCCCTTGTGACCGACCGAATGGGCAACTACATTGGCGTCGATCTCAGTCCACCTAGTATGAGCCCCGACAGACGGAATGGGAACAGCTTGGTGGGTGCTATGGCCAGCACATCCATTGTCGACGTCCGCCCTTCGTCTCAGGCAATCGCATCTTCCTCCCCGCCTCACCTCTACGCGGGCTTGGCACCTCACACGAAGGTCTTACGGGCCATTCGTCTTTGAGTGCGGTTCGAGCCCCGTCCCCAGCGCCTCTCCCGTTCCGTACCCTTCGCCCTCCCACTCTTCCCAAGGCCACGGAGAGTGGGGCAAGTGATTGTTTTTTTGGTCGTGATTTTGACACCAAGGTTGTCCTCCACCCGGCAGTGGGAAAGGTGGTTGGGCCCACTTTCTCGCCTACCTCGCCGACACGTTGACGCGGCGAGTTCTTCTCTCTTTCCGAGGAGCCAAGCGAGAACAGCGACGAGGAAGACTACATTGGGTACGAGGACACTTTGGAGGCACCACTGGCTCCAATGTTGTTGCGGCGGCTTGGCCAGTGCCCATTTAGGTGGGTACGGGTTCCGGCTTCGCAAGCCTTACAAGGGTCAGCGTGCTTGAGGCCTTGGCAGAAGAAAGTGCCCGCCATTGGGAACAAGAGGGGTGTACTTCCGCGGCCTTTCGGTAGCCGAGCTCGCTTGGCGTCAGCTGAAGGCGCTACGAATGATCCAGGAGAAGACCGCGACGACGAGTTTACTCATCCAGCAAGCGAGGACATTGGCGATCATCGCGAACACGTCCTCGTAGACCCACTCTATGGCTTGCGGGACCCTTTTCCTCCCACCGCTTCAACTTCCTCTGGTGCCGCAACCGACCTAGCCGACACTGATGCCAACGCCAACGCCGACGCCGACGCCACCGCCAACGCCAACGCCAACGCCAACGCCGCAACGCCAGATCACCCACCCTTTCCCTCGGAGTGAAGCGGGCATGGTTGGGGGTATCTCTATCTCATCCTCTTTCTCGACCGATCCGGTACTGCCACACCCGCCATGCGACGCCGCCCCCCGCCCCTCAAACCGCCGAACGTGATGGCACTGCCAACGATTGAGGATGTGCAGGCGGTCCGAGAGGAGGTTCTGCACGACGCGTTAGGCGATGATTACCTTGACATGATGGCTGCCGCCGAGCGCAAGAAGATACGGTCGAGTAAGCTTTTCCAGTCAGTCTCCTTCTCTTGGCCTGCGAAACGAAGCGCTCCCGAGCCCGACCTGGAAGCGGGCGTGCCGACGAGCCATCCCGGACCAAGCCGTGCCACATCTTGGGCAACATATTTGCCGGGCGCCAAACCCGCACTCGGAATCCGAGCCCGCCTCGTCTATGGGACTGACCTCCCCGCCTCTGCATTGGCCTCCCCCTCCACCTGCTCCGCTCGATTCGCACCAATCCACTCTCCAAGACTGGCACCGAGCCGTATCCCTCGCTCTTGGATGCCAGTCCGGGCCAAACACCCCATGGGAGCAGCCAGGAATTGGTCCGAATGGGCAGGCAAGCCATATTTCCCCGCACCGATCCGCCCAGGGTGTCGCATAACAGCTGCTGGTGTCGATGCGATTGGGCGCACTTGATGCCGTGGTGGATGAGTCGATTGCCTTGCCTGTCCTTTCCTCCCCTTTTGTATATCGGTCTGGCCGAGCTATATCTACCAGTGCCGATGCGATATTCCCTCCCCCCCTACCTTGCTCTTCATCCTTCCAGCGCAACATCCTGTCTACAGTGCATTATATTTATCCCCGTTTCTTTCATGGGGTCAAAGAGGGTGGCCACCATGATCCTATGGCGGGGAATGCGTTGTCTGCCTGCCGCTACCCAGTCTTGCTTTTCTGGGTGGAGGGAGGCAGGGTAGGCTGGGTGTTCAAGTTGAACTCATTCACCCATTCTTTTCATTCACTCTGTCTCAACCTCAACCCTTGTGTTGTCCCGCGCCCTCGCTGTCGTCCGCGGGAATCTGCTCGGCCTCGTCGTCCTTTCCCACCGCCATTGTGGCGGTGGCGGTGGGGGAAGTACGCACTGCCCTGAGGCCTTATCCCACCGCATCTTGCACCGCCAAACCCGTGGTCTAGCGCATGTTTGCTTTCCTTTGCTTGCGCCATGCCCTTCTCTCCATCCTCTCAGCTTGTACCCTTACTAGCCATTGGTCTCCCTGCCACACTTGCCACGCATGTCATGCATCATGCCTGCCATCGAACACTAGGTGCGCTCATAGGCCCACTGGACACGGATGGTAGATCAGAACGGCTGGGGCGTAGTTCATGCGCATGCACACGCCTCGTGGGATCGGGCTGGTAGTCCGCTTCCCCTCGAGCTCTGCCGGCTTGGTTCCCCTGAATGGTCACTGTGGCCACAGCTGCGGGAGATGCTTTGAGGCACCTGCTTGTCCCATGGCAGGGTGGAGCCGCCGGCGGGAGGAGAGTGCAGGACCATCGTAGAGGGAAAGGGATGGCCGACGCAATGTTAATGAGCGAAGCAGTGGATGGGGGAACGAAGGGTCTGTGCGTGCGCCAGACGGACTGGCTGGACAGCTCCGCCATGCAGCGGGCAGACCACAATGAGAGAGCAGCGGTGGGGGACATCACACATGTCACCGCACGCAAACCATCCACCATGCCATGCATCCCCATTCCGCCTCCAGCTTGAGCACATTGCAAATTGGCGCTGCGATGATTCCGCCTTTGCACCGACCGCAGCACGCGCAGTGTGATGGCAGGCACATGTGATGTGGTGTCCGGGACAAACGCAGGGCGGAACGAGCGCCCACTTCCGCTCATGTAATAAGTGACTGGGCTCTGGTCCAGCCACCTCGACCGCGTCGCCCAAAGCACATCCAAAAATCAGGATCACCAACCACCAACCGCCACCACCAGGGGGGTAGCACTACGGCTCACTGTCAACATGGAGTCCATATCATTAGAAGAAACCAACAAGCTGCGCATTCAGCTCGGTCTCAAGCCTCTTGTGGATGACCGGGCCAAATCCAAGCCTGCACCCCCCGCCGACGACGGCTCGCAGCCGCCACCAAACAAAGACGCCGAGGCCGAAACAACTACCGCCGGAAACGTGAGGAGGACAGGAGGAATCGGCAAGAACAAGACACTCGCACCCGGTTACAGAAACTGCGTGACCGCCGGGAGCTGGGCAAGCGCCTCGCCGGTCCCACCCTTGGGGATGATGACACGGGCGCTGGGGCAGCCCCTCCCGCAGCGCCCGAGACGGAAGAGGCGTCGGCGAAAAAGTGGCTCAAACAGCAACGCAAGCGAGCCAAGATCAATGCTGAACGCTTAGCCAAAGAACGGGAAGAAGCTGAGGCCGAGGCGGTGCGCGCCTTGCAACGCACCTATGGGGAGAAGGATGTGTTGGGCATGCGAGTCGCTCATGATCTGGAGGACCTGCGGTCCCGCCTGGGTGGCGAAGGACAAGAGGTGACATTGACTCTGAAAGACTCGAATGTGTTGGACGATGGGGACGATGAGTTGGTAGAAAGTTCACTGGCTCAAATGAACGGGACAAGATCCGTTTGGAACGGGCCAAGGGGGCGCAAAAGTATACGGGTCTCGATGACGATGAGTTTGAGAACGATGCGCTTCCTGCGCCTGTTTCTCAGTCACGCAAGTCGGGTGTCCTCAGCAAGTACGATGGCGATTTGGACCGCGATGGCATGCTGGTGGAGACGGAGGAACCCAAGGGCTTTGTCTCGGATCCACCCCTGCGATTGACCGGGCGGAAGAGCGGAGGAAACAGCACGAGCAGGCCGCGGCCGCGCGCAACAAAATTCTGGTGGACTTGAGCTACGACAAGACTCAGTTGGCGTCGGATTACCTGCAGCCCGGCGAGCCCGGGTTCAAGATTAAAAAGCCGAAGAAGAAGCGCAAGGCGACCAAAGTCCGCTTGGACGAGTTGGATGACCCAGCTGGGTCGGAACCACAAGGCGAAGCCATGGATTTGGACATTGCAGTTCTTCCCGCTCGGTCCCGTGCTTCCGGCGGACAAGATGACAACTTTGTTGACGACGACGAATTGTCTGTAGCCTTAGCCCGCTCTCGACGTCATAAGGCCAAGAAGGTTATCACCAAGACGACGCCCGAGATGATCGCCAAAAACTTGGCAGCGCAAAAGAAAGCCGAGGAGGAGGCTGCGCAGTTGGCCGGGGGCATCCAGTCGGTTGTTCCTGATGATCTCGGGGGTGTAGAGGTCAAACAAGAAGACCAAGGGGGACAAGTGACATTCGATGCCACCTCGGAATTTGTTCGTCATCTTCGATCTCGCCAAGAGGAAGCTCAGCAGGACCAAGTTGAGGCCGACGCGCGTCGTCGTCGGTTAGAGCGAATCAAGACGGAGGAGAGCGCCTCTGGCCTGCGTAGTGTCGATACCATCCCCGAGGAAGATGAGCCAGACGTCGATATGGCCGAGGTCGAGAGGGAGCTCAATGCCCAGCGGGGGCTGAGGAGGCTGTTTCCCAAGCACATGCTGCTGACGCAGCCGAACTAACAGAAGCCGAGGATCCGGAGACGAAGGAGGAGCCCCTGGTAAGTCGTGGGTTGGCTGCAACGCTTTCCTTGTTGCGAAACTCGAACGCGCTCGACACCATGACACCGGAGCAGTTGGAGAAGGAGAAAATTCAGCGGCAACAAGATGTCTGGTTGACCCAACGTAAAATGGAAGCGCGGGAGGAGGAGGGAGCGGCAGAGGAGTAAAATGCTCGGTGATCGCAAGACCCAGGCCACCCGTGAGCGGGAAAATCGGGAACGTGAGGCGCTTATGGGCCAAATGGCCATGCAGCGTTTCGCCGACTACAACCCCAATGTTGAGCTCAAGTACCACGATTCCTTCGGTCGCGAGTTGAACGCCAAGAGGCATGGAAGGAGTTGTCGCACAAATTCCATGGAACCAACCCAGGGTTCAAGGCGCAAGAGCGCGCCATGCGCAAGCGCGAGCTTCAGCTCCGACAACAGCGCATGGCTGCAGGTGATACCCCCTCGGGCCTGGCCACCGCTTTAACATGCGAGCGCAGCGTACTGGACAGGCGCACATGGTTCGTCGTGTCGTGGGTAGGGGGAATGCTCCACAGGATTGGGATTTGGGGGCTAGTGCGTTGGCTTCCTCCGAGGCGGCCCGTCGCCCCGAAGGCACTACTTCGGTTGTTACCCCGGCGGAGGGGCCATCCCTGGCCAAAGGCAAGAACAAGGACAAGGCGTCTTCCAACCTGCGGCTGATGTGCTTCCTGTTCTAGGTGAGGAGAGCTCGGGACGGGGAAAGCGACGCAACCAAGCATCTGCCGTGCCCCGTTCCCCTGTCAGCTTCGTCGGATGGGACTGCAAGTATGGTTCCGCGGCGGCATTCAAGCCAGGCTTCACTCCAGTGCGTCCCTCCCTTCCCCCGCTGTCCCTCCATCTTCTGGGGATGCGGTGGGAGGCGGGTTGAAAATCGCCCTGGGTAAACGCAAAGCACCACCCTCAGACCAGTAGCATGGTATCAATATCTCTCCTCTGTCTTTGGGTGTGAGAAGCATCATGGGTAGGAACCCCTTTCCCAAGGCCCTCTCGTTTTATGACGCTCATTTGCTACCTGCATCATTGCGTGCTCTTGTCAAGGTAGATGATGGTGGTGGCCTTGATATTCAGTTGAATGTTCAGTGTCCACTGGTGTGCAGCGTTCAGCTTCACCATACATCCTCGCTAAACGTTGCTGAACGGGCGATGTTTTCATACGCTATATTTTCCCTATCCTTTGTCAAAGTATTCACTGGGGACATGCATCGCCGGGAGGAGGGAAGAGTAACGACGAAAGGATGAATTCTCACTAATACTAGTATGTAGTGCCGAGCAAGTCACTGGTTTCATTTGCCCCTGGCTTGTAACTTGTACACTTCGTCTGTGTGTCCGTTCTAATGGTAGGTATGACGGTACAGCATCTTGGGCAAGGGGTAGGTGTCTTCATCGTCTGCCTACTCTTTCCAATACTAGAGCCCCTTCTAGCCTGATGCATGAGGTGTCGCGAGTAGATACAAACAAGTGTGGTAGACATGTGCGCGAATACAACATCCGCTAGTGAGTGTGGCGACAGACGCCAGCGTCGCCACATGAGCGCCCGGAGTGCGTGAGCGGCAGGAGTACGCCCGGGCTGCGCTGGTCGCGGTGTGATTGATGGGAGTGACTAGTGAGGCGGAGCAATGGCCGAGCGCGGGTCCTGGGCGCCTGAGCGCCTGAGCCAACAACATGACTGCCACATACACTGCCCCCCTGCTGCGGGTGGATAATGCCGCGGTGCGGAGCACCCTCCCCTACGACGGCACGCGGCCAGTGTCCGACGTGGTTCGCTCCAGCCGGGGCGTGGGCGGGCGTGGCGCTGCAGCTGCGGTGGAGCGCTGACAGGCTGGCTGGGAGCGCAGGCGCGGCGCAGCCGCCTGCTCGCCACCACCACCATCTCAATCAGCGTGTGGGTTTTGGCGTGCACCACCACCACCATCGACCATGGCACGCGACCGCCTTGCCGGCATCCGCAACGGCCCCAGCGGCGTGGGCTACACCCAGTCGGACTACCACCCCGTTTCTGGCGACGGCTACCACGAGGACTCCTCTTCGTACGGCTATGGTGGATATGGCTATGCCCCTGCCGATGAGTCCAAGTACGAGTCGCGCATTTCCCTCTCAGCCCCTGGGGAAAGTACATATGAGCTCACGTCTATTAAGCCAGACCCGACCCGATCGTTCTGGGATGAAGTGACCGAGGTGCAGAATGCCTTGTCCGCCATGGACGATGCGATTGCGCGCGTGCAACGCGCCCAAGACGCCAGCCTGTCCAACTTGGATGACGACTCCCAGCGCATGGCGCAGCAGGATGTTGACGCTGCCTCGTCCACTGCGCGACAACTCTCGAGCGCGACCAAGAGTAAGATCCAGGTGCTGGCCACCAAAGCTAACCGCCTCCCGGGCGGGCGCGATCGCCAAACTCAAGAGAGCCAAGTAGCGGCATTGCGGACCAAGTTTAAGAGCCATGTGCAGCGTTACACGGAGCTGGAGTCCTCGTATCGCGGCAAGCTGCGTGCCCGGGCTGAGCGCCAGTTCCGTGTAATCAAGCCCGACGCTAGCCAGGAAGAGGTGGAGGCTGCTCTCGAGGGCAGTGGGGGCGTCTTTACCCAGGCACTTATGAGCAGCAATCGCCATGGCGAAGCGACCAATGCTTTGCGACAAGTCCAAGATCGTCATGCCGAGATTCGCAAGATCGAAGAGACAATGGCTGAGCTGGCGCAGCTGTTTAATGATGTGGACGTGCTGCTGTCGGAGCAGGATGAGCAGGTGGACATGATCACCGCCAACGCCCAAAACACATATCAGAATATGGAGACTGGGCATGACCATACAACGAAAGCAGTCACTTCAGCTCGCGGCGCCCGGAAAAAGCGCAAGATCTGCTTCATGTGTGTATACTGTCCTCAGCTGTGCTCCGTTTGAAGAAACTGACACCTCTTTAGCATCTGCGTGGTTCTGATCATCATCATCATCATTGCTGTCATTGGGGCCATCTGCGGAAATGGAATGTGCAAGAGCCATAGCAACGACAACAATGACAACAAGAACCAACGCCGCTCCCTCTCCCTTTCTACCTTTGACATGGGGGTTGGTGTTGTTGCTCGGGAGGAGCCACACTTTGCGACTGGATTTGCCAAGCGCTGGGCGGCGCTGGAGCAGGACTACGCCCGTACTCAAGTCGCCCGATCCTTCGGGGGTACGGGCATATAATGGCGTTACCACTTGCCCCTCCAAGTACCTCCGGTCCCGTTGGAGGGGATGGCACCATTCGCATTGCTGTATTCTCCCTCTACTTGCGTTCATATACCTGCTCGACTTTCATGGTGTAGCACAATAACCAGTTTAGCCTCTTGTGATGATGCCATACGTCTCTTCTCGCCCTTTTCCCGGTGGACAATCGCCTTAGTGTGAAAGGGGTTCTACTAGGAGCATGTTGGCCCTGCGCAAGGTGTAGTGTGTAGATGACGCTGATGACGCTGGTGGTGATGCTGATGATGGCGCTGGTGGTGATGCTGCTGCTGCTGCTGCTGCTGCTGCGACGGTGCGGAAGATGCTGAGGGTTCAGAACGCTGCCCTGCAGCTCCGGCTGAGGGCGAGACTGGTGAGGCTGACGAGTCGGTGCGGACGGATTGTGGGCTTAGAAGAAGGCATCGCGAGTTGAACAAATCAAATTTTCTCAGGCGAGCACAACGTCATTAATCCCAGCGGTGCCACCAGGCCAGTCTCTGATGGAACAAATCCGGCTAGCCCCGCCTGCAAGCCGGTGGTGGGGGAGAATCGGGCGTTGAAGGCGAAGCCAACACCTCCAGCGCCTTCCTCTGCTCTGCCATCCTCGTCCCCGCCCATCTCGCTACTGCCGCCAGGTATCGGAGCCTCACACTTTCCTGCCTCTATCTCCGCATCCGACGCCACTCATCGCAAGTGCCGTACACCATGTCCCGCCCCCCTCCTCCCGCACGCCCGGTCGGTGGACCACCAGGGGTTAACCCAGTGGCCTCCGCCATTCCTCCCGGCCCTCCGCCCCCCGGGGGTACAGCTGCTTCCCTCAAGCCACCACCTGCTGCTCCGCGCAGAGCACCTGTTCCCCCTGGCACCGTCCTCCCCACTCCTGGATTTGCTGGGTATGCAGTTGCCTGGAGTCCCTTCTTTGAAGGCCGTCTCGCCACTGCCGGGGCTGCCAACTATGGTCTGGTGGGCAATGGGCGGCTACACATCGTTGGTGTAGCGCCCACGCCTCCTGGTGCGACGCCGTCTGTTGCGGCAGGAGCAAGGATTGAGAATGCGTTTGACACCCAGGATGGTCTGTATGCTGTTGCCTGGAGCGAAGCCCATGAGAACCAGGTCGCTACGGCTGCAGGCGATGGAAGGGTACACCTATGGGATATTAACCTGCGGGACCACCCTGTTCGCGCATGGCGTGAGCATTCCAGAGAAGTATTTGGCATGGATTGGAACAATCTCAACAAGCAGCTCTTCCTCACTTCCTCGTGGGACGCCAGCGTGCGCGTCTGGCATCCCGAGCAGCCTAACTCGGTTGCCTCGTTCACCGCCCATGGAGGGTGTGTGTACGCAGCCAAGTGGTCCCCTCATACCCCTACCGTATTTGCCTCGGCGTGCGGGGATGGGTACGTGCGCTTGTTTGACACGCGTACGGGGGGTGGGCTTGGCGCACCCCCGGCACGACCAGCAGCTCAACTGCATGTCGGGGGTGAAGTCTTATCGCTTGATTGGAACAAGTACCGGCCTATGACGATTGCCACAGGTGCTACCGATCGCATGGTCAAGGTGTACGATTTGCGCAACTCAGCTGCCTCCAGTGCTCCGACCGGTGTGCTTAGTGGCCACGAGTACGCTGTTCGCACAGTCGCTTGGTCCCCCCACTCGGCTGACATTCTTGTCTCGGGAGGATATGACATGACGGCCCGCATTTGGAACGCAGCAGCCGCCCCTCCGCCAGGAGCACCAGGGTGGAAATTTACTCCCCAATCGGCGTCTGCGTTGCAGGCGCCTGGGGTCCCTGCCTCACCCGCGACACCTCGGGGGGGCAATCCCTTGCTCAAAATCCACACTGGCCACACGGAGTTTGTCATGGGCGTCCTGGGCCCTATTCACGCCCAACAAGGTGGCCACTACCGCGTGGGACAGTACTGTACAGATCTGGAACGCGACCCCTTGATCTGGCTTTCTGCTTCTGTAGATTTGACCAACGACGCGGTTCTCCGGCTGGGACTCCTTCTATGTGGAGGTCGGCTCCCGATGGCCAGCTTGGAAAGGACTGCTCCTACGCTTCCTTTTGACCATTCTTGTACCTCCTGCCTTATCCTACTGGCGCCTTTTCTCTCTCGTCAATCGTACGGTTCCATGATCCCTGTTGGCTTCAAGGCCATCGTTATGTCCCAGTTGTCAAACGTCCAGACCCGTATGAAACACAGAGCACTCTCTGAGCCGCATGTTCTTTGCACAGTTTATTTCACAGGATGGACATGCACGCAAGTGAATCGGTGTAAAACCGTTCTTCCAAAAAGAACGCGCAGCGAATCAAAAGAATGGACGAACAGGGAATTGAACCCCGGACCTCATGCATGCTAAGCAAGCGCTCTACCCCTGAGCTATCCGCCCTTTTGCAGCCTTACTCGTTGTTAAATCTACCTATTCGAAATGTGGTATGCACTGCTTGTTAAACACGATGAAGGTCTTTGCATAGGATAGAGTGCCCTTACCCTTTGCTCTGCAAATGACTCGCACATAGTCAACCTAACTCCCGTATACATCTCAAGTTATCTGGTCGTGGCGTAGACGCAAGATCATTTGCTACAGCAACGATATAACGCAACTACTCGAAGGAGCCTGATGAGGGTCATGCATCATGCGGGTACATATATTGGTGTGGTACCAACACTTTTAGGTGAGCCGCGGTGAGAAGGGTGCATAGCGCCGTCAACAAGACGCCAAAGATGCACAACTCCAGCGAGATGGATGATGGCCCAAATCCATGACAGAAGCCGCCCCTTTACTTGAGGGGAATGAAGCGGCCAGCCTGGGCACCGAGACCAGGGCGACCGTGGGCCGAAGGGAGGTAGGTCATGGCGAACTCGCCAAGGTAGTGGGCGACCATCTCGGGCTTAATCTCGACCGTGGCAAAGACCTTGCCAGTGTAGATCCCAATCACCGAGCCGATCATCTCGGGCACGACAATCATGTTACGCAAGTGGGTCTTGACAAGGGCGGTTCGTTGGGGGGAGCCTCCTGCTTGGCCTTGCGCAGCTTCTTGATGAGACCCATGGGCTTGCGCTTGAGGCCACGCTGGAAGCGACGACGAGCACGGGCGTGCACAATGCCCATGAACTCCTCGTTGCTCAGATCGAGGAGCTTGGAGAGCTCAATCCCGCGGTAGTAGGACTTCTTGAAGGTCCGGCGTGCCTTGAGGGCGGCCGCCTCAGCAGCGTCGTAAGAGTCCCTACACAAACAAAGTTAGCAACCCAGATCTTTCAAGCCCCAGTCACGCCTCGCATGTCCGACTTTTCTCCCATGACACGGACAAAAGCCCGGGATGGATAAGATCACAAGGGCGATACCAGCACACGCCTCAGGATCATCCCCAAACCCACGTATGGCGAGATCTCCTGCGTCCCCCGGAACGAGCGTGGAAAGAGGTACTCACATATTGGGCAGTTGGTCTGGCTTGCACACGTACGCGCCTCCGGCCGTCTGGTGTCGCAAGCGCCACAGCAGAAGCTTGCTGGAAGGCAGTAGGGTTGTGCATGGATTTGTGGTAGGGTTATCACAAAAAGTTAATTGCGCCCAAATGAAATAGGGTTAGATCCTGATGTGTACGAACATTTCAGATCGTTTGCAACAAACCCGGCACACGGTACGCGTTACGCCCTGTTGCGCCCTACGCTTACGAGCAAACTAGGGCGAAGGAGAACGCATGGATGCAATGTTCAACTGTCAATATTCGCGTCACGCAGCACGAGGGGTTCTGGGGTATAACCTTACAGCTTGAATAGGAATGCCCATGTTCTACCCGCTTTCATTATAGGTACTTTGGATGATCAGCGCCCCTTTACGCTCGCTTTTGTATGGACCTGGAGTCACATGTCACAGGTGTACAGGTCAGACCATGCGGAGAAGGAACACACACTTTCTTTCATGGGTTGGGCACGGTGTCACTCGAGCCAAGCCGATCGGACCGCTGTCGCCGCCCGACCTTGGCGGCTGTCGCTGGCCCCCAATTGGGCGACGGGTTTTCTTGGTATCGCACAATCCTCGTCTTCTTGGGGCCCACCTTGCGGTGGAAGTGTTCACCTGTGGCGGTCACACTGCCCCCGGTCATAGCATCCAAAGTGGACGCCGGTACCTCACTTCCGGGAGTTGGGGAAGGAGGATCCGATCCGACTGGGGGTGAGGGGAGAGGTTCCAGTCTTTTTGGATTGGGGTATCGGATAAGATATGAGCCGGTGCCTTTTCGTTCTGGGCTTTGGTACGCCGACTCATCTCGATCTTTCGTCCGACAAGCGAGGGTGGCGGCTCATTGGTTGCGGCCAGTGAGGTTGGGCTCTGCTTAGTGTCCTGTTCCAAAAGAGAGACTTGCGATAAGGCCAGGTTCAACCGTCCTGCTCTCGGCGTAACCAGTAACGGTAAATGTCCAGCACATCGTGATGAGGAGCATTTGTTTTGAGTGAACCGCGGCAGCAATGGGATCGACTCACTTCATACCCGGCATGCAGAAGGGCATGAACAAATATCTCCAACGGTGCGGATGTACCATGGAAGCAACGGGCCACCAAACTGGACGTGAAGTAAAATAAGGTACGCTCTGAAGAGGTGCTGAAGTACCCAAACTGATCCTGCACCTCCCCTGGCCTCGAAGATGGGACTGAGGGTGGCTTAGCCAGTGAAAGCCAAGAGGACGGATCCGGCTGATGGGCGGTACCCAGCTCATCTGCCGCGGTGGCCACCATGCCAATGATCCGCCCCGCTGTACCAAATTGCTGTTCGTCCTGCTGGACCACGTTAATCAAACGTTCACAGAACCCCCGATCATGCAGTGGACCAGTCCAAAACGGACCGGACAAAAGGTAGCTTCCACCACATAGGCTGCACGATGAGCCTACAGGAGGGCGACCAGCGGTAGTAAACTTGATTTGGCTTGCCCCATTTTTGGCAGAGGACCAGCACGGACACGAGCTAATGGAAGGTGGGCAGTGTGGGAGCAAGACTGGCATGTCCACCCCATTGCGGTCTGGCTAGCCAGGTGCTTGGTTTCAGCCACAGAGGTGTGGACGCGGACAAAGACGCGCACGTAAAAGTCAATGCCAGCGAGAGCACAGGTTGGATGGTGCGTCCGTACCGTGCAGCCGCCGAAGTGATCGCGTGAAGCAGCAAACGCAACGCTAGTTCGTGGCTATACTCACAACGGAGGTTCATTCCTCCATACAAAGTGAATGACTTTTCTGGGTACTGTCCACCCGCCAACACGGCCAAGTCCGTGCAAGTGACGCATAGCAGTCCCCCGTCGGCCACTGCTTGGACGGCGCCATCGAGGAAGACTGAGGCGCTTCCGTATGGATCGAGATCCACATCAAACCTTCCCGTGTCGTTGGTGCGGTGCGAATACATGACAGCCAAGGCGTCATCTTCGTTGATCGTGATCTTGCTTAGACGGGTGGACGACGCGGAGTTAGAGGACAGAGAGTTGAGTTTTACATTCCTTCGCATCGCCGTAACGGCTGACGCAGAGAGATCATTAGCCAGGATGGAACCAACATGGTCCAACTCGTTGGCATAGCGAATACTGCGTAGGCCCGTGGCAGCAAGGGCTTCGAGAATGGTGAAAGCAGGAGCAGGGTGCTGGTCTAGGTCACCGCTTTTGACCGCCCCTCCTTCTTTCGACGCAGCGGTTCGGCGTCGGCGCGCGTCGTACTCGGCCTGTACAATTTGGCGCCAGGTACGAATGGCACAGATGGACAAATCTCTGTTGAATTCTTGAACGGGATTGAGAAAGGCTGCTGCATCAGGTCCTTGCCCATCAACCATTGCAGTAGCAACTCCCCGACCGGTGGTGGAGGGAGCAGAAGGTTCGGTGGGGAATACGACAAAGGCGCTGCCTTCGCGATACGCTACCTCATCCGTGGCGATTTCAACGCCCAGATCGCGTGCCATCTCGGCTGGCGTGAGCATTTTGGGGGGGGGCGCCATAGGAGAAATGGAAGGATAGGTTTGCCAAGTCTTGAGGAGAGGTTTTAGCCCTTGAACCTGGAGGACCTTGAGGGCAAGTGGAGCAGGCGAGGAGAAAAATGGGCGGATGGCATTGGCTCACAATTCCGCACGTGGTTGGATTAGGTAATGAGATGGCGATGGCATGATCGAGAGCCATGCTGGCGCTTAAGTCTTATCGATGATCTTATCTCAAAACCGAGGTTGTGCCCCTGCAAGATCAACGGGTCCCATCGGCCCCACCCCTATATAAAGCCAGCGCGAGCCAACCACACACACTTTCTCTCACCACCAACCCCCCCCCCCCCTGCTTTCTGCATCCTCCTCTTCCTTGTTTCTTTCTCGCCCTTACGATGAGCAAGCCTTACATGGTCATTTTCAAGCCCGAGACCCCCGCCGAGGTCATCGAGACGGAAATCGCCGACGTCAAAGCCAAGGGCGGCTCCATTCGCCAACAGTTCGACTCGGACATCCTCAAGGGCTTTTCCGCAGTGCTTCCTGAGGAAAAAGTATCCGCCCTGACCACGGCCACTGCTGGTGGAGACCATGCCTACATGTATGTCTTTCTGTATCTTTGGATGTCTGACCCTAATACCTCTTTTGCCTCGCATCCCCAGCTCCTATATCGAACCCGACCAAGAGGTTACCACGCAGTAGCTTGGCTCTCCTCTTGTTACCACCCTCCTGCTGCCACAAAGGCCGGGAGGACAGCAGTGAGCATTCACTGCAACCAAGCAATGTACCATTGTAGCTTCTTGTCTTCACAGGCCGGCGAATCAACGTTTTATTAATGAGACCGGGGTACTTGATGGATGGCAAGTGGATGGTACCGTGACTGGTATAGTAGCATCAAGGCAGGAAATGAGAGAGAGAGAGAGAGGCAATAGAGGCGGCGCGATGATGCCATGTCAGGTGGTATACTGCGCTGTTCATAAAAGGATCATGATCGATGAGGCGCGTTCCTCACCCATTCTCTCCCAACTCAAGGCGGCCTGACTTCTTTTAATGCCACATAGCTAATCGAAAATGCCGGTAACAAGGTTCCGGATAGATATGTGAGGACTACTACGTACGAAATTCAAGGTGGCAAGGCCCACAAGATTGTGCACCAGAAAATCTCGATTAGCCATGCAGGCAAAAGCCGCATCCTATGAGCGATGCGCGCCTTTGCGCTGCACGATCTCTGCCGTTGAGAAATCGAGGTAATCACATAAGCCATCACAGGTTAAGCCTTCAGGCTGTGGAATATGTGGTTGGTTCGCGTGTGGACGTGATAGGAGGTGCTAAGGTAGCAGTTGTCCCCTGATGGCCTGCTGCAGCTGGGGGAGACGGAGGAGAGGATTAAGTTAATAATGGCACGTTCAGCAAGGTAGCCAAACTCGGTGATTCGGAAAGCCGATGGTAGGGGCGGAGATGGTCTGAAGCTGGAGCGGGGCTGAGCAGCCCTGGAATCAATCTTGAAGAGTGCTTGCCCTTCGTTGAGATCGGCCCAGGACGAGTCCCTATAAGCTCGGTGCACCACACACCCAAGACACGAAGGTTTTGGCATTATATTTGTAAGATAATATCTACTTCACCCCTTCGGTGCCATCCAGGCTCGCCTTCTCATAACTTTTCTATAGAGCCTCAGGCCAGCGAATCTCGCGTGGGGGGGAGAAGCACAGGAGCGAACCTGCCTGGCACCCATTCCAAATGATCACCCCAACTGGCGCTAGGCGGCATACGAGTGCTTCCCTCCTATGTCTCCCTCTCCCTTCTCACCCCGGTACTCCATGGTCGACTCTTCTTCTTAGTAATTCCATGAAATTATATCGTATCGCCCCCGTTAATTAGGTGTGAGTATTTGGGTCACTTTCCACTGTCGAGAGTGGTAGCGGTTAGCACACTTCTTCTTTGCTTCGTCTTCAAACTTACCGTTTCCCCTGGATGCACAGGAGCAAACCCAAATTTGCCCGGCTCAATACAGACAAACCCATCGGCCGCGCCGATGCCCAACTCAGGCTGCAATTCTTTACCCGGAACCCACAGTGTAACATCCCCCCCTCCCTCGGTGCAGACCTGCACAACCCCGTGAATCATGCAATGTCGCCGTCTTCTTTCCTGTGGTAGACGCAGAAGGGAAGACAGCATCGGATCCCTTCTCCATATCAATCGGTAGAGCCTCTTCGGAGTTGAAGCCCCTGCCAAGAATTGGTTGCGTCGAAGAACTTGCCCTGCAGTCCCTTGACTGTGCGCTCACCGGGAGGAGAAAGAAGGTAAGTGTGGAAAAGAGCATTGAAGCCAATTTCGTTGTGTGTGGGATTGTAGACCGAAAGGCTCATCTTCAAACTAGGTCGGTCGCAGTCGATTGTTCTGCGACACGGAGGAGGGTTAGGACTATTCCTGTATTCTTTCGGCCCTGTCGGACGTTGGATGCAAAGGGAAATTCACATACACATCAAACTGCAAGCTTAGCGGGAAAGGAAACCCTGACTGGGCAGGCATCTCCAAACCAAGCGAAACTGTGACGCGCTCGTCAGTCTCGATAAGCTCTCGTGGGGAAAAATCCATGTCCCGCACAAACCCATGGAGTGGCATAGTAGCCAGGTCCACGCCTGCCTTTTGGGCTTCTTCTTGTCTCCAGGATGGCCAACCACGAGGATTTCCAAAGACAGGGCAACAGAGTGGGATCCCTCCAAACTCCGAAGAGTACGCCGTTGGCATAAACAGGACCTCCCGCCCCTGGCTGACAAAGGAGACAATTCGTGCGCCCCGTAACTCGATCCGAAGGCTTTGCTCTTCCTTGGAGGCTTCAATGGCGGTAGCTGTGCGTTGAATAGGCATGATGGTCGCGGGTGGTGGGGCGAGCGAAAAAAGATAGCTTGCTAAAAGCCTGGGGCGCATTGCTGTTTTGATGGGGAGGGTGCCTGGCCACGATAGCTATATCTAAGACAGGAGAGACCCGCCGCATTGTGCGCGATAATAATCGAATCACCAAGTTCATACTTTCATTTCCACAATGCTTGCCGCAAGGCGGGACGATTAGATAATTTACAGAGCTACCACAGTGGCCCCAAGACAACTAACTCAGAGCGCGCGCTCGGTGCTCGGGCGAGCGGCGTTGGGGCCGCCATGAATTCTGTTCCTCAGGTCTCATGCCATCATGGCTCTCCCCACCTGCCGATCTCCAAATCGGAAACCGGTAACCGGTAACCGGTAACCGCGGGGTATAACATGACAGAGGGATAAGGGGCTCTTCTCTCAGGGTGTAGAAACCGCCGTGTTGTCAATTCAAAGCATGCCAATACTACTACAAGTAGAGTACGATTTGCGAACACTCGGGGACACAACTCCTAAACGAGGCGGAACCTTCAAACAAGGCGTGATGTCTGGAAGCAAAAAGGTGAGCCACATCTTTTCAAGCAACGTCTGAGGGAATAAGGAGAGACAGAGACAGAGAAGAGAGATGGAGCGAGCAGGGGCGATGGGGTGCGCTGTGTTGATGCTTGCGAAGGGAACCCCTCCGCCCGACTAAGAAGCGTCACTGCGATCACTTGAGGGCCGAGCAGGAACCCTATAGCACTCCTATCTCACAGGCCCATGCGCCACGTTTGGTGCATCCCCCTGCCATCATGCGATGGCCTCTACGGTTATATGAAACAGCTGACTAGTAGATGGAACGGCGGCACTTACTCTACTGTGGACTCAAGTCCGACCGTGCGCCAGGTAGCCTTAAGTGGAATACACACTCAACACAAGTGGTGCCACAATAGAGAGAAGAGATGCACTATATTGTACCTCTCGGCGTGGAAGGCTAACATACAGAGCACAGGCTGTGCATTGTGCACATGCGCTAACCGCAGAGGCTAGAGAGTATTCCTGCTCTCCGTCTAATAGCAACATCGCAACCAATGTGCACTGAAGGGAACCAAGGGCTAGAACTACTGTGGCGGTACAACAAAGAGGGAGATGAGGGGGGCCATATGTACAAGAAAATGGCGCCCAAGTGCGAATTGCCATCACCCACCCACACTTGGCTATCTCACAGAGATCCAGAGAAACAAGAGTATGAAGGATGCTTGCAAGTACAGAGATACTCAAAGAATGACCGTGGTGAACAACCAGACGGATCATTGTGACCTATACTCTTCGTTCCGACTTCGTGTGCAATACAACACACGTTGCATATTACTGGGGGTGTTGTGCTTCACATGTATATATACTAGTCTCAGTTTTTGGTCTATTTCTATTGCCAATATGTGAGGAAGGACGATACCCCAGACGGACGGGATAAAGGCCAGGCATATTATACGGACTGCCGAGTGATGAGACCTGACGCGCTCCTGTGACATGTGAGGAACGCCGGCAGAAATGAATCTACATCGCCTGCTGGAGCAAGCGGAAAGCGAAGACAAGAACTCCAAGTATTCGATGGACGCTTTCAATGGCCACTGTTCCCCTGGTCATGACGACTTAACGGGTATTTTGCCACCAACATTGCCAAAATATGATTCTCATTGGAGATACAATGTGGTTCATTGTCGCTCGCATGTCTACCATGCTCTCATTCTCATACTTCAGGCTCATCCGCTTTTTGGAAGTCTATGGCGAGAGCCAGAGAGTCCCGATCTACTGGCGACTCCACTGCGGTCTCCCAATTTTTGGTTCGCATATCAGCAACAAACGCCACACGCTGTGTGGTGTATATATCGCACCTCTGCATTACTTTTTGTCCGTACTACCAATGACTTTTACAGCCAATCATACTGTGGACGGTGGATCTGTGCACGGTGAAACGGTGGACGGTGGGACGGTGGACAGTGTGGAACGGCGGTTAAGCGCCCAAGGAGGGATTTAGACCAGAGGTAGCCTTTTGAGTTAAATGAAAAACCTCCATCTTGATGCACCACAACCATCAGTCCTGGTTTGGAGGGAAGTCTTATTCCAAAGTGTCTCAACATCAACGTTGAGCACGTTGCGTTGAGCGCTGGTTGGGTGCTGCGGTGGAGCGCTCAGGCTGAGCGCGCTCGAGCTCAAAACATTCAACGTTCAACGTCCAACTCGACCTGGAACGGCATCACTTCTCGCGGCTCACAACTAGCAGCTTCAGCAACTCGGCTGTGGGCGCGAGGGACAGAGCACTGCCACTCACAACCATCATATCGAGATACACCACAAAGAGAAAAACGCTGGGGTACAATAATGGTTCTCTGATCTAAGAGGGTGGCAAAAGACACACCTTTTTATTGAACGAGATGCCGAAACGTTTGAACCTTGACAAACACACAATTCTGATGCTAATACTCGAGTTATCTCGCATGTATGAGCCGGTCTCCTCCACACTATCTGCGGTTCGGAAACCTCTTTCTGAGAGGTATAGTGGGAAGCCCGTATGCACAGAGTATCTACAGTTGGTCGATGATCACGTTGAACGGTGATCGATTCAACGCATGGAATACTGAGGACACACTGTGTACCTGAGTACTCACTGAGTACTGCCCACAGTACTGTGCGTATACATAGAAAATTGCGCCGAGGCCTGCCGGGATCTGCCGTGACCGCGTGACCGGCGTGACCCTGGCGTGACCCGCAGACATGCACATGCAGGCTGTGTACGCCGAGACTGGTACCACATCGGCCATATGGGGGTCTGGCCGGTACGCGGTATATTCGCGTGAGGCCTGAGGATCACTAATTCATCGAGGGTACCGCTTAACTGCATCCATGTGCGACTTTTTCGCGACCCCGCTACGCCCCCGCCTCTTTACCCCCCTGTAGGTGGAGCGGTGTGCTGGAAGCCGTCGTTGTCCACGCCTTCCATACTCAGAATGTATGTTCCCCCCTAGCTTTCCTGCGTCTGCGCGGATTGCCGACGATAATGTGGCGAACTGCAACAGACTGTAGCTTGTTGCAACAGTGCCGTTGCCATGCCCCCACTTCGACTCCGCCGTCCTGTAACAGCGTGTACAATTTCCGAAACGGGGTCATGAGTCTGTTGTCCACATGTGACAACGTGACAGTGCTTCGGCATATCTCTGTGACGACGGGCCTGCGGCAATATAGAAATAGCGTGTGGGTCCTGCTGTATCTCTGCGCTAGTGAGAAGCCTGTCTGCCCCTCGTCCATATATCGCCAAAGCTTAAAGGTGGGGAATGCGGACAAATTGGACGAACCGTCGAACCATGCGGTCCTTTTCCGCGTGACCGGTGTGGCCTTGCCGTGGCATCCGAACAGCCATGTGGTGGTCCTGCGAGCATATGCCATGTGATGCATTGATGGCCAGAGCCAGCACGCTGCGCGTTGGGACCTGGTGGGATCTGGGACGCGCTCAACCAGACTCAACCTCAGCGCTCGTCGAGCCT
The DNA here is from genome assembly GCA_003971905.1 of Moniliella sp. 'wahieum'. Classification (NCBI taxonomy): domain Eukaryota; kingdom Fungi; phylum Basidiomycota; class Moniliellomycetes; order Moniliellales; family Moniliellaceae; genus Moniliella; species Moniliella sp. 'wahieum'. The sequence continues at coordinate 363,372 of RSEE01000045.1, read as the reverse complement.
GAGCAGGCCTGAGCATCACCTAGGCTGGCTCAGCGCGTCAGGCGATGGCCTGCTATGCACTACGGCAGGCTGTGGCGCGCGTGCTCCGAAGCTCAGCTCAGCCGCCCAGCCGGGCAGGCCGAGGCGCTGAAGCATGGCAGCCGCGCCGGCATTGTTTTCCCGAAGATAAGCCATCACGGTTCCAACCGAACTACCGCGCTGAGCGTTGCTGTGCCAAGAATCGTTTGAAATGAAAAGATGAGAAACCGTCGGGCCATATGGTGCAGAGCAGCACATTCCCCAGGCGCTGTGCGACGGCCCCACTCGGGTGACGAGGTCACAGGCCACTGTCACCCAGCCAATCATGCAAACAGGTGGTGATGGATGTGATCGGCGCGATAGCATATGGATAACACACCCCCGCACGATAACAGTGTCGACCAACCACGCCTCGTCCAGGGATGTTCCTGAGGCTTGCGCGATAGCTATATTGATCCGTGGCGCGGGTCTAGCGTAGTCTTGGGTGTCTTCGCCGGATCATCTTCGTCCTTCGGGACAGAACCAGAAACGGCGTTCCTGGGCATCCAACGTGTGCTGTCACCCAGGCGCTCAGGCTCCTCAGCCATTGCTAGGCATTAGTCATTCGGGGCTCGTTGGCCAGGCTATACAGGACTATGGCCTGCTCTGCCTCCTCAGGCCGTGGTGTTGCGATGATCGAGTCGGTGTGGGTGAGCACCGTGGGTGGGGGCACGGGGGCGCTGAGCTCCCCACCGAGGTCGCCGACACATGCTACTGCGAACTCGTATCTCTGTCACAGTCATCGTCTATCTACAGACCCACAGTGATGATGGATGAGTACCAGCAACCCAACGTTGTCCACCGTTCGTCGCCCACCGCACTCGCCACCTGAGAGCCCCCCCCGCTGTCTCATACTGAAATGGCCTCGCCTCGATCTTGCACAGTGTGCCTGGGTGGTCTAGAAGGTCACATTCGTCCAGATAACCCGTGTTTTTCGCAGGGGCTCGCAGATGACTACGTGGGTTCGCCAGTGGCTCAGCGGTGGCTCGTCCAATTCCGGTATCAGCAGGCGGGAGCACGCAAGGATTCCCTGTATATAAATCCCCACCCAGAGGCAAGCTGTTGCCTTTCGTTACCACCCAACTCACCACCCACCCTTCCGTCCGCCATGGCTAGTCCTTACCCAGAGAAGGACGACGTCAAGGACGTCGCGAGTGACGTGCCTGTCCTCCCTGATCTCGAGCGCCAACAGCCCCAGTACTTGGCCGATCATGAAGCTGCTTTCGGTGGCATCGAGGCGGACATTCGCCACGAGATTACCGATGGCCGCCTCAATGACCCTAACTTGGATCCCGCCTTGCTGCGTGAAGCTGACCGCGCGTTGGCCAAGGGCGATCAGAAAGCGGAGCTGCGTCTCGAGGATGTGATCGAGGACGACTCCATCTACCCTGAAGTTCGCGCCGCTGTGAGCAACGTCGACGACCCCACCATGAGGGCCAACACCTTCCGCGCTTGGTTCATGGGTATGATTGCTTGCACGGTGTTGAGTGGTATCAACATGTATTTCTCTCCCCAGGTACGTCCTTGCATGATGTTGTCACGGCTGCATGATCTTTCAGCGTAACTAATATTCCTCTGTCGTGCAGTGGCCTACCGTTACCTTCCCCCCTATTGCCGTGCAACTGGTTGCATACCCGATCGGAGTGTTCATGTCCAAAATCCCCTACCCTCGCAACTGGCCGCTTGCCGACTGGGTCAACCCTGGCCCCTTTAACATCAAGGAACACACCATGATCTCTATCATGTCGACTGTCGGTGTCGGCACGGCTTATTCCACGGACATCTTTATCACGCAGCACGCGTACTACCGTCAGCACCTCTCTGCGGGTTACATGATCCTTCTTACGCTTTCGACTCAGATGATTGGGTTCTCGTTTGCTGGCTTTAGCCGTCAAGTTCTGGTCTGGCCCGCTTCCATGATCTGGCCCTCGAACTTGACTCAAACTGCCTTCCTGAGCTCGATGCACGAGAAGGCTAAGGTTGGCTCTTTCCGTGGATGGTCTCGTTTCAAGATGTTCTCTGTTGCCGCGCTCATCATGTTTGTCTGGGAGGTCGTTCCCACTTACTTGTTCACTGGTCTCGGCGTCTTCTCCTGGCCTTGCTGGGCGGCTCCCAACAACAAGGGTGTTAACGTTGTCTTCGGAGGCTCGGGCGGTATTGGCTTCAACTTCATCTCGTTCGACTGGCTCCAGGTTACCAGTGCTCTGCTGTCGCCTATTTACCAACCCTGGTTTGCCATTGTCAACACCTTCGTTGGCTACGTTGTTATCATCGGCTTTGTGTCCCCCATTCTTTGGGCCACCAATGCCCGGTACACTGGTTACTTCACGTTCAGCAGTTCTGGCATTTACGACCGCTTTGGCAACGAATACTCGGTTGACTATGTGGTTAACGACCGGTTCGAGTTGGACGAGGAGAAGTACAACACCTACTCCAAGGAGTACCTTTCGGCTACGTTCATGATCTCCTACGCTGTCGGTTTTGGTGTGATCACTAGGTACGTGCATCCTTCATGTTGCATGAAGTTTGAACCACTGACTGACTCTTTACTGTTACAGTACCCTGACTCAGGTTGGCCTTTACTACGGCAAGGACATTGCTCGCCAGTTCAAGCGCTCTCTTACGGAGGAGCCCGACATCCACGCCCGTCTCATGGCTCGTTACAAGGAGGTTCCGTACTACTGGTACTTGCTTACTTTCTTGGCTTCTTTCGCCATGGCTGTTCCTGCTATCTACTGCTACCAAACCGATCTGCCCATCTGGCTCTTCATCATTGCCGTCCTGATGAGTGCGATTTACACCATCCCCATTGGAATCATTACTGCTGTGACTTCCAACACGCCCGGCCTCAACGTGATCGCTGAGATGATTGTGGGTTACGCTCTGCCCGGCCGTCCTGTTGCCATGATGATTTTCAAGACGTTTGGCTACATTTCGATGGCGCAAGCCGTCACGTTCGTGAGTGACCTCAAGCTGGGTCACTACATGAAGATCCCCCCGCGCGACATGTTCTATGCCCAGGTCATCTCGACCATCTGGGCGTGTCTCGTCCAAGTTGCCGTCACTGCCTTCCTCTTTGGCTCGACGCGTAACCTGTGCGGTGTCAACCCCAACGAGAAGATCAGCCCCGCGCACTTCGTCTGCGCTTCTCAACACACCTTCTACTCTGCGAGTATCATCTGGGGTCTGATTGGACCTGGTCGTACCTTCGCTGTTGGCCAGACCTACGGTGCACTGAACATCATGTTCATCATTGGTGCTCTGCTTCCTGTGCCGACCTGGCTGCTGGCCAAGAGTACCCCAACTCCTGGGTGCGCCTCATCAACTGGCCCGTCTTCCTCAGCTGCACGGGCATGATGCCCCTGCGACGGGTATCAACTTCACCTCGTGGTTCGTTGTCGGCTGGTTCTTCCAGTACTTCCTCCGTCGTCACTACTTCGAGTTCTGGTCGGACTACAACTACCTTATCTCGGCCGGCTTTGACGCTGGCGCGGCCATCATGTCGTTCCTTATCTCGCTCTGTCTCGAGGTGCCCAACACGCGTTTGCTTGCCGTCGACAACGCGTTCAACGGCGAGAACTTGTGGTGGGGCAACAAAGTGGAAGGCAACAACCTGCAGGGCTTGGGCACTTTGCTCAACAAAGTGCCTCCTGTCAATGGATTTGCGCCTGCCCCCAACGGCCAATGGCTGCCCAACCCCATCCCAGCCTCCTCGGGATCGAGCTAATTTCGTTTTGCGCTCTCCCCGCACCTTCCACGACTCTTGGGCCAATTCCTTCGTGCCCCCACTTGTCCATACGACTAGTCAACCTGCGTTCATTCTGCAATGCAGAACGTCAATTGATGCATGCCTTCAATCAATTTTTCTCCCTTCGGCTAAACATAAGTCTCTCGTTAGTAGTGTTGCCTTCACTGGGGTGTGCAGTCTCTCTCGTACAGCAGTTCAGACATGCAATACTTCATTTCTGCAGGGTCTGATTGTGGCACGTTCCATCCGTAGTGCCATGTAGCGGCACTGTTTCTTTGATGAATGGCGGGCTAGACGATGATTGTCTGTATCTTCATGATTGCCAAACCTGGAATGGCCCGTAGATATACTGCCTTGATATGCAGACGCATAGCATGGTGAGGCGCATGATGAGGAAAAGCTTGCTGAACGTGGAGTGTGTAGGGGCCATGCATCAAAGTTATTAGTCAGAAATTCGTCGGGCAAAATGTCACCAGTTGCCCTATACAACTGAGAGCATACTATAGGCCCCGGAGGCTTCCCATCCGCACTGAGATCAAGACACATACTCTTCACAAGGCAGGACAGCATCTTTTTCTCTATCAACGTTCAACCTTCTTCATGTTACGCTCATCATTTACTGCCGGCTATTCCAGTCCACGTACAAACATCTCCATGACTACAATCGCCACATCCCAGGTCTGCCATGATGTCGAGAGAGCGCGCCACTTTTCTGCTAAATTTGTCTGTAGCACCCACCTTATTCATCGCCCCATCTTGCAAGCAAAAGAGATCCCGATACTAAGCGAACGGATACGATACTGTGCCCGGGGCACATCTCTATTGAGTAACCCTCACACTACGATGGCTAAAACCAAGCAACGCATGGTCATGCGCCATATATTTTCGGTGTGCCAGTGCCATGAAGTGGCACATGTATGGAGGAGAAAAACAGGGCCAGACGCAAACCATTACAAGGCCATCTTGCATCCTCCCAAAAGAGCCGCTCACGCACAATGGCTTACTCTGAGGGACCTCAATCTCGCCCTCGTTGATGGCGTCGATAATGTCGTGGGGTGGGCGGCGGTCGACGCGGCACCCGACCGACTGGGCAGTGCCGAGAATCTCCTTCACAACACCCGAGAGGTCCTTGGCGAAAGAGCGGGGGCGCATGGTGCGCGCAATCTCGACAATCTCATCGAAGGGGATGTTGCCGCCGTGCTTGATGTTCTTCTCCTTTTTGCGGTCACGGGGGGGCTCCTTGAGCGCGCGGATGACAAGCGAAGAGGCCGAGGGCACAACCGACACCGCCGCCTGACGGTTCTGCACAACCAGCTTAACCGTCACGCGGAGACCCTTCCACTCGCCCGTTGCCTTGGCAATGTCCTCACCAATCTTCTTGGGCGACTGTTGTGATTCCAATCAAAGTCAGTCGTGCTCCTGCTGCAGACAGAACAGGGTGGGGGGGGACATACCAGACCAAGGGGACCAATCTTGGGCGCGAGCGCCGAGGAGGCACCAACCTCACCACCGGTCGCACGCAGGATCACCGTCACAGGGATCGAGGGGTCAGCCTTGGGCGCCATCTTGAACAAGTGTGGGTGGGAAACGATGAACGTTGAACGCGTCAGCCACGCAACTCGACTCGGTGCACGAAGGTATTAGGGTTTCGTTATTTCCTGACGATCACCGCAATTAATTTGCACAGCGCCACTTTCAAAAATCGCTGCGGTGCTAACCCTACGTTAGAATACAGCAAAGCCTACTCCCTTTGTTGTCGCCTGTAGTCCCGATAACACGGGAACCCCCATTGAGAATTGCCTTCCCTCGTTGCGGTTCAGGAACATATGGTTCAGGAGGAACTGCATTGAGTGTGCGGCATATGCTCCGTCGATGCCAGTCCTCGTATAGAGAGCGTGACCGGCTGACGGATGCCCTGAGGCCTGGGTATCCCTTTTCGTGTGAGAAGCTTGAGCTTGAGGCGCCATTTCCACTATATATAACTGTGGGCTTGGGCACCCTCATGTGCGCGGTAGGCATAGAGATTTCCCAGGTCGTGAAGGAACAGATTGAATGCTATTGATCGTTTGGGTCCGATGACCGATGGCTTCCTGTGTGGCCTGCCTCTGGCCCTGATACGGGAGAAGTGCTGGAAGCTGGTAACCGGTATGCGCCGCAACCCTTTCTGCCACGGGCTCTCGGGGGAGTATACGGCCAGGGTTAGCCGGCCCCGCCGCCGACGGAGATTGGTCCTGTCCTGTTGGGCTGGATTTATCTGTGCTTGAGCTGGCCTGGCGTTGATCTATCATCGGTCGTCGGCCCTTGGCCATCTGTCGCATCGCTGATGTAGAGAACTGGCGGGTTGGTTGAACGTTCAGGTTGAACCAGGTACCTATCTATGCAGCGGGGCCGGAATAAGCCACTGAAATTGCAACATCAGCCCGAGTTCCGCCTGTGGCCGTGTGGGCCCCTGGCTGCTCCATGGCATGTTGTGTGGCAGTTGTGGCCCCGGCGGCGGGGACGATTCAACTTGCTAGAGACACAGCGTGTTATCGATCCACCCGCTCAATCGCCTGCTCCACCGCCGTTTTCTCTCTCACGAGCATGTATCGCCCTCGCTTTCCCAACCGCGGCCGCGAGCGCGACGCTGCCGAGATGTGGCCAGTGGCCACGTGGCAGTTGTGCCGCAACTTCATCTGTTCTCAGTGGCCAACCGCCCGGCACGAGCGCGGGACCGCCCACTCATCGTCGGCGTCCAAGGCCCCCAGGGAAGCGGTACGTCCCCGTCTTGGTAGGTAGCGGACTCTGCTGACTATCCAGAAGGTAAACACCAGGTTGTCCACCGCCTTGCCTCAGAACTCAGTTCCGAGGGCTACGGCCTGCGTGTCGCCGTGATCGGTATCGACGATCTTCGTCTCTCTGATGAGGCGCTGGAAGAAATTCAGGGCGCGACCCCACCAACACCCTCCTCCGGGTCCGCGATGTTCCAGGTACGCACGATGTGGCATTTGGAGAACGGATTTTGTGCAACCTACGTGGCGAGCCTGAGCCTCCGCTTTGGCCTTCCGACCCGGAAACATCCAATCGCGAATTCACCCAATCCGCTGAGGTTGCATGCTTGCCTCACTGTGAGGCGGGAGTGGTAGTGGGCCACGATGTCAATAGGCCTCGCGAGCTGGATTTGTTCCTACTGGAGGGATGGTGCCTTGGCTTGGCCCCGCTTGGAGACCTATTGACGACGCGCTATGAGCATGCGCGTCAACAAGCGCGCAATGGCGGGACCTCGCCTTTCTTCCTCAAGCATTCGCTGGCCCATTTGCAAAAGATGGATGAAGCAGTGTCAGAGTATGCTCAGCGCTGGGGCTCCCATCTTGACGCTTTAATTCAGCTCTGGCCCGTGGTCGGAGTGCGTACAGCATTACAACAGGACGACATTTTGCGCGCCAACATGCCTGATTGGAACCTGGTATCTGCATGGTGGCATGGATCATCACAGGCATCGCCGACCGAAGACCAGTTGGATATGCACTTCCTTTCATCCTACATGCCCATCTACGAATTGTGGACATCAACGGGGGTGGCCTCCAAGTTGGCCCCATACTCCCCTGTTGGACCAGGCTCGGGTGGACAGGCTGACCGTGGCTCAAGTCGGACCTCGCACTCGCGGCAAGGTCCAAAAAAACGGATGTAACTTCCGACCTGAACCGGGACGAGTTGCCGCATGCGTTACCTGAGCGGCTGCTGCGCGTCCACATTGACAAGCATCGTTCGGTGCAGCACTTCATCCTCTCGTAATCTAGCCTCCCACTACCTCACTCCCTACCCTTACCGCGACCGCGCATTGTTCGAAATACATTTTCAAGAATCGAATGGAGGGTTGCCTACCCCCTATTTAGCGCATCCTCTTGATGCCCACGCAGTACTCATGCCCGAGTCTGGCCACACAAGGAGATGACAAGACGAGAGGCTAGTGATCCAATAGTGTTGTATCCCATCCTCAGGCCTCACACCTCACGTCAATAGTGTGGACGAGGGCGGCCCAGCCTGGACGGGGGGCTTCAAGCTTCGTGCATCTTGGAGGCTACGCCTGTGGCGTCCCTTCGGGCCTAGGCCATACTGGTTACTAGCTACTAGTTACTAGTTACTTACTAGCTACTAGGCCTTAGGTCTTAGGTTTTAGGTCTGGGGGCTTTGGGTTGCATCCATAGACACTGAACTGCTGCCTGGGTGCCTCCTGTGCCTCCTGCGCCACGCCGCGCCGCGCCTGTGCACCGCCACCCCTGTGCGATGCGCGGTTCTGGCAGGGGCTTGTTCCTTCTCACCACCATCTTGCTTTCTGCGCTGGCCACAGTCCCAGTCACGGGACTTGCAGGTGTGCCACGGGCATGGGCGTGTCTGACCGCAACTCGTCGCCACGCGCCAATTCGCCTCTTCCACCAGTGCGCACAGGCTCTCTCGCTGTTGCACATCTGCTAGCGGGCCATGCTCCTGCCCAGGCTATCAACCAGTGGCAGCCAGATCTCCCACCCATCTCTGCGCAAGAGGCGGTGCGCAGCCTTGTAGCTCCCTCCCAGGAAGACGGCTCTGCTCAACCGCCTGCTCGCGGCAAGGGAAGAAGATCCCAAGGCTTTCGTCCTCGGCCCTCGGACTCGTCTGCTCCCGAAGTGTCCCGGACTACGATCCACAGCCGCCGCTTGCCATACTCCCCTACGGGGACACCGAAATCGACACCCTCCTCTCCGGCCACCGCATCTCTACCTACCGCTCCTTCAGGCGCTTGGTCTTCTTCGGGTCTTCTTCTCCCGGGAGTGAGGAAAGAGGAACCGGAAGTACCCCCCGGTGCCTGGCCCTCTTCTCGGCCAGACGAAGACAATGCCTCTGATGCGACTGATTTGCTTGGGGCCATGAAAGAACTGAAAGAGGAAAACGATCAGCTGCGACAATCTCATGCTCGATTGGCTAATCAGTTTCAGGCTCAATCGGCTCAAGTGGGCGCGTTGACGCAAATGCTGCAACAGCTTGCTCTCTCTGTATCGTCGGGGGGAGGAGGCACTCTCCTACCAAACGACGAGTCGCTTGTGCAGTCCCCCCAATTGAGAAAATCCACACCTCCCTCACCGTCAATTACCCCTGGGGACGCATTGAGTACCGGCCCGTACGGCAAGGGTACCTATCGCGCATCCCCTGTCCCGGAAGAGGATGAGGAGTTGGACGCCATAGATCGCGCTCTGGCTCTTCTCGACCAATTCAAGGCCCAGCGGGAGGAAAGTCTTCTACCTGAACAAGGGAGGAATTCGTCCCCTGCAATGCATGCCTCACATGCTGGTGTATCTCACAATTCGGTTGAGCAGCCGGAGGTGCAAGAGTCACTTCACCCACCTGGTCAACGGAGACATGGCCATCGAGACAATACCGCACTCACACGGAGCATTGGCATGGTCGGTTCGCTACTCGAGCAAGTCCATCAGGTGATGGAAGACCCGAGGAGATCCACCCCTCCTACTCAGCAACGTTTGATCCCCCTGCCCCGCCTCAGGTCCCAATTTACCCATCGCCATCTCGTCCTACAGGGACCACAGAGGAGGGGCCTAACCCTATGGAGGGGATTCCACCATACTTTTACCCCCACCGTATTACCCTTACTACCCTTGGATGCAGGGCATGTATTACCCCCCGCCACCCCCTCGTTCTGGAGGGAGTGTGCCTCCTTACGCTGCTTCAAGTACCCCCTACCCTGTCCCAAGTTTCCCTTATTATGCTGCATCGAGTGTACCTTTCGTGCCGAGGGACTAGGCATATACCATGTTCTATTCGAATCCCACCTGACTGTGCTACTATCAAAAAGGGGAGTACAGAGAGGGTGCTAATACTTTGCCTACGGCGCCAGCTGATATGCTCCCTGGCGGCCGAAAAACAGTGGTGGATACCTTGGTGCAAGGATACTCCAAGCTTCAAGCTTCAATTCCCCAGTTGGAAGTCAACCTTCAAGTGAGCAGGCGTACCAGTGGCGTACCCATCGTATACTCCCACAGCAGTTTTCAAACGCGATCGATACCTTGTGTGGTTGATGCGCTTTGAAATTTGACGCCTCGAAGCACAGACAGCGGGTATAGTCACGTGACCCACGCGGACGTCGTGAGGCTGTCGGCCGTCCTGCCCATCGTTGACACCGACGCCAACACCAGACTCTCACGAACCGCCGTCTTCGCCATCGCCCGTTCCAACACAATGGCCGACTCGGGGTCTGTGTATGTGTCGCAGCGAGCATCACTTGGCCAAGTGTCGGCGTTCAGTGCCCCGCGCTGCACTGATGCGGCGCAACGTGCCCTTTGCCCATGTTGGTCCACGCCGCAGCCGCCTGTCTTCCTACACTTACTCGGCTGGCGACAACGACGACTCACTCCGTTCTGATCTGGACATGTCGACCATCAAGTCTACTCCCACATCCAAGGGCAAGGAGAGTAAGGACAAACAACGTCGTCGCCGCAGCTCCCTCCGTCGGCAGGTGCGACGCCGCGGACTGTACGACCGCATCAGCTCCTTCCCTCTGGAAATGTGGGACGCGCTGCTGCAGGCCGCCGCCGAATGGCGGGCCGACGTCACAGCGCTCCCGCTCGAGACTGGAGGTAAAGCAGCAGGAGCAGCACACCTCTTGTCCTTTTTTCTGTTGCTTGTCCGGCGCGGCGCGGGTGCCCGTTCTCATGCCCATGCCCAGACTTTGCGCTTCCAGACCACCTCCACCACCCCTCGTATCCTTTCCACTCCCAGGACTGCTTGGAGCATCTCCACGCTTGCTGTGCTGGCTATGCTGGGACTGTTCTTCCTTTCGGGGCTGAATGCATACGCTCTATTCTGCCAGGCGAGTTACCGTTCCTATACCAAGCGAATTGGCCTGGTGCCTGGCGACCGCGCCCAGGCCGAGGCGGAGGAACGCGCCAAGGAAGCCCAAGCACCGCTTACTATCTCCAAAGCGGCCTGGTTGGGAATTAAGACCGCACTTCGGTGGAGCGTGTACGTTCTTTCCCCATTTCGCGTATCGGAATACTGACAAAATGAAAAAGTCTGGCGCTTCGCTGGGTTTTGCGCGCGGTGTGGTACTACATTCTTGCGCCTCCCTCGGGTCTAGACCAACCCACAGAGGAACACGTTGATGATCCTGTACTTCCCCATCCAGTCGGGCGATGGAGATTTGGACCCCACCTGCAGCGTGTCTTTCCTTTTTCGGTGTCTACTCTCCACTGCACAGTCTGTGGTACGAAGTCGCCGCGCACGGGTACGAACGGACGGTGAGTCTTCCACTTGTTCTGGGTGGGGTGGGATACTCCTGCTTTCAGTGCAGACGTACGTCCTGATTGCTCTCAGTGAGGTCCGCTTGGCCCAACGAGAAAAGTTGGCGTCCGAAGTGCTGTACGAGTATGATGTCCGATTTGTTCAGCCCACCGCTTTGCCCATTGTCACCGAACACCAAACTCAGACCCTCGACTCGGACGTCGTGCAAGAGATCATTGATGGGTACCCGTATCCTTCGTATGCGGAGGAGGGTTACGATCAAACAGTGTATTACTAAGTGCCATGAATGATGTCTCCCCGGCCCCCTCCACCCCCTATGTCTCCATGCTAGTATCTTGGGCAATTTTCACTTCAAAGAGTCTTCATTTTCTGCTCGCTTTTGCTGTTTGTTAACGGGTAGGGTGTAAACCGCAAACGCTATACCCCAGACTCGCAGTCGCCGTCTAAACAGAAAGGAACAGATCATGTGGCTGGTTAGGAGTTGGTGGCTACTAGCCCTGGTTGCTTAGGAGTTGGTGGTTATTTAGTAGCTACGGCCAGGTATAAACAACGCAGGTCACTGGAATATCATTGTTACGTGGGGGTGAGAGCATGCCTAGGCTGGTGCCAGCTCAGGGGCACTAGGCCAGTTCATGCCATAGCTCGCGCTGGTGCGCGCACGCCTGCCTTTCCTGTCCTCCTTTTTGTAGTTGGTGTGCTGTTTCTCCACACCACCGCTCCGCTCTTCGCTAGTTCACTCGCAACGCATAACGGTCACGTCGTTCCCGCTCTTTGTAACCGATCGACTGGCTACCTCTCCTGTAGACTGCTCGTCGGAGAGTACTCTGTTCCATCACGGCACAACAATATGGCCGAGGGGTAAGGGAGGCCGAGGCTACTTAGTACCGGATAGTCACTGCGTATCTATTTAGCTGACCGCAGATTTGGCCTGTTCCAGCCTGAAAGATGTGCGAAAAGATGTAGAGATGCAATACAGGGAATCGCTTCACGTCTTTTAGTCCTCCTCCTCCTCTTCATCGCTTTCCTCTTCATCGTCGTCGTCGTCGTCCTCATCCTCATTCTCATCCTCGGCATCCTCGGGGCGACCGCTACTCAGGCGCTGCCACCCAGATTCAAGGAGGGGCACCAGACGAGGATCCAAGGTTGCTGCGTCTCGACGTGCAACATCCAACGCGGCCAATGCTGCTGTCCCATCTCTCAAATCCAAGAGAAGGTGACGCAGCCATAACAGCCTGGCAGGAATCAAAAGTGTGGCACTGCTGGCTGTTGAGCTACGCAGTCGCGACCACAACGTGGAAAGATAGGTTCGCACCGCCTCTTTATCCTCTCCGGGGGGAAGAGTACGGTAGAGGCCAGACTCAGATCGGGCATGCGCAAGCCAGAACGCCGCTGATGCCACAGGGTCCGAGCGGATCATTCCCCTCACCGCTTGACGCACCTTGCTCGTTGACTTGGCACTTCGGGTCTTACTCAGTTGAGTGGGCGTGGCAGCCACGGCTGCGAGCAGACGGTCGTGCACAAGTTGCCTGCCTTCGGCCTGGGATGAGTCGCTATTCCCACTCACACCCTTGCGGGATAAGGAGAGCAATTTCTCAAGGGCAGAGACGGTCCATTTGTCCACCTTTTTGTCTCGCACTTGGAACCCTCCACGGGCCAGGGCGATAGCATGGGTCCATACCGCAAGTTGGGTGGGCGTCGATTGGGTTGCAGAAATGTGCTCATTAAAGAGCTGTTCCCGCACGGCCAAGGCATCAGATGCCTTGCTCTCTAGGTCTGCTTGGTGAGCATGGACCAGCGCATCCAAGTACAGCTCCCAAATCGGAGCCCACGCCTCTTGCTCCTTGAGTGTCAAATCCTTAGCCAGACGAAGAGGCTTGCGGATCGCCTCCGCGCGGGAAGACCAGTCGTCAGGCGGGAGAGAGCTGAAGTAGGCAAAGATGAGACGAGGAGAAAGATATCTTCCCTTTTTGGCGCTCTGGTAAGCCTGTGTTAGAAGCGCATCCAGTAGCTTGCCCAACTGGGTCGACTCCCCTCCTCGGATTCCTTGGAGGAAGAGGACATTGCCCTCGGCCAAGAGAGAGCGTCCTCTTTTCTCCCCTCAGCAAGGTACGAGCTGAGAGTAGTAGAGGTCGCCCTACTCCATGCCACCAGCGAGGGGGGCAAAGAAGTGTCGTCATGCCCTCTCCGAACCTTGACTGCACCCGCCAAGATCGCGCTCAGACGAGAAAAAGTTTCGCCACCTTCGGCCGTGGGGGAACAAGTCCCCCACTTCACTGTCCGAGATGAGAAGTCGCAGCTCCCCGGCTGCTTTGAGACGGGAAAACGTGTCCATCTCTTCCCCCTCTTGATGCTGGGCAATTTTTCGGTCCAAAGCCCAAATGGGGGTGGGGTCCACTACTTCCTTAGCAGCACTAAGGAAGTCTGCTTCAACTTGAGGTGGCATCTTTCCACGATAAAGCCGAGGATAGTGTTGCGCAACTTCTGGCCACTCTGCCAGGAAGACACCGTGTCGGTAAAGGGGAACGAAAGGAGAAGACGATATACCGCAGCGAGGAATGTGAACTTGCTTGCGTCGCTTGGGAGCAGGGGGAGAATCAGCTTGTCGATCGCATGCCGTACAACGGCCAAGAGCCGGTCGTCACTCGGGCCTTCATTTGAAGAAGCTCCTTCGGAAGCAGCAGTGGCTCCTCGGTAATGGGGGTTTCAGTAGCAGGCATGTTAGCCATCTTGACTGCTGCTCGCTCTGCCGCGTCATCCCCTGCCCCCTGCTGATCGGGCTGCAGCTCTCCCCTTTGCAGGGGCGGTAGGGTCGATTGAAGATCAATCCCGAGTTTGGTAAACCGCCGACGGGTGCGCTCGATGATCGTCACTTCCATCCTCACATACTCAAGGGCAAGATGGATATAGTCTCTGACATGGGCATGGGGGATATACAGTAATCCCTCATGCGGTTTCGGGTCCCGGGCAACGAAGCCGTTAGACTGTCTGCTCTTCTTCCGCGGGGGCTCTTCTGCGTCGGGAGCAACTGCAGGGGGTTGGTTCACCTTCAACGCACGCAGGAAAAGCGTGCGGGCTCCTTGCCCCATGGGTCGAGGGCGAGTTCTTGGCGTGCGGCCAAGATCCAGAGGGACGGCTGCTTTGGATGGACGATGGCCCTGCCCAAGACGCGGCCTAGGACAACGTTCATTCCATGTCTGCGGGCCCAATCGGCATACGCAAGCCAAACGCGCAGATCCCTTGAGGCGCCGGAGAGCACGTTCAAAAATGCTGATCCCGCGGGCAATGTAGGCGCTCTTGAGCTTTTTGTCGTCCTGAGGCGTCAGTTTGTCTTGGACACTGGGCTGGCGTGTACGCAACACGCGCAGTTGCTCCGCACGGTCTTCAAAGTTGATGTACGCTTCGTAGTCGCCAAACGTCACTTCCCGACGAGCGAGTGCCGCTTCGTGCGCAGAGCGCTGGGTGGTGAGCGCACGCAGCTCGTCGCGCGAAAAGATACCCGCGTTGGCGAGTTGCTCGAGCTGCGGGAGCGACTGCTCGAGGCGCAGCGCCACCCGCTCCATGGTGTGGCGAGGGGGGGGAGGTGGTGGGGGGAGGTGGGGGAGGGGTGGCCGGGCCGGGCCTGGTGTGGTCGGGGCTGGGCGCCTGGTTGAGGTGGTCGACTTGGCTGCTCTGGACTGCCCAGCCAGAACCGCAGAGCAGGCCAAGAAAGAAAATTTCCTTCCGCCGGTGCGCGGAATGGGGCGTGCGAGCCCCACCGCACCTGTTCTATTTTTTTTTTGTCTGGCCGGCGCCGCGCCTTTTTGCACCTCGGCCGAGCCAGTCGCGTCGGCGGGCCGTCTGCCATACATCAACCATGCCTGGCCCATCCGCCCCGGCCGCGCCAGAGAAGCGTGCCGCGTCGCCCATCGACAAGGACTCGAAGAAAAGGGCGAAGCTGGAGCGCAAGCGTGTGCAGAACGCCCAACGGGCTGCCGCCAAGAAGGAGGGCAAATTTGGCGCGGATCCGCTTCTCATCGAGATCCGTCCTCTTGGGCGGCGATGTGGTCGACGCCCGCTTCGAGGCAGGCAGCCAATTTGACCGCCCTCACCCCCTCGGCCTCGAGATGGAGGTGGAGGTCCTTGTGTTGACGGCTGTCGGATTGGGCCTCGCCAAGGACCCTCTTCTCAAGGACTGGGTTATTGCTGTCCCCAAGTCGCTCCCTGGAGATAAGCTCAAGGTCAAGATCGTCAAGAATGATATGATGAGGTCCAAAGCCGTCATTTTGCAAGTGCTGGAAAAATCCGAGTGGAGGACCGAGACACCAACGTGCCAGTACTTTAACGAATGTGGCGGGTGCCAGTACCAAATGGTTGCGTACCCGCGCCAGTTGGAAATCAAGCGAAACGTGGTGCAGAAAGCCTTTGAGTTTTACTCGGATCTCCTTCCTGAGCAGGTACCCGACGTGCTTCCCACCCTCGCTTCGCCTGAGCAAATGGGGTACAGGACTAAGCTCACACCTCACTTTAACCTCCCCTCGCTCGTGAGACAATGGCGAAGGAGGTTCCAAGGAGCCCTCCACGCCTAAGCCGACGTCTCGTTTCCCATTGGCTTTGACTCGGATGCCGGCCCATGCTGGATATTGAGGAATGCCCATTGCTACTCCGGCCATCAACCGTGCGCTTCCTATCGAGCGGAGGAAGGTACGAGACGACATATTCTCCTACTCGAATGGCTCCACTTTGCTGTTCCGCGATTCGATTGTGCCCTCGAGCGAGGATCCGAGTGCACGCGAGGTGGTGACCGACATGAAGCACGGTGTGATGCATGAGCGAGTGGGCTCGCTCTGTTCCAAGGACCGGCTGGGGACTTTTTCCAAAACAACCGTTCCATTTGGTGCCTGTTGTGGACCTTATTCGTTCCGAGATTGAACGGTTCCGCCGCACCGTTGTCCCCGAGGGGAAAACCTATTTGGTGGACGCCTACTGTGGTGCAGGGCTGTTTGCTCTAAGTCTAGCATCTCTCTTCTCTCAAGTGGCAGGGGTTGAAATCTCTTCCCGTGCCATCGAGTGTGCCAAGGTCAATGCTCAGCACAACAGCATTGACAATGTCACCTTCCTCGCTGCTTCTGCCGAGCATATCTTTTCTCAACTGAATGAATTTGCGCCGGACCAGACCACCGTGTCATCGATCCACCGAGAAAGGGGTGTGATGAAGTGTTCCTCACCCAGCTCCTCGCTTTGCGGCCACGACTGGTGATCTATGTTTCTTGCAATGTCCACACGCAAGCAAGGGACGTGGGCTTCCTTCTTCGTCGTCGACCCCAGTACTCCATCTCCCTCGCGCCGCCGACTTTTTCCCTCAGACCTTGTACGTCCCATCCTCATTCTGTACTCCCTTCCGAGCAACAGACCACTGACCTGTCCGCCAGCCACGTCGAGGGCATCTGTATCCTGCAGCGCCCGTGATCCGTGATCACGGGACGGGACGGACGAACTAGGTCACATGCAGATATGCCCATTCACTGTGCCTCCACTGGACTGCCGATTGGTATGTCACTCTGGAGGTGTGGACAAGGCAGGAGGTTCACACTTTTAGGCAGTGGACGTTGAGCTTCAATACACTGTTCGTCGTATTTCCCCCCACTTACCATGCTTGGCGCTCAACATGGAGATGGAAGCCGAGAGCCAGGCCACTGCCTTCTCCGTCTCTTTCTCTTTCTCTTGTATCGAGCTCCCATACACAAGTTGGACAACCTGGAGTCCTTGAACTACACTACCGCTATTTCTCTTACGAGGCAGAACAGATAACCATAAAATCGATCCAGTTCACACATGTCGAGAGTCAGGTTGAGAGAATGAAAGGGCTACTGGTTACGCTCTGGGTCCTTCATCATGATGACCCGCGTATCGTCGCCCAACTGGGTAGAGGTCATGCTCTGGGGCGAGATGAGCACATATTGTACACGTCGGTTGACCTTGCAAGCATCGACAATCATCTTGGTTGAGATTGTTCGGTTGGCCGAGTCCATAAACACATCAAACTCGTCCAAGCAGCGGATGGGGCAGTTGATCGCTTCCCAGAGAGAGAGCAAAAGACAGATGGTCGAGAAGGACTTCTCTCCCCCCGACAGAGCCTTGGTCTCCTTTTGCAAATTCTTGGTCCCAGCACCTGGACCATGCTCGGTTTGTACCTTGATCAGAAGCTTGCCCGGCAGCGGCGTCCATCGGACCTTGGCTTTCATGTTCAAACGACAAACTGCCCGAGAAGCCACGATGCTCCAAGTTGGCCGTGAAGAGTGAGCGGGCACGGAGGGCAATGACACCTCGCCAAAAGTGCCAACGGACCCAACGGTCGTTGAACGAACGATCGAGCTGCTTGGCAAACTCGTCCAATTTGGTGATTCTCGATTTGAGCGTCTCCAATTTCTGCTCGGCCTCTTCAATCTCCATCTTGGCAGCATCAATGTTGCCGCCAGTCTGGGTACGCATTCTGTCCATGTACTGTTCCCATTGGCGAATCTCTTGTTCAATCTTGGCCGACGTAACCGAAGGACCCACCTCATGGTACTCCAATCCCGTATGCTCCTTGGCCTGCTTGACCAACTCTTCGAAATCGCCTTGTCCATTTCGTGCTGCTCGGCCAACGAGTTGAGTTCTTCCGAGTACTCGTTACTTTGCGTCCAAGTGAGTGAGCTTGTGCCGTAGCGCGACTCTCGTTTGTGCTGCTTGCTCTGCTGCTTCCGTCATGGCGCGTTGTCCGCTTTCCCGCTCTCCAACGACGTCGAATCTCATCGTAAACAGCTTGGGCTTCCTCCTTTTTCGTCATCTCTTCCACCTCGACGTTGGTCACACGGAAACGCTCCTCCCTCCTCCATGTGCTGCTTGGCCTGGTCCACCATCTCTTGGAATACATCCACATCCACCGTCGTCTGTGCTTGCAACTTACCATTCAGCTGACCCACTTCGGCTTGCAGTTTCCGTAGGTTACGATGCACGGAGGTGGACTGGTTGGTCAAAGATTGCAGCTGTCCCCGCACGGCGGTGAGTTCGGCGCGCACCTGATCTTTGCGCTCAGTGAGCAACTGCTGCTCCACGCGAAGCTCTTTGAGTGCAGCCTCGGCCTCGGCCAGAGCCGAAGAGTTGTCCTTACTCAGTCGATGCGCCCCCTGGGGACGTTGCATCGCGTGGAGGAACTGGTACGGTCACCACCTGTGATGCGAAAGAGATCGGCACTGTGCACCATATTTAATCCGTGCCGCTGCGGAGAAGGCGGTCACCATCGCTGCGTTGGCGAACAAGAACGGTACGCTCAATGTGGCGCGAAATGATCAGCTGGCGCTTGATGTAGTCCGACTCAAACTCGCACACCCGCAGAATGGTGGTGAGGGCCGGATCGGGTTCGCCAGAGGAATAATCAAATGGCTCATCATCGCCCCGTAGAATGGGGACAAAGGACGCACAATTAAGCCGCCTCGTCCATTTCAGGAGAAGTTGCGATCGTGCTCGTTGGTCACACAAAACCCATTCAGGTCCTTATCGAGAATGGCCTCGATGATGTTAAGCCAAGACTCGTCCTTGAGTTTCATGTAGCTCCCCACAGGACCCACTGGGGGGGTGTGCCATCCCTTTTCTTGCTTAATCGCCCGAACCAGAGCAGGCATCGACCGCCCGAACGCCGAGAGATTGTCCTGGGCAGCCGCCTTGATCTCCCGTGCGGTGCGCTCGGTGGAGGCCACGTTGCGCGCGAGACGGGTAAAGTCAGTGTCGATGTTTTGGAGAGTTTCTTGCAACGGCGCAATTTGGCGCTCAACCTCATCTTTCGCGCCTGCAGGTCATTCAGCTCTTGTTCCATCTGTCAATCTTGGCTTGGCCCTGAGCGCGTTGTTCCATCCACGCCTCTCGTTCGCCTGCTTGGTTGGCCTTGCGCAGCTCTTGGTCCAACTTGGCTTGCGCGCTCTCATGCTGATTCTTGTAGACCTGGTACTGCTCGCTGATCTCTTGCAGTTTCACCTGAGCTGCCTCGCGTTGGCTAATGGCTTCATGAGCGCGTCCCCTTGCTTCATCACGCGCACGAACAAGCTCGTCGTCCGCACTCTGGTCATTCTGCCGTTCCTGGTCGATCAGAGAAAGGGTCGTGTCGGTTTGCTCGAGATCGCCGGCGACGACCTGGGCGGCTTGCTGCGCTTTGGTAATCTTACTGCCCTGTTTGCGCACTTCCTCGCCTGCCAACTCGTACTTCCTCTTGGCCTCTGCGACCTGAGCCCAGACGTACGTGTCGGACAGTTCCTCGAGTTTCTGCTTGCCCTCGTTGTTTCTGAAACTGCGCAAACTTACGCAACTTTTCCTCGTATTCGGCCTTGAGGTCAGGCAGGTATTCCTTCTGTTGCTCAAAGCAGCCTTGATCTCCATATTGTGGTCCTTGAGCGTATCCATCTCTTGAGCCAGATGAGTAAGTTGTGTTCCCTTGAGAAACAACGCGTACTTTTCCTCCGGGTTGGAGGCACTGAGGAACTGCCGCGCCGCATCTTGGTTGAGCACCGACATGGGATTGTCCACTTGAATGTCGAGGTGGTCCAGGATACGACTGAGCTCGGCACGCTGCGTCGAGCGGGTCTTGCCATTGTGGGCAATAGTTTCCAGGACGCACCGCCATCGAGGTGGATGCGGCGCACAATGGTGATGCTATCGCCATAACTCGTGTTTGTACGCATCTTCTCCGCGGTTGCGCAGACGAACCACAATTTCGGCCGAACTGCAGGATGAGGTCAGTGGCTCTGACTCGTTGCCCATCAACCAGGGGTAGCATACTTTTCACACCCGACTTGATGAAACTCTTCATGCTGCCGGCGCGGTTCGTAGTGCTCGCCTTTCCACCCAGGGCAATCGTGATGGCGGTCAAGACGGCCGACTTGCCACTTCCATTGTGGCCGACGATAAAGTTGAGGTTGGGGCAGAGGTCGACGCTCATGCGCTTGTGGCACATAAAGTTGAACACCTCAATGTGCTCGATTGGACCGGCCTCAGCATGGGTATTCTGCACCGCGTCAGCTCAGCTCAGAAAACACGGTAGCGGCACAGGCATGGGGGGTTGGGGGGTTGGGGGGTTGAGGGGGGGATAACGTACACTGCGCCAGTCAGGGGCATCGGTTGCTCCTCCTGACGCGTCGGAGAGCTGGGCATCGGGGTAGTCACTGTCGTCGTCCTCTTCGCCATTGAGGCGCGCGTTTGGCCTGTCCCATGTCAGCGCCATGTTAGCACCCTGCTAGCACCACGCACCACGCACCACGCACACAGACAGAGCAGAGGGGGCCGACGTACACTGGTATCCGCTTCGTCGTCCGAGTGGGGCGCAGAGTGGCGCTTGCGGCCTGCCATGGTGGCGTGTCGAGGCAGGTGGTGGGGGGGACGTGGGGGTCGGGGCGGGGTGGCGCCAACTGGACGCGTCCGCTGGGCATTCAGGATTCAGGACCTGCCGATACGCCGTCTGCGCTTCCGCCTCCCGCCTTCCGCCCCGCGCGCCACCCGCCCGCCCCCGCAGCGCGTCGGCTGCCCGCGTGCGACGCGTCGCATCACCGTCGCGTGCTAATGTCACCCATCCATCCCCTTAAGTACGCCTGTACCTTGCAACGTTCAAAACCAGGTGGCGCGCGCGCGGTCTTCAAGCTCAAGCTTCACGCGTCATGCGTCACGCGTCACTCGTCACGCGCAACCAGCAACGCGACGCGTCAGACGACATGCTCTCCTTGCCTTCCTTTTGCCTAGGCTGTTTACGTCAAGAAGACCCGGCCGGCTTGTCTGGACGCTATACGTTGAACCAAACCGAAGTACTCTCTCTCCTTTGTGGCTGAGAGGGTGTGGGAAACTTTCCCGGGCTAATTCTACTAGTCTGCTTGGACTGCTGGCGTCCTCAGTACCTCAGTGCTCTGTTTCATTAAGTCTGTTCAGTCTTTCCCTTCATCTTCAGCACATCTGCGTCGTGCATATTTTCCCCAACAACCCCACTACTTGTGATTGGGTTTCCCTTGGTGGTGAGCGTGAGCCCTGTACGCCTGAGCCTGCCCAGGCGCCACGACGCAGGGTAGATTCGGGGCTCAGATGAGGTTAACGTCGAACGTTGAGTATGACACGGAACGGGGGCTATGGCCCTGAGGCCTCAACCTGAGGCATCAAAGATGCAGGGAACACAACTGTAGACGGACAGACGGCCCAATGGCCTAACGCACAGCAAGCAAGCAAGCAAGCAAGCCTTCAAAAGAGCCAATGTACAGACAACATAACCGATTGCCATCCTCAGGCGCCACGAGGGTTCAACGTTCAATTGAACGTTCAGTTGAGCCACCCGCAGCAAGGAAGAGGTAAAGGGGACGACAGAGAGAGAGAAAAAGAAAGGAGAAAAAAGGAAAGAGAAAGGGAGAACGGACAACGGACAACGGATTAGGACGCGTATAGCCATCAGGAACAGGGAGGAAATAGTACACCAGAACAACAAGACCCGTCCGCCCGACGTCCGACGTCCGACGCGTCGAGATCGAGACCCGAAGAAGTAAAAAGGCTTTTACTTCGATTCGGCCGCCTCGCTCAACAGTTCATTCAGCTTCGTACTGGCCAACTTGCGACCGTGACGACCATGGTCCTTGTGTGTCGCGGCCTGTGCAGCCAACTGGACATCTTCCTCGTCCACATCAAACGTCAGCGCCGGAGGGACACGGCCTTGCGCAATAATCTCTTGGATCTGCGGGTTGGTCTCAGCAAACTTCTTGGCCGCTGCCTTGCCTGCCTGTTGCGCCTGCTCGTGCGCAACCAACGCGTCTACACCAGGCACCGACGTTGCCGAATCGTACATCTTGCGCGCCTCCTCGTACCGCTGCTTGTCTTGCTCCGCCTTGAGAAGGTAGGGCTGTTTCCGGTCTTCGTCGAGCTCGCGCCACTTGGTAGCAGCGAGGACACTTTGTTTCGTTGTTTCACTCTCGTCATTAAACACCTCCTTGGTCATTTCGGGCGAGGCGCGAATGGAACGAAGGAACAAAAAGTAAGCCGAAAGCGGTTTCTTGGGCGCATGCGGATCCTTCAAGTTCGACTTGCGCGACTTGCCCGACTTGCGCTGCTGGGTGCGGTACGCATTTTCCAGCTTGATGTCCTCGGGCGACAACTTCTCAAGCCAAGCCTGCACATCGGCCTCCCACTGCGCCTTGCGGCGAAGCGATTCTTCGTAGTACCGACGCTTCTCCTCCTCAGGTAACGCGTTGTACCGCTCCCCAGCACCACGGGCGACATGGGACACGTTCAATCGTTCCGACGGGTTCTTGGCGCGCATATCGGCAAGAAACTCGTTGAAATAAATCTGCCAGGCCGACGGCGCTTGCTTTGGCGGCCGCACGTGCGGACGCGCAGGCTTCTTGACGACAGGGATCTCCTTCTTTTGAACTTGCGCTCATCCAGACCACCCATGGCATCCTTGATCTTGGCGTGTTTCGAGCCAGCAGCGGCGGCGGAAGCGGCGGCCGTCTCGTAGGGTGACATGCCCGGGGGCATCATTCCGGCAAAGTACTGCGGGTGGCCGTAAGGCATGTAGTGCTGTGCGGCAGCAGCAGCGGCGGCGGCAGCAGGGTCCGAGGGAGCAGCGGACGACGCGACGGAACCAGGCACGGCGGCGTTGGGGGGGGCCTGGGCGCGGCCTGGTTGGCACCGCCGCCAGCGGCCATCATGGAGGGGGTGACCATGTTGAAGTTGTTGTACATCTGCTGGTAGTACATGTGCTGGTAGCCAGGGGGCATGTTGCCATAGCTGTAGCCCTGCTGGGGGTCGTAGTTGAACGGGTAACTCTGCGAGCCGTCGTCCATGGTGGGAACGGTGAGGGCGCGGGGGACGTCTGCGGGGGCATGATGGGGTCAGGGGGGGGATGCGGGTGGGAGGGGGTGGTGGTGGCGACGAGCGCGGGCAGGGGGCAGGGGAGATACGCACGAGGGGGGGCGAGGGGGGGCAGACGCGGGGGGCAGCACGGGGCAGGCGACGTGTCCTCTGGTGTGGTGGCCGGGCGGAGGGCAGGAGCGCAAGGGAGGCGGTGGGCGACAGCAGCAGGCAGCAGCGCACTTTCGGCAGCCACAGCGGGAGATGGAGGCGTAGAGCCAGCCGCCGGCCAGCCTGCCCCCCGGCCTGCATCTCGTCCGCAGTGCCGCTGCCCGCCGCCGTCGCCCGCCGCGCTCCCTGAAGTGCACACTGCCCCGGCGCCTTGGCACCACGCGTCTGGGTCACGCAGCAGGGACACTGCCCGTGTGCCGCTCAAAGCATGGGGCCAGTGCTTAGCCCTGAACTTGCTGACGTGACCCTGCAGCGGAATACGCGCGGGGTTCCGCCGACACTGCGCCTGCGCCGCGCGGAGCCATGCGTCTGGGCGGGGGGTGGGCGCCGCTGGGCGCTGGGCAGCGTTGGATGCTACTGGGCCCAAACACGGCCATGGATGGTCATGCATCAGGCACCATCCATCGCTGGGCCAGTGCGGGAGAAAACGATCTACACGCGGCAGGAGGAATGCAACACTGATGTAACACACGCCCCGTCACCCACCCCCCCCACCAGGCCCCTCTGTAGCTCCTCCCGCCGCCTGGCGCAGCACACGCGGTTTGATGGTCATCGCGTGCATCGCCAACCATCACCTCCCGCTTGCACACCAAATCCACCTATACCAGCCTGTACCATCGCCTCTACGTTCTCAGCTCATCATTCAGACCATCCGTTTCCCATGGAGCGCACGAACGTGAGGAGCAGCTGCCGTATTACCAAAATCTTAGACTGGGTGTAGGTGCAAACCAAGATGAGAGTTCAAGCGAATACGTCAGACTCAACGTGCACTTGCTGGGCGCACTGCCGACGAGGAGAGTGGGCAGCCGCACCCACCCATCCAAAAGGGGCAGACTCATGAGCCGGTCAAACTGATTGTCCTTGCTGCCCTATGGGTTCTCGCCGCAAGGAATCCGCCACGCTTCTATCGAGAGAGAAGAGCTTCAAACTCCGCCAACAGCACATCTCCTCCTTCTCTCGCCCTTCTCTCTCTCACTGCATACAGCGAAGCAGCTGACGAAGCGTAGTCCGCTTCCGTACCACTACAGTAAAAAAGGGACCCCATGGTCATGTCTTCCCGCAGGAGTTCCTGCACCTACTTCTCCCAAATCCACGTTTGGAGACAGTCCTCACATGATCTCCCACGTAAGTATCACTACACCTGCGGAACACCGAGAGCCTTTCCTATCCATAATATTTCGCCCCTCCCCCGTTTAACACTACACCTGCAGTACTAGATGTTACACTACACTTACATTTCTATAGGTCACACACTACACCTGCAGTACTAGAGGTTGAGGACGGGGCCCGACGTGTCTTCATTCAAATTTCCAACAGCCTGCACAGGCGGTAATGCCTACATCTCTCTTACATCAACTGTAATGTTTCGTCCAGGATACCGTCACAAGGTACCTTGTATGGGACCGTAGGCCTGCAATGTCTTCAACTATCAGGAAACATGAGAGTTGGAAAGGAAAGCAGATGGATCGGGTACATCGCTAGACAGACTGGAAAGAGGTATATATGAATGGGGCACACGGTTGTTTGATAACAGGCGAGCACAGGATCTCTCCCAACTGATATAGAAGTTGTGCCATAAGGCCCATACGCGAAACACGTATGTATATAGTTGTGGGCCAACCCAGGCCCCCCTATAGCATCGCGGCATGAGTTAATATAGGTGACAACAAAAGTCGGCCGCACTGCAACGGTGTAGGAGAACACGCCTTCTCATCCGAATCATTAATCAACGTTCAACCCAGAAAAAACTACCATGAAATGTGCGTGTATCATGTGTAGATAATGTTATTAACCGCATGTAGTGGGACTACCGGGTGGCACCTTTGTACCGTACCCACGCAACGGTAACGGAACCATGCTGGTTACCGGACGGGTGGTTAAGAAAGGAGCTCTAGTGGCTGGTGTGTATACTGTAACCATATCATTGATAGAGCTCAAGGTTGGAACCAAGAAACACTGCGCCCACACTAAAGTGCTGAAGTGCTCGGGGCCTATTGGCACCTTGGGCGTCACGGGCGGGCGCCGCCAGAGGGCCGCCCTGGGGTTTTTGGGGTACAATCCCTTAGGCGACGGTAGGTCGACTCACGGTAGTTTCGGGCTTAGGCTGGTTGGTGTGTCCGAGCGGAGCTAGGGACGAGGAGAGGCCTTTGGTGGGGCGGCTGCACGTGTGGCAAGGCTGCGTCTGCACCGGCTTGGGCCGTAGTAACGTGTCTGAAGCCGCTGGGACTTAAGGCGGGAGGAGGAGACAGCGGCGGACAAACACTGCCTCAACAGAGACTGGAAATCGACGCGGCCAGAGGAGGGCTCGCGCGACTGGACTGACGAATGGCTGGAGGACGAGGTCGGAAGAGAAGTCGGACGCTAACAAGAGCAAGCTGCCTGTACTGGATCAATTAGCTGGAAAACGTGCAGGACCGGACAGGATAGGCGGGAGGGTAGACGAGGGGGTTGAGACGAGAATTGACGAGAGTGTTGGAGTGTGGTGGCATGTGGCACCACTTGGTGTGATGGCTGGATCGGCCATGTCGCTGTTGGCAAGCGGAACTGGCTATAGAGCTACGCAACTCGCGCGCTCCGGATTGGTTACCGTCGCGCCCTCGTTCCCCTCCTTCCTCTTCTCCCTGTTGCATTGAAGGTTGGACTAGCGTCAGGAGCTTACAAGAAGCTATCTCTGACTGTTCCCACCCTGCACAGGTGAGCTTCCTGTTCTCTCTTTCCTGTTCTCTTCCTGCTTCTGGCGCTTGTCCTTGTCCATCGGTTGCATTGAAGGTTGGACTAGCGTCAGGAGCTTACAAGAAGCTATCTCTGACTGTTCCCACCCTGCACAGTGCAATCGTCCTTAGCTTGGTAGCGTAGCTACTTCTCAGTTAACGGACAACCACGGTTCTGGGCTCTATTGGTGTGACCGATTCATCGCGCTCACCCATTGATCGCCTAGTCTAGTGCTTCGCCCTAGCCCCCAATCTTTCAGAGAGGATGACGAGAATGGAAGGTGGGGGAAAGGATCCCCATCAACCAGGGTGGGTACAGGCAGGATCAAAAGGGAAACGGATAAAAAGGGGGTGTAGAAAGGAAGACATGTCAAAAGCGGGCTGGTCGCCACAGGCGCGACCGAGAAAGGAAACGGAAACGGGACGGGGCGACAGACGTCGCCACGGCACTGGAAGCTCGGTGGCCTTATTTAGGCCGGCCGACTTGGACTTGGGCGGGGGGCGACTATTGCCGCGCGGATGCATGGCCCTTCGGCCACGATGCTTAATTTAGCCAACCATCATCACACTTTGTTGGCCTGCTCAGCACGCTCTACTGGGCATGTGCGGAGCAGGCGGGCCTTAGCTTGGGTCGGACCATCTCGTGTCCGCCGCAGCCCGTGACACCGACGGTCCAGGAGGGGAGACACATTCTTCCCCGCCTGTGGCTTCAGCTCCGTCGACAGCAGCGACTGGAATACGTAAGACTACGCTGGTCTCTGACCATGCTGCATTCTGCCTCTTCACGACGACGGATGGGGGTGCGTAACCAGGTACACGGAGATTTACATTAGTCGGGGTGGGGACAGTATGCTAGCCGAGGGCAATGCGGTGGAGGGGACATATGAGAATGGAGCGCAAGGGGAGGGGGGTCAATCGTGATCAATCTTGGTCAATCCAGTGTGGCCTGGGGGAGGATCGAGGAGATGGGCATGGTGGACTTGACGCCGCCAACGATGATGTAGTCGTCTTGACCTACTGGTACCGAGTTCGAGGCGGGGAGGGGGACGCTGGTGGGTCCTTGTGAGCGCACGGCGGCTTGGGAAGAGGTTGGTCTGGAGGGGAAGAAAGTGGTGGCGGTCTCATAGTGTGGGCAGCACGACTGGGGGAGTAAAACATGTCGGACGGAGAAGCAAGTGAGAGCGACCGAGGTGGAGGCGGAGGTAGGGTAGGCAAGGGCGGTGGCAGCGACTGGAGGTGGGGCATAAATTGCGCTTCAAACTGGCTCAACAGACGTTCCAGTTCTTCTTCTTCGTCCGAGCAGGTCGAAGGCGCAGCCCGAATGGGGGTGTGCCCTCCCCCGAAAGGGGGCGACACTAGAGACGGTAGAGAGGCGCCCTCTTCGAACGTCGTAATGTTGCCTGACAACGACGTGGGCGTACAAGACAAGTACGAGGTGTCGAACCCCAAGAGGGCTGCGAGCGTTGACGAGGCAGCACTTGAGCTTGGCCGTGGAGAGGGACAGGGGGATGCGCTGTTGGGTGTCTTCACGGCCGACGCAGCGGCAGCGCAGGTGACGCATGTGCGGGGCTGAGCAAGGAGGGTGCCGCAAGACGCAAGGGCGAGGCGAGTGGTGAATGTGTGTTGGTACCGTCATAACGCTCGGGGACCTGCGGGACGCCAATGACTTGGGCGAGAGTTGGGCGGCGGGGGGATGGATGCAGACAGGGGTGGGGGGGCCCGCGCCGTAGGGATCAGCACAACAGGAGGCATGCCGACGGATGTGCGTTGGGCGGAGAGAGGGTGGTGTGGCAGGCCAAGGGCGGGGGCGAGGGCGAGGGCGGGGGCAGAGGTGGAGGTGGAGGTGAGGAGGGGCGCTGGGTGGTGTAGGTGGGGCAGACAAATAACCCCCGTTGGTAGCGGCTATAAAGACAGGAGCACCGTGGGCAGGGGTTCAGCACTGGCGCCGCACTGGGGCAGCATCTGCCGCGCAGCAGCTGCGCGCACCGCCGTACTTTAACTGCGTGGCAGCTGGCGGCAACAGCGCGTGGCCTCCTGAGCCGCACCGCGCCACTCTCGCCGCCCTCGCCCCCTGTCTCCTGTCAACACGTCGGTCTGAGACTCAGTTGGGTACTGTACGTGCACCCACACGGCCGGTTGAACGTTCAACAGCACCGTCTTCCCCAGCAGCAGGCCACACCACGCCCACCCGTGACCAGCCCAATGGCTGATGCGTACGATGCACCGATCGCCCCGCCCATTTAATCAGGCCATCCTCCCGGGCGAACAAAAAAATTCGGCTGGGCTGGCCAGGCGCCTGGGCATGCTCTGGACGCAGTCGACACAGCCGCGCACATACATAGTCTTGCCACCACACTCTTCTCTCTCCGTTTTCTCAGCCCTGTCCGTCTTCCATGCCCATATCCACCGCTGACACTGAGCCCAGTCTCCAGCCGGGCCCGCCGTCCAAACGCGCGCGCACCCAGCCCCCCGCTGCACCCGCTCGCCGCCCGCATCCGCTTCGCATCCGCCCGCTCGGCAATGCCTTGGGTCTGCCCGCTCGCAGACCACCCAGCGTCGGGCTGCCGGCTTGGGCGCATTGAGCCGGCTTACCGACGAGGCCTTGGTGGAACTCCTGCCCCGTATCGCCCAGTTTGCCGGAAAGCTGTCCCATCCTTCTGACCCAGCGACCGGGGCGGCGGTGTGCCTTGCTCGCCTGGCACAGGTGAGCCGGGTGGGTGCGGTGCTCCTTGCTCAACCGCGTATGTGGAAGGAACTCTTCACGTGGGCTGCTGCCATTACGCCAGGACAGCACACCAATCCCCTGGATGGTCCTAGCCGTTCGCTCCTCCGCGCCTGGCTGGGAAGGCTGGCGTGCGTCCTACGTGGGCCAGTTTGTGCTTGCCAATGAGCCTGCGGCGGTGGACCGATTTCTTCTTCGGCCGCGGCAGACCGCACTGCAGCTGTCACAAGACCGTCTTCCCAGCTGGCATTACTACTCGGACCAATTGTACGAGCCTTTCAACCTCTCCACCCTCTCCTTCGCACAATGGTTTCCGTATGTGTCTCAGTACACCGATGGCCAGCCTGCCCGGGCGTGCCGCAGCAAGCTCCTGCAGCGCCGGCTTGCTCATACGCCCATCCAGCGCATATCCATGCGCGCGGCAGGGGATCCCCCCGGCGTGCGGGGCGAGGGGGTACTCGCTGCAACCGCGTTGACAGCCGAGGAGTTTTTCACTTCCTACTGTCTCACCAACACACCAGCCATCATTGACACATCGGGGGTACAGGATCCGACTGGCGCCGGGCTCAACGGAGAATACGAGTGTATGACGTGGACCTTGGATCGCCTGGCGAAGAGTTTGGTACCGACTCGGAGGGCCATCAGCCACTTTTTGCAGCTGAGAGTTTCTCGTGCTCTCTGCCGTGTACCGTGACTATGCTCGTTCCTCAGGCGCCTTTGATCGGGTCTATACCGACGACGCGGAACTGCCAGAGCAAGATGCTGCCTGGTGGGATCCCCTTAACGTGGCAGACGAATCGCCCATGTACCTCTTTGACGCTACATTTGCCACCCACCCCAAGGCCCAGCGCAACTGGCGTGTGCCGGCGTACCTGGGCTCGGTGCCTGCGGGCGTATTGCCCCCTCCCCTTTCGGCGGTGGGAGAGGACCTAGCGCGGAGTGAAACCAAGGCGGACTTGTTCCGCCTCTTGGGCGGGTACCGTCCCGACTTTCGCTGGATCATTGCTGGTCCGCGTCGGAGTGGGAGCGGTTGGCACAAGGATCCCAACATGACCTCCGCTTGGAACACCGTCTTGGACGGGAGCAAACTGTGGTTGATGCTCCCGCCCGACCGCCCTCCCCCCGGAGTGTACGTGACGGAAGACGAGGCGGAGGTGACTGCACCCTTGTCGATTGCTGAGTGGGTACATGGGTTTTACGACGAGACCAAGCGTCTCCATGGCCCGCGTAGCATGGGCGGCGATGGCACGCTGTTAGAGGCCGTTTGCGGGCGAGGCGAAACGGTCTACGTCCCCAGTGGCTGGTGGCACATCGTGATCAACCTGGAAAGAGTGTGGCGCTAACGCAGAACTTTGTCTCGGCCGGGCCGGTGCTGGCTTCGGTGCTACGGTTCATGGCTACCCGCTGGGACCAACTTTCGGGGTTCAAAGGGTGCGAGGACCATGATGGTCTGGATCCAGACACTGAAGCGGAAGGAAATGAGACGTGGAGCGCACCCACAATCTTTGATCGCTTTTGTGAGCGACTTCGTGCATTTGATCCCGACCTGTTGGAACGCGCCCTGCACGAATCCAAGTCGTCCAAATCGCGCACTGCCGCGCTCGCCTCGGGCGCCGTTCATGTCCATCGCCACACGCCAACGCCGACGCCGGCGCCGGAAGAGACGGCGACGTGTCTCGCTTCCTTGGCCGCCGAGGAGGCGCTGGAGGAGATGCCATGGTAGGGAGGCACGTATATTCCATCTGCATCTTTTCCTACTCTCTTTTCCCAGTCGTCGTAGACTTGTGACTTGTTGGATAGCCCTGGAGATGCTTGCGGTATATTGTTGGAACACTAGTGCAGTGTGCCAAGAGCATAGCCGGATTCTGGCGCTTCCACCCTAATCCGCCCTCCGCTATGGGTCCCTCCGCGGGCGAAAGTTTTGCAGTCCGACGTGTCTCCTCCCCGAAGCTTCGGCAGTCGTAGCTTAGTCTTCCCTCTCTTCCACTCCCTCCTCCTCTCCGCTGCTCTCTTCTATCGCTCACCAGCAATCTGACCTATTGACCTATTACAGCTCTTGCTTGACCGTTTCGCTTGGCATCGGCATCCGCCGGTCACATCCAATATGCCAGCCTGAGGTCAGCCTGAGGCCCGGCAGGCCTGGCACGTGCACCTGGGGCTTACTCAATCGCAAGACCAGGGCAGGCACCAGGACAGAGGTGGGCGGAAGAGGGCAGAGTTCCTGGCAGCGCTCCTATCGGCTGTCGACCTCCCAGCAGAGGCTGAGAGAAACTTGATAGCATGCCATACGCGATCGCTCGCCCGATCATCGATCACTGCGATCGCTCATCGATCAACGCTCATCGCTTTATCGATGACTTTATCAGCGCATTAGCAGGTGATAATCGATAACCACCAGAACCTGATGCAATCCAAAATCACATTCGCCGCCACCGGCCTTCTCTCACCGAGGACGAACTGCAGCCCAGGTCGCCCATTACCATCGCATTGCCCAACACCACCGCATTCCTGACCCGTCCCCATATACCCCCCCCCCAGGCAAACCCGCACTGATGTTCTCCCTTTTCCGTCGTCAGCCCCCCTCTCAACAAGCTGAGATGGAGATGAGAGCCGCCGGCGACGTGGAGGCTCAAGCGGCCACTGGCGACGCTTCCCCGCCAGTCCCGCTCTTCCTCCCCCATGCCAGGAGGTACAAGAACGCCGAGCCCTTGAGCGAGGCGTGCGGTCTTTTGCTTTTCCCCCGGTTGCTACGCTGCCGCTCGAGCCGGACGAAGGGATGGGGTCGCTTGTCCGCGAGCCGGGTCGCCTACAGCGACCAGGGCCCAATCGGGGCGCCTTCCCAGTCCCTTCGTCGACCATGCCGGGTCCCGTTCCACCCGATGACCTTGCACGCCAAGCACGTCAAGCTGCGCGGCACAGGCGTCAGATCAAAAAGAGCAGGATGACCGGGCTGCGCTCTTTGGCCCGTTGGTGTCGGCCTTTGGGGCTGGTTTGGCTCCCAGCGCGCCTACAGACCAGGACAGTGTCCCTCGATTCACAGCAATCAGCGGATTGGGCTTTGGAGACGCTACGCTACAAGAGACGTCGCCCCCGTTGCCTTCTGAAGACTTACAGGGTGTCCGGTACGATACGTGTTGTCCTGGATGGACCGATCGCAGGCGATGGCGCACCCCGCGTTGTCCGACGGGAACGAGAAGAAAAGTCGGAAGGGGAAGGAGGCTGAGCCGGACGGCATGGGAGAACCGATGTTAGTCACATCGTTGCAGTCCTATGTCAATGTCAAACGGAACAGTCTTTTGCTCCGTCCCGCTAGCCAGACGACGATGGAGGATCAATTGGGTTACCATGGTCCGCCACCTACCCATTTCCTTGCTTTGGACATCGACTCGGCCGCTCCGTGGGCGAGCATCAATGTTTGTCCGTGCTTCGCGTAAGCACGGCACTTGGTCTCCCGTATCATCCGCTACCGATCGAGGTTGGTTTGCCCAGCTGGGGAAGCCAGCGGAACATGTGTTGGGGTACCATGTATTTCCGATCGTGCGTCTCGAGGGTTTGAACGTCGTGTTCTTCTCCCCCTTGCACTTCACCTGGATCTGTATGCCCCACCTGCGACCCCTCTAAACCAAGGAAAGCAAGACGGATCCCATGGCCAAGGCTGAGGAGGATGAGGACCAGAAGCTTCCAGGCCACCACTCTCCCACCCCACTTGAATTTGAACCGGTCCTCCCTTTGCAAAAGAATCCAATGTCCACTCCATGGGACCGTCGCTGCGAAAGGGAGATGAACCTTCCTTGCTCCCTGCGGAGCGAGCCAAGTACGAAAAAGCCACCAGGGAAACCCTCAAGATGGTGATTGTGGTCGAAGCACTGGGTGAAGACGGTATGTACAGTATGCCCCTCTCTCCCTCCCCCATCTCCCACCCCTTTTACTTGGATAGGACGGGTTCGGCTAACACGATGAACAGGGCACCCCCTCCGGCCAGTCAACTTACAAACGACTTACCTGCGCCTGCACTCGGTCGAAGCTCGAGGTGGCCAGCGACTCTGGTCGCTGTGGGTGGAGAAACAGGAGGTGGAGGTGCACGACCATCGGTTCCAACTCAAGGAGCTGTATGGACTGAGCACCTTACCGCCCGCAGCGACTGTGCAAGCGTCCGCTGCTACGTCTCCGGCGTTCCACGAGGAGGAGGAAGATGAAGAGGAAGGTGGTACGACCAGTCGCTTTTCTGCACCCATGGTACTTGCTCCCAGTACCCACCCACCTTCCGAGGGCGAATGCCTGATCTGTCTCTGGGAACGTCCACCACACTTCTCTTACCGTGTACGCACAGTCTCTGTCGTGCGTGTGCGATTGCCTTGCGTGCGTCGACGGCCGCTGCGCGCCAGGCGGAAGCTCAAGCGGGACGCAGGATGCGCACCAAGTATACCTGCCCTGTATGCCGCACTCCGCTCGGCGCTCTTATCTCTCGCTCCGGCAACGAGATGATCCATTTTCTTTCCCTTTCGAGCCCCTACCCATCCTCCCCATCGTACCCATCGTGTCCGTCGTACCCCCGTCGTTCAGCATTGTTATATGCATTACGCAGTTACGCAGTATCGGTTCTCCGTCCTCCATCAAGTTTCGAGGAGAAACGAAGAACCCTCCCCGCCCTCTCCCTCTCCCTTTGTTGTGTACAATATTTCTTTCTTTCACGCTATATATTGTGGTGTACCTAGTATCTGAATTATACACTTTTCTCTTCTCTTTTTCTTCTCTCTACTACTTGGAGCAAAGCAAAGAAAAGCAAAGTCCTTGTCATGTACATGTATATGAAACCTCAGTCTGAGTAGTACTCAACGTATTCATATCTTGATTCCAATCCAAAGCAGGCATCCCCCAGGCTGAACCTTGACTGCCGACGAAGAACTGTAGCTATACTGAGCGGTGTTATTGGCGATAGCCGTAATGGCCAATGGGATTAGTATCAGTCGTACTCATTTTTTACACTGATAGAATACACACGCTCCTCAGTCCCCCCACCAGTAGGGCATTGTTGTCCCTTGTATACTATACGTTAGACGTTGAGCCTTGCTTGAGCGCCATGGAAGCGCTGGAAGCCGGGCCCGATGCCGTGGGGACAAGAACGTACAACCCCTGTGCACATTCGAGAGCGAGAGAGATATATACCTCTCTCTGTTGCGCCGCAGTGCCTTCGACGAGAGAGGGTTGTTTGCAACGGTGTGGTAATATGATCGCCACCATTCAATGCACGCACCACATGATTGGTGGCGGAAAACGAGCGATAGCGAGCCAGTGAAGACGGTGCCGAGGGGCAGCCGAAGCCCCCCACTACAGCGACCTGATACCGAGCGCAGGGGCGGCGGTGCTGCTGACGGCCGTGGTACTGTCCACTACTAACGCGACGCCAGCCAGATTCAGAGCAGCCAAGAGGCTGACACGGCGAAAGCGGGTAAGGGTCCGGCCGGAGGATAAACAAACATTTCAATCCGGCTGGGCTCAGCCACTCAGCCTGCAGTATCACTAGTCACTAGTCCCTAGTCACTCGATAACCAACCGCCCTGCCCCCCTCCTCTGCTCCCTCCCCACCACCCCCATTGCCCCCATCGCCCCCGCTCCGCCGCCCGCCGGCCAACGCATCGACGTGCGCCCGGCGCCGTACTTCTATGCCGGCATCTTCGAGTCGCCTTCCCCCCCAGGCACCCCCACGTCCGCACCTTCCATCTGCACCCTCGCGGCGCGGTCGCGGTCGCGGGCAGGGCCGTGGGGGGAGTGTGCACCCGCCCCGCTCATCGCTCCCGCCTTCTCAGTCTTTCCAAGCTGACGATGATGATGACAGCGAGGGCTTGCCGATCCGGATGCTGGACCTTCTGCCGGCGCCAAGCGCAAACGCAGCAAGGTCGGCCGTGCTTGCTTGCCTTGCCGCCGCAAGAAGGCCAAATGTGATAGTGACGGCAAATCCCCTTGCCATCGCTGCCTTGTTGCTGCTATGAATGCGCCTGGCGGAAACGACCCTGAAGTGGCTCGTATCAACGCTATTTCGGTTTGCACGTATGCCGAGATGGAAGACAAAGCTGCCTATTCGCGCCGTTATGTAGAGACTCTTGAGTCCCGTTTGGCGCGGATGGAACAGTTTGTTGCCGTTTTGGCTCCGACTTTGAGCGCGTCTGCTATGTCCAAGGCGCGTGAGCTGGGGTTGCTAGCAGATTCCTCTCACACATCAACTTCAGTGCTCCCCCTCCATCATCGGCTCAGCCGACTACCGCCAGGAAGCCTCCACGAGGCGACACGAGCGAGAGCCAGAGCGTCACACCTGCTCCGCCTGTGCCGGACAAACCACAATACTGGGATGCGCCATCCTCTGGCCGTCTCCAGTTCGATTCGGGTCACACTTATACCCGGTACTTGGGACCCTCCTCAAGTGTCACGCTCGTCATGGACGCTGCCTCTGCCTTGACTGGTGCTGGCGCATTTGACACAGATGTTCCAGGAGAAGAAGGGAGTGGTAGAGCTAGCTCGATCCTTTGACCCATCGCCTCTCCTCTGGCAGTAACTCGGGACTCAGGAGAAAGTCGAGTTCCCCGGCGGAGGATCCTGATGCCTATGTTGATGCGATCGATGCTTATTTGCTCTATGCCTTGAGCCCATTGCATATCCGACCTCCTGCCCACCGCCCCCAACTCAGATCGGCAGGACCGGACGAGTCTCCTCCCATGGCCCAGGCAGCCGTGCATTTTAACTCGGCGGCCGAGGCATTTTCCAATGCTGCGAAAGCGAAAGGTACGCCCGCGTCTGATCTCAAAAACTTGCCTAAATCGCTTGCCGATCGATTATGGGACACGTACATCAATTTTGTTCATCCACTTTTCCCCATTCTTGATCCCTATACCCTTCGGCGAGAGGCCGAAGCCATCTTTGTCCATGGCGCGGGGCCCTCTGCCAACGAGGGAAAGACCCCAGAAGACGTACTGGCAAACGACCCGATGCTGGTTGCCAACGTCTTGGCGGTGTTTGCCTGCGCGTCACGCGTGCTAGGTGCCCAGGAACCGAGGGTATGTCCTCCCGTACCTTCATCAACGTACGACTCTCGACCTTCCTCCAAAAGCCGACCAGACGCCTCTCCCCAGGCGTTCTCTAGCGCAGGCACACCTGTCGACCCAAGCTCGGGGGACGACTTGCCTACAACACACGAAATCTCAGCTGCTGGTCCTGTTGTTGATGGCGCAAGGGGCAAGGTTGATGGTACTTTAGCAGGGCTTCATTTCTTCGTGCAAAGTGAACTCTTGTCGCTCCACACGCTTAGTGCCGGGCGAACGTCTCTAGCAATGGTACATTGCATAGGACTGCGCGCTTACTACCTTGTTTCATCCAACTGCGCTGCTCGTGCTTGGATCATCATGGGACGTGCCATGCGCATGGCCCAAGATCTAGGATTACATCGTGATCTGGACCTGAGGTCACCCTTACCAAGTCACAGCCAGAGCAAAGGCGATGTGTTAGAACCTGAACTGCGGAGACGGACTTGGTGGTGCGTCTACCTGATGGACCGCCTGTTGTCTGTTTCCCTCGGACGGCCATGTGGAGTTGCGGATGAAAGTGTGGACCAACAGTTCCCTCGTGAACCGTTGATCCCACCTGTCGGAACTAATATCTCCCCTCCCCCAGACAAGGGGAAGAGTTACATCCTCGGATCGGTGGAGGTTTAACGAGATGGTCAAGATCTCTCGATTGATGGGTCGCGTGGCTCGCAACGCGTTTGTTCGACAACGCCGGGCCGGCTCAAGGAGAAACACCGATCTCATTCCTCATCCAGGAGGACGCAGCATGATGCATCGGATCAGCCAACCAGCGACCAGGAGGAACGGCCCATCTCTTCTGTTTCGGGGGAAGACGACGAAGAGTCACGGTCCAATTCGGAAACGGACATGGAATGGGAGGAGGGGGATGGCATGGAGGCCATTCCTCCCCTCCATGATGTACGCGCTCTTCATCGTTGGTTGCCGCAGTGCCGGATCAGTTTAAGCATGCTCAAGCTCAAGTGCGAGTACAAGAGAAGACAGAGACTAAAGGTCATTCGAGTAGTGTGGCCACATCTTTCAAGGATACTGGAGATGCAACACGGCATTACTTGGCTCTCCAGTCATGTGCTGCTTCAGTCATGGTGAGCTATTTCCAATTTGTTGTATCCGAGGGGTTGACTGACGTGTTTTCATTTCGTACAGTACCGTCAAACGATGCTTCTTACGCAACGGTCACTCATCCAGTCAATCTTATCTGGCTCAGTTGACTATGCGCGGAGCCTCAAGGAGCAAGTCAACATCTCCGCAACCACGCTGGAGGAGGAGGAAACCGTCTTGACAGAATGTCGCAAGACCTCAATGACGCTTATCCGTTCGGCTCCAACCATTGCCGCCACGCTCGCCGCCTCACCTTATTTGCTCGAATATGGCAGCAGCTCCTAGTCGCGGGGGGGGTACCTTGCGCTGACAGCCTGGAGGCGCCACCTTCTCTCTCTTCAAAGGGCAAGCGACCTTGCAATCAAAAACGGCCGATACCACTTCTTCCGTTGCCACCACCGAAACCCCAGCAGCGCTACTCGGTGAGGCTGCGTTGGCCTGTGACGCTCTCCGGCGTCTTGAGCTTGCGCTTCCTGCTGCTGCTGTGCTGGGCAGGGTGCTTCATTCTCTTGTTGACAAGTTAAGACGAAAACTCGGTGCAGCGTCGGATTTGACTGATGTGCCTGCCGAGCCAGAGCCCGCCCGCGCTTCGGTTCAGCGCCCTTCTCTTCCCCCCCAGCGCAAACGTCCGTTGAGCCACCCGTGCCCCTCGAGGCTGAGAAGAGCACAGGGTAGTAGAGCCTGCCAACGCCACCCCAGGAGAGATGAACGGGAGTGGCAGGGACAACAAGCAAAGTGTGGGCCTACTTGTGGACGAGATGGGGCAAACTGCGCTCCCCTTGCTTTACGAAATGGGTATGGCCGGGGGGAACATACCTCCGGCGGCGACTCACTTGCACGCCCTAGCCGATGATGCGGGGGTGGGACTGCAACTGGCTCCGTATGGCTTACAAACATGGAACCAAATGGTACAGGATTCGCTGGGGTCGGTCAATTTGTTCCCTTCCTCCTCGTCTGCCTTTGAAGGAGGCGGGGCGTCCCTCAGTTTGGGGGCATTACCAGTGCCAGTTTCCTCCCCATGCTCCAGCCACATGAGTGGGGGTTGGGCGATCTGCCTCCGCCTTCATCTCTGCCCTCTGACGCTCCTACTTTCGAACAAAAACAAGCTAATGGCGTTGCGTCACCCAGAACCTCGTCTCTCGAGCTGGGTAACGAAGGAGGGCTTCCCACGAGGACAGGGACGGGGGCATCTACTGGCGCGGGCCACTATCGCTTCTTTTAATGTAGTAGCTGTTGGAACGTTTTGCACAAACTCATGTCTTGTGGGTACTTTCCTGTGGGGCTGCATGATACTGGGCATCCGGGCCTATTGTGGAGGCAATGACATAGACCTCGTAGGAGGTGGAGGCACCCGAAAGACGAATGCCCCCCAAATGGGACACGGAATAAAGGGGAAGGCGGGAGGAGGAGGGCACCGGGGTCGGGGATGCGGCAAGAAGAACGTCGGAGCCGCTAACACACCGAGCCCTCAAGCTTGCATGGATTTGGTCGGCATTTTGTAGCTTGTGTTTGAATCAGCCGCCCGCGCGTATCTGCCGAAATACACACCTCGTACACATCTATATCAACTCGCAGCCACCCCTCTCCACTCCCCCAATCTCATTCTGAGTCTCGATACCCCCTTTCGCCTGTGCCGTCTGACCAACTGGATGGCAACGATAGAAATTAGTATTATTCCACCACCAATAGGCACTCTACTGGTTGTCCTTGTCCCCCTTCTTGTCGTCGTAGCATCGCCAAACTTGATGCCCCCTCCCTTGGCCGCACTAAAGTTGAACTTGCCCGGCTTAGCCACCCCTTCAAAGCTGGACGTAGGCGAGTTGCCAAACCCAAACCCAACGGCGGGTGGCGAACCGCTGGCGGCTGGGTTGGCAGGCGCAGCCGTCCCAAATCCCACTTTAACGGGTGTGCTGGTCGAGCCAAAGCCGCCAAATGCACTCGATCCAAACGCGGAACCACCCGAACCAAAGTTAAAGGCGGACGCCGGCTTTTTGGTCGTGTCTCCTCCTCGGCGTTAGTGGGCGCTGCCGCCTTGAAGCTGAAGGCAGGCGCAGGCTTCTTGGATGCATCGGAAAACAGACTGGTCGGGGGCGCGTCCGTACCAAACGAGACCTTGGTCGGAGCTGCCTGCTCAGTCGTGGCAAATAGCGATGAGCCAGCTGAAGAAACCGGTTTCTCCCCACTACTAGACGGTTTGAAGCTGAATGTTGACCCACTTGATGTGGGGGGCACCGCCGCCGCCGAGGCAAACGTGAAGGCTGGCTTGGCTGTCGTTGGTTCAGGTTTCTTCTCCCCCGAGGGCGGGATGAAGGCGAACGTCTTGGGCTCCGTCTTTTCTTTCTTTGTCCCTTCATCGTCTTTCGCCTCTGTACTGGATGAACTGGGGAGGAAGTTTGGGCGCCACCTTAACCCCAGCAAAGCTGAACCCCTCCTTGGGAATATCAAATTTGGGCACCCCTGCTGGTGCGGCACCACCATTGCCCGTAGAGGGAGAGAACCCGACCGACTTACCGCCAAACGTGAACGACGTGCCAGGGGCCACTGTAGGAGCGGAAGGCGCCTTCTTGGCTTCCGGTGGCGGGAGCGTAGTACTCTTTGTTGACTCCTTTTCAACGGGGTTGTCGCTGTCGGCACTGACCTTGCTCGGGGCTGGAGCAACAGGCTCGGCAGGTTTAAACGTAAATGTGGCCTTGGGTGCCGTGGTAGCGGGGCAAATGTCAAAGAAGGCGACTGAGAAGGAGCTTTGGGAGTGGAACCGCCGGGGAAGGGGTAGAAAATGTGTTGAAGGCAAAGGAAGGCTTAGATACAGAAGGGGCAGCAGAAGGCAGGGCTGGAGCAGAAAAGGCTTTTGCACGGGTTTCTCTGCTTCAACTTTGGCCCGGTGAGCCGCGTAGGACTGGAGTACGGGCCGAGATGGCAAATGGGTCGTCCTCCAGTGCCTTTTTGATGGCGCGGGACACACTGGCGTTGAGCCCACGAAGTTGGGTAAAGTACAAGATGAGCGCCTCGTTGCACTGTCCTCTTCCGCAGCAGGCAGCGGATCCGATGGAGGAACGGGTGCTCCCACGCTGGGCACAGGCGTGGTCGTGGAGGTGGGCACAGAGGGGGCGGCAGGCTTGAAAAAGTTGAACGCAGGGGCGGCTGTGGCGGGCGCGGGCGCAGCAGTCCCGGCCCCACCAAAGAAAACATGGGCTTCGATGAAGCTCCGGTGGAGGCAGGCGCCGCAGCGGGAACCGAGAGCTTCCGCTGCCCAACGTAGACGGCGCTGACGGTGTCGGCCGGGCGCCACCCAGGCGGCGGGGCAGCCCCTTCATTGGCCGCCGCTCGATGGGCACGGCCGGTGCGGCGGTAACCTCGGGGCGTCTTCCTGTTCATCCCCTCGTTTTCGCGTGTGAGCTGGTGTGCTGCTTGCGTTTGGCCATCTAGGTGAGCTGCCCAACCGGAGCGATGGTGGTGGCAACGGCGACGGCGGCAGCGACAGCGACGGTCGAGACGCCTTCCGGCTGGCGCTGGCGAACTTGCGGGAAAAAAACAGTTACTAGTGATGCATGATGCACGACTGCCGCCGCCCCGATTGGACACCCTGACTGAGGCCGAGGGCACGGGGGCAGTCTAGGCCTGGGACAAGCGCTAGGGTTGCTTTCGGCCCCCCCCCCTCGGCGCTGTCGTGTCGTTTCGTTGGCGCGGCGGCGCCTCCCACCATCGCCCGACGTCCTCCCTTCGGCTGCCGCTCTGCCCGCCTCTGCGCGGGAAACGATGAGGAGATGATTCATGCAGTGCTCATCTTCAACAACAGCGGCCGCCCGCGTCTGAGTCGCTTCTACACGCCTCTTGCCGGTGGCAGTGGGGCGGAGCAGCGTGCCCTCCGGCTCATCTACAGCCTCGTCTCGCGTCGACCGACAAGCAGCCAACTTTGCTGATGCTCCCGAGCTGCAACCGTTACTGGCCTCGTTCGTCGGTGCCGGTCCCCAGCTGCCGCTCCCAAGCCGGTTCCGTTTGATGATGCCGACCTACCAGCGCGGCCAGCACGGTTGACACGTGTCCCTTGCGCATCATTTACCGCCAGTTTGCCACGTTGTACTTCGTTTTTGTCGTTGATGCAGCGGAGAGCGAACTGGGCATTTTGGATTTGATTCAGGTCCGTCTTGTCGCGTGGGATGGTTTGGTATATGGGCGCTTACTAACCTTGGATGTCTTTTGTCTTGCAGGTGTTTGTGGAGGCACTGGATCGTATGTTCACCTCGGTCTGCGACTGGATCTTGTATTTGCCTTTGATCGGGTCCATGCCTTGCTGGGGGAGATGATCCAAGGTGGGATTGTGGTGGAGACCAACATGGCCGAGCTGGTGAAGCAAGCCCAGGCCATTGGGCGGCCCGGACCGAATCGGCGAAAAACATCCCTGGATCCGCCGCCGCCGTAGCCGCTGCGATGCCGGGTACTGTCACTGGCTTCTCCGACATGCTGGCTCCGGCAGCCGCGTCTACTTGGTCGGCCGCGGGCACGGCGATGAACTGGGCATTCGGTAGGCGATGAGAGCCTGGCTGCCCTGTGCAATGATCCATCTACTCCACCAAGTTGGGGTGCGATTCTGTCTCTTTGTGGGCGGACTTCTATCAGATAAAGAAGGACTTCTTTCGTAGGTGAGTCGGTGACATATTTTGCGAAACGTCTATTTTCATGGATGGTTCGGGGCATAGGAGACCAGTGCGAGTGCACGACGAAGCTAGCTTACTTTTTCTTGCGCTGCCGTTGCGCTTTCTTTTACGGCGACGTTTTCGCGTTCCTTTCTTCCTTGGTAAGGCCGGAAGAAGAGGCGACCTGTGTATCTGGGTCGCATTTCGACTTGGTCCTCTAGTAACGAGAGTTCGGGCCAGGCTCAGGCGTGGGCAGGGAGAAGGCGTTGCGTTTGAGGTGATCAGATCAGCTGTGATGGACGACACAGTGCTCTTTTCCGGCCCAGCCGCGTCGCCTTCCCCCGCTTCTTGAGAGGGTAAACCAAGGGGCGGATCCGATGCGGTTGAATCCAATGGAGGCGAGGTGCTGGGTTGGATTATCTTGTTTTCGGGCTTAACCACACCCGCGTGCTCCACATCATCCTGCCGTGCTTCGATCGACAGGCTCGTCCGGGTATCAGGACTTGTAGTTTCCTTGTCGGGCTCAGATTTGGCTGGCTCCTTGTCGGGCTGAGGTTTGACTGGCGCGACCACCAAATCGGTAGAAGCCGTCTCCATCGTTTCTTTTGGGGCCTCTAGATCCAACTCCTCCGCAGGGACTCGTTTATCGGGTGCCCCGGAGTCGTTGCAGCAGGTAACGCGGAGTCTGGCGTTATGATGACGCCCTCTGGAATTGCCTTTGAAGAAGTGGGGTGCGGAGAATGGAGTAGGATGCAGAGCATCGGATGGCTCAGGACCAGAGCGTGAGGGCGAATTGGATTCAGTATTGGGTGCGATGACAACTCTCTTGGGCCGGGGAGGAGGTTGCTGCATGACAACCTTTTCTTGCCCAGGAACAGACTCTGCCACAGTCTCAGCAACAGCGACCATGGGAACAGCTGTGATAGCGGTCTCCTTTTCCTCGACTGTGGTTGGGTCAACCCTTTCTTCCGTACCCTTCTCCGTCGCGGTGCTCCGCTCTTCTCAACATCAAGTGTGGTGAAGCGACGGGGGTGCCAGATTTGCCCTTCATACCATTCTCCCCAGGCCTCTCCTTAGAAACCTGGCTGCCAGCCTCCATGTAGATTTGCGGGTTTGTGCGATGGGCACTGAAACATCCTCCACGGCCGCGGAGGCAGGAGTGGCAGTGGTTGCGGTTTTGGCCATTGGAGATGAAACGGGAGTAGATCTGACAGGAGAGGACGAGTCTGCAAGGCAGTAGGGCTGGTAACGATAGGGGATAGGGGTCTTGCCTAGCGAAGTCCGCTTTCGCGTGGCTTCGGCGAGACGCTCTTGAGCGAAAGACGCTTGCGCTGCTTTTCTGGTGTGGCCGTCAAAGGCGTTGACAGGATGTTGTTGAAACAGGAGCCGGGGCAGGAGCCTGAGTGGAACTGTAGCCAATGAGGGTATGGTTGTGGGTGCAGGAGCGACCGCAGGCTCCACCGCTGCTGTAGGAGCCGCATGTGAATCAGGCGCTGGGGTTTCGACCACATTGGGTGCTGGAACAGAAGCAGGCACTGATATGGGCAGGGTTGTGGGACCAGCAGTATCCGTCAAGGCGGGCACATCGGTCGGCCCAGTGGAGTAGGTGTATCTTCCGGAGCTTGCGCTTGCACTGAAGCTTGCACTGGAGCTGGCACTGGAGCCGTTTGGTTCTTGGGCAGGGGCTGTCACTTCGGGCCGAGGGCCAGGGGGAGGCACATCCTGGTCCGCCCCCGCCGGGCTCTCAGTAATGATCGTCTGCATCATTGGAGTTGGGGGGGTGCGGCAAAGGTTTCGGAGCCGGTGAGTAAGAAGCACGATTGGCGATCGTAGCTGCGCGATGAGCAAGTGGGATGTCATCGTCCGAGTCGTCGCTGGTGGGCATGGTGGGCATGCTACCTCCCAGGGATGGGGACGCGGTGACACGGACCGGTGGCCCTCTGCGAGAAAGCAAGATCGGTTGTGCATCGTCTTCGTCGTCCGTCACGGGCACTGTTGTGGCTCTGATCGGTTCTGGGCGGGTAAGCAAAGGTGCGTGCACGGCCGACTCAAAATCGACACTGTCGATCGGGGCGGGCTGGAACTGGGCGAGGAAGGCGTCGGGGCGGGGGAAGCAAGGGGGGAGCGGCTGGACGCACAGGCTCCGACGGTGCACGTAGATGGGCGTGTTGGGCATTGGCCATGCTCGAACTGGGCGGCGAGGGATGTAGGAGTGGTGATCGGATACTCCCGTCCCGTTCCTGGCGAAAGGGCGAAGTTGGGGGGCGAAACCGGCAGGCGAGAAAGCACGATCCATTGACGATCCCACGGATCCATGTCGACGCAGGGTTGGGTCGATCGAGGGGCTCAATAAGTCGTCGGGGGAGGGCTCGGAGCAGGGGAAGCGGTACTGCGCCTCTGTGGTGGCCGCTGCCGAGGTTGGTACTTGATCGTTGGGGCTGGTGGACGTGCCTGGCAGGCGGTGGCGCATAGTTTGCTGCGATGGGATTAGGGGAGCTGGGGAGCCCAAACGTTTAGGCTCGGAGTCCTTCCGTATCGCCCGAACACCCCGGGCAACTGATTCAGAAAGGACCGAGTGAATGGGGGCTGAGGACGTAGAACTGACGGGAGCAGCGGGTTTATCGATCGGGGTTGCCTGAGTAGGCGATTCACGCGCCATCGAAACGGACGCCCGGCTGGTCGTCATGGATGTCCGGGGTGTTGCCACGGGGGGGGCGGGGGGCTAGGATGTTGTCTTGAAGCTTGAGCAAGTTGCACGGATCCCACGCGCTCATCCCCTTCAGCTTGCGAAGATGCGCGACAAAGCGAGCCAAGTCGGCGTGCATTGCACCACGTGGAGGTACCTCGGGCCGTACAAATTCCCGAGAAGGCAAGGACATGCCGGATCGGACCGAACCCATACCATTCGACCTTGTTGGCGGGGGCGCTTCAAATGCGTCCCAGTCGATCGCCCGCACTGTGTCGGTAAGGTGCAAATCAATGGAGCACCCGTCCGCCTCATGATCGACTCGAGCGTACCAGTGGGGAGATAGCGACTTAGATGGTCGATAACGTTGAGCTATCCTTGAGAAGTCCAGCTAGG
This sequence comes from Moniliella sp. 'wahieum', assembly GCA_003971905.1. Taxonomy (NCBI): domain Eukaryota; kingdom Fungi; phylum Basidiomycota; class Moniliellomycetes; order Moniliellales; family Moniliellaceae; genus Moniliella; species Moniliella sp. 'wahieum'. The sequence goes on along the minus strand of RSEE01000045.1, from coordinate 318,918 downwards.
GGACTCAGCTGAGGAGGTTCCTCCTCGCCCTTCTCATTCCCGCTCCCTTCCTCCTGTGGGGTTTCTTCATCTTGAGGTGTATTGGCCGCTTTTTGTTTGAGTCCAAGTCGGAACTGACGCTCCGCCTCAGCAGCTTTTTCCCAATTCAGAACCTGTATCGAGATAGCGGTCAGCATTCAGAACATCAAACCCACCTCAAGGAAGTAACGTACCCGGAGAGAGCGTGAATGAACAGCAATTCGCTCCTGAAGGATGGAGACGAGTTTAGTTTGGATCTCCATCCGATGATCAGTGTAGTCCTGTCGCAGACGATCGAACTCAGTGAGCATCAGCTTCATCCGCTTTGGCAGGTGGCGTCGCACCATCTCGCGAATGTAGGGCAGTAGGCCCATCACAGCACTGAGAGACTGCTCAGCCAGCGCCAAATGGCGAGCGTTGATATTGGTCAACCGGCACTGCGGAGCGCACCTGCGCCAGGACCAGCTGGCACACGCGGCTGTTAAATTGTTTGAGAAACTCGACGAGACGGGCAAGAACTTCGACACAGATCAGGGGCAGGTTGACAACCAGGCGACAGTACCGCCCCAACTGGGGGAGCACAATCAAGGTCGCCCCCACGACAAAGTACCGGTGGCCCTCGATCTCAAGCGTCTTGGGATCGCGTTGGGTGGTGTCTTGCCATTTTGCAACGGTTGCTGGATAGATCCTTGACCAGTCTGACACAACATCAACAGCTGCGCTGGGTCCTCCGTTGCCCCAAGCAACATCATCTCCACAAGTGCTTGAACTGGGGCTGGCACCGATTTCGCACTCCACTTCTCCGTGTCCACAGCAGCCGCTGCAACCGACAACCTGCGGGCATGTACCACACCCACAAACTCGCGTGCCAAACGCAGAAGGGTGGAGCGCAGCACATCGGATCCGCCACTGGACCCGTTACTGGACCCGCTATTACTGCTTGCCAAGTGAGAAGGCAAGCGGCTACGCAGCATGAAGCCCCATCCCAGTTGGAAAGAGGGAAGGAAAGCGGTCAGTTCTGGGTCAGCCCAGACGTTCGCCGGGTCCTCAAGATCGGCTAGGGTCGGGCGGGCTGCGGCGATCCCAGCACAAGACCCCGCGCGGAAAAGATACGTGCGGCCGAGGTGTGAACTGCCACGCGAGCATTCATACGAGCTTGGGTTATGCGTTCGTCGTCCGCAGGCAGCTGGATCATTTCGGGCAATTGCGAAAGGATGACGAGGGCCTGGTCAGAAGCATGAAGCACGTCTAACACGGCTCAGGTAAACGTGGGTTCGCTCCACAAACTCGGGGGCAGACAAGAGCGAAGGTGGGCGATGGCCGCCTCAGGAGGTTTATTCACTCCGGGCTCTGGATTGACGAGCTGAACAAGGCCAGGAATCGCTTCCTCTGGGAACTGGGCAGCGGTCCAAGCAACCGGGGCAATTTGCTGGACAGCTCCCAAAGGTAGCCTGCTCTAGGGTACGAGGGACCAAACCAAGGGAATTGGCTTGTGCCAGAGCAGCAAGCAAGGGCCGTATGGTCTCCAGCATCCCCTCTTCCTGCAACTTGAGGTGGGTTTCATCTCCTTTCGGCAAGGGATCGACTTCCCGAGGGAAGTGAATCAGGACCTTGGATCAGAGAAGCAGTGACGACAGGGGAGGCCTCGTGCCCGGCAAGGGGTAGCCTCCGCTGTAGCCTCGGCCAACTGCTCGGCAGCCAAAGCGATGGAGGAACGCAAGGTGCGGGCCGCCGGGCTCGCAGAGAACGTAATTGCTCATCGTACTGAGAAGAGTGCCGGGTGTCGCGCGGTCATCTGCCTCAGAAACGAGGAGATCAGTATGCTCTTTGTGAACCATCTCTCAATGCCGTTTCCAGCTCGCCACAGAGAGCCTCAGAGGTTTGTGTTGCACTTCCGTCCAGGCGAGTTGACAATGCTGCCAGGGAGGCAACGTCGGAAAGTTTGAGCTGCTTTTCCTCTTGCTGATCCTCTGTACCGGCTGAGGCTGAAAGGACAAGAGGCTGTTGGAGTGACAGACGAACTTGCTTGGCAGTCTGCAACGCGTCCAACCATCTACGTTGCTGAGCAAGCTGTTCGACTGTTTCTGATTGGCTAACAACCGTTTGGATGCGTTCCAGCGTGGACAGTAGCAGTTGAAGTCGGCGGCGGCGGTGCTGGTGTAGGATGAGAGAGGTGCCGGTGTGAGTGATGTCCTGGTCCAAGCGCGCATGCTGCCCTGGAGCGCAGCCGTGTCGGAAGCACATTGGCGTCCAGCCTCGGTGAGGGTTTGCAGAGAAGAGGCGGCATTCAGGATCGCTTCCGAGCGCTCAGACAAGGCAGTGACGAGATGCTGTTCGATCACATCCGAATAAAACGACAGTTTCTCGCCCAGCAGGGTGGGATGCTGTCAATGGCCTCTTGGGCGGCCTCGCAAGGGACGAAGTGCCATCCGTAGGAAAAGGGACAGCGGCACTGACCTCAAATACCTGCTCAAAGCTTGGGTCGGACAGGGAATAGTCCAAGTCAAAGAACACCGAAGGCAACCGATTCCAGTGGCGCCACGTCTTCCTCCTCGCTCACAACGCCAGTGCCAGCCGCCCCAAGCCCAGAGCCACGGGCGGCAGGGGGCGTCGCAATTTCCCCCACGCCGGCCTAGTCTCACGCGCATATGCCTCGGCGTCAATAGGAGGGGCAGCGGGGGGGACGAGGGTGTCGGCCGGAGGGAGCGCGGGGAAAAGAAGGGCGGGTAGCGAGACGAGTGGGGGTCGATGGGGTGGGCCCGACGAGTGGGGTGGTTGAGGACGGTGGAAATAGCGTTGAAGCGGCACTCATGCTGGGGGTGCGGACGGCGAGGCGGGGGGTGGGGTATGCGCGCACCAGGCCCTGCTCGAGTGAAGCGGGCCGCGGGCAGGTTGGGGCGAAAGCACAGCAACCCCCAAACGCAGCCCAGCCGAGCCGCTCCGCGCGCTGAGCCGGCCGGTCCGGTCCAGATCGGTCACGTGACAGAAACTCCGCCTGCCCTCCCACCCATTCCGCCCTTCACTTCAACGTTGAGGCTCAACGTTCAACTGAATGTTCACCTTAACATTCAACGTTCAACGTTCAGAATTATACTGCCACCGTCACGCGTCACAGTAGCTAAGCGCTAATCAGGAACTAATCAGGCCTGGGGCTCACTATCACTAGCTACTCTTCGCTCTTCGCCGATCCTGATTAACTTGAGTGATGATTAATGATTAATGATTCCTTCTCTCTACCCAACGCATCCTTTGCTTCCTTGCTACTTTGCTCGCATTCGGGTCGTCTGAGGGATCTGAGGTGAGGCTCAGGCGTATGAACCCCATCATTACGTCACCCGCCATCTGACCCGGTGACTAGTGACTAGTGACTGCCCCTTGTTTTCACAAGCCCCGAAAGTCACTCTAGGAATAGTGACTGGACGTACTGAGTTCAGTGCTTAGCAGCGCTTTCTAGGCGGCTTTGTTGCTTGGCTGTGAATGTGGTTACAGCCTGCGGCTTCAAAATTCAAGCTTGGAGCACTACTAGCTACTCCGGTCACTAGGTCACTAGCAACGTACTAGCTTGTCACTAGTCACTAGTCACTAGTCACTCCGGTCACTGTGGCTAGTCATTAGCTAGTAACTAGTAACTAGTAACTAGTAACTAGAGTCAGAAGTCGCTAGTCCCTGTGACATGTGATGCTGATTGCACTCATGCCGCACGTCACATGTCACGTGTGGCATTGTACATCACATGCATCACACGTCACACATATGTCATCGATAATCATGCATTGCATCACATGCCAAGTCACATGTCACGTGTCACACGTCCGGTACCCGCTTTGCCAGACATGGGGCCGGCGGAGCTGCAGCAGCTTCTGCAGGCTACAGCACTGCTACGGCAGCTTCAAGCTTCATCGACCATCGACCATTAATCGATCGATCATCTGTATCAGTTGCTTCGGTGCAACGTGCATGGTACGTGCATGAGCGCATGAGCTCCGACATCTGACGGCTGACCATCTGAATTCTGAGAATCCGACCTGCATCTGCATCAGTAACAGAAAACGCCAGCGCAGCCGACTCCTACGCTCCAGCCTGCTCCAGCCTTTGCACAACCCGATACCTCCGGTGCTACCTGGCAAGACCCTGATGGACCCTGCAGTCTAAGATCTGTCATGCAGATGTGCTGACGCCCTGACGCGTGATGCATGATGCATGATGCATGATGTATGATGCATGATGCATGATGTACGATGCATGCGTCATCGATCATCGATCAGTACTACTCAGTATACTCAGTACCAGTGGTCCAAGCTAGCGTCGATACATATGTTAGCCTGCTGTAGCAGCTAGTAGCTCCAAACTTGGGGGCGTGGGTTCGAATTCCCATTCTTGTCAGACATTCAACGTTACGTTCAACGTTTCAATTTCATCATTCAACGCTACGTTCCACGACCACCCCAGTAACTCATTCTGGTGACCGGTGATGATGCATGGTGTAGGACGCGACACAGGAGATGCGCGCGGGCTTTCTCTCACAAGGGCGGCGGGCTGCCACAGGGGGGGCAAACAGGGGCGGGGGGGGGGGGGGGGGAGCAGAGGCGGAACAGGACCGAAAGGAGCGGTCAATAACCAGCGGCCCGCCCTCTCGCCGGCCCGATTCTCGTTCCATGTTTCTGTCTACCCCACGGCTATTCCAATTGCCAGGTACACCTTGGCCGCTACAGCCTGATGGTACAGCACTGGTGCACCTGGTATACATCTTGGTAAAGCTTAACGGGTAATGCGTGAAGCTCGTGATGCCGGGGGTACCTGTGCTACAGTGACCGGTGACCGGCGATTGATGATCATTCCATGCTCCGAAGGATGGGTTGGATAGTTGCCACAGGTTTGGATTGGATGCAGGATGTCCTTTTGGCGCTTGGCTGGTTCAGTCACTAGTCACTCACCTAGTCACCAGTGCTAGTCACTATTCAGGATTCAGATATCATATTCAGGCCGAAGAGTGGCACAGGGGCTCATAATCCCGTCAGCACGTTAGCGTCAAGTTAATTGTGAGAAGGCACAGCCCGGGGGAAATAGTGAGGAAAAGAAGAGACTCGAATGGGATTCGAACCCATGTCATCGCCTATTGCCAGGGATGCGTTACCACTACGCTATCGAGCCGGGATAAGAGCAGCTGCAGGATCACAGTCTAACATTAATTGCTTTTCACGCCCCCGTCCGGGCCTGGCAAAAGCCGGCGGGACGAGTGGGCACGCGACATGTGACAAGTGACAAATGCTAGTGAAGCATGATGGCGTCTGCATAACTCAGGCTACAGTAAACAGTTGCCATGATGCAATGCATGACAGTTGGCTCCGGCGCCGCGAGGTGCAGGGATCCAATGCAGGCACCGCGCTCCATGGGCTGCAACAGCTTAGGGCCAGCCGGGTGTAGGGTCTGGGATCCGGGGTCTGAAATATGAAACCAATGAGATTGAAGAGCGGTCCATTTTCCCGGGGAACCGGTAAGCGCCGGTAAGCGGTAACCGGGAGGCGTTGAGCTTAGCACGATAGCACTATATGCGTTTAGCGCTTAGCCGCTTAGAGCAATGCCTAAACGCTAAACGATGCGCGTTACGCGTTAAAACCGTGAATAATAAACAAGCTACAAGAGGCTCCAAGGCTGCACGCTACACAGGCTAAACATTTAGAACTTAGCCCGCGGCACCGAGGGTGCAAATAAACGTGCTGGTTCAAGCAATGATCACCAATGATCGGAGACATCATGCATCAGATATCACACATCCGGCATCCCAAGCTCCAAGTCGCAGGTGTGCATTCAGTCACTCACTCGTCTTAGTCGTTATTCAAGAGACGTACTGAGCCAGCCAAAAAAACTCAGTTCACCCCGTTACTTATTTACTCAGTACACTCTGAGCCTGAGTACTCACATACGCAACACAGACGTAGTACTCGTGCTACCCAGTACCTCAAGCGCTAATAAATAACGCGATGCATGAGCGCCTACCCTGCGCGCCGGCTAATTCGTGACTGGCTTGGCCACCAACTTGCACCATCACGCGTCACACATCGTGTATCATGCACCACGTGTCGCATGTCACATGCACGCGCCAGTAGCCACGGCCTCCCAAAGCCGCAATTCCCAGCTGAATAAGAGCGAGGGCCCTGTTAGGCGCAGCACTGGGGCAGCATTCAATGTTCGACTGGTTCAAGCTTCAGCCATTCAGCAGTGCTCAGCGCACGCAGGAACAGCCAGTCGGTTCCCGTGCTCAGTCTGAGAGCTCGGTCTGAGAGCAGTCGGTCTGCGTGGCCTGTGCATAGAACAGGAGCTGGCATGGCGTGTCTGCGGCCAACAGCAAGCCCTGTCGCAAGCCACCTGGTCACTGTGCATGTCGCAGGTGCAGAGCAGCGCCGTGCCCCAGGCCAGGACCAGGGCGCGGGGGGGGCTCTGCGTGCAGAGTTCAATCGGACGTGCCAAGCTCTAAGGTCTGACGCATGACGCATGACGCGTGACGCGCTCGACGAGGACCCGTCGCTTTGCCACTAGCTCCCCTCTGTCACACATGTCACGCCTCACCCTCCGCCTGGGGCACTGGTCCCTTGTTGCCGCCTGGATTAATAATGAAATGTTGCTCATTTGGACGGGGAGTTGGTAGGTGCTTCCGTAGCTATCACACTGCACTGGCTCTCTCCCATCGATCCCACACCGCATCCCACAGGCTGCTGCCCTGCTCCCGGGCTCCTCGGTCGGTAGTTCTAGGCACTGGGCCACCCTAGCCACTGCGCCCAAGGCACGGGTACGAGTCACTAGTCACTACTCACTAGTCACCGGCTCGGGTAAGGGGGAGGCCCAGGGCGCCCACCAGGCCACCGTCCATCTCATCACGCGTCGCCGTCATGCGTCCTGCTCCTGCACTGGACGAGCGGCAGACGGCAGCACGCAGCACGCAGCAGACGGCACGGGGGTACTGAGCAACGCTCCCTGCCTCCCGCCTGCGTCGTGCGCGGCAACGCAACACGCAAACGAACGGTAGGCGCGCTTTTAGCCTCCCTCCTCCCCCGGCACCGCCACCACCACCACCACCACTTCTGCCTCCCTCCCCCTCCATCTCTGCCTTGTGCCCTTCGCCTCCCTCGCCTCGCCCGCTCCGTGCCCGCCTCCCCGCCTGCCTGCCTGCCTGCCTGCCGTCCTCCGCGCAAGCAAATGTCCCCCTGTCCTCCCTCTCACACCATTCCATTGCCCCCATGATCTCCCCCTCCGTCCAACCTCATCTGTCCCCCATGCCCTCCCCGCCACTGGATCCGTCGTCTCCACCGGTATGTCGCCTGCCGACGCCCTTTCTTTCTCCGACCACATGTCCTCGTCGGCATGCTCCGCCCCGTCGGTCGTGAATACGAGGAGGAGGAGGATCCTGCCCACTACTGTCCAGGCGGCTATCATCCCGTCGCCGTGGGTGACCTCTTCAGCGATGGCCGCTACCTCGTCATTCGCAAGCTCGGATGGGGCCACTTCTCCACTGTGTGGCTTGCTCGCGACACGAAGTATGTCCCATCTCCTCATCCTCTCCAGCACGTGGCTCGGTATTGACAGACTTATCCCCCCCCTCTGCCAGGCTCAACCGCCACGTGGCACTCAAGGTAGTCAAGTCGGCGCCCAGTTATACCGAGACGGCCCGCGACGAAATTGCGCTGCTTCAAAAACTCCTCACTGCCGATCCTAGCCATCCAGGCCGTTCGCATACGGTGGATCTCCTAGACCACTTTCGCCACCACGGGCCCAATGGCACGCATGTGTGTATGGTGTTTGAACTGCTGGGCGAGAACTTGCTCGGCCTGATTCGTCGGTACCAGCACCGGGGCGTGCCGGCGCACATTGTGCGTCAAATCTCCAAGCAAATCCTGTTAGGTCTGACTATATGCACCGCAAGTGCGGCATCATCCACACCGACCTCAAACCAGAGAATGTGTTGATCTGCATCAACGATGTGGAGCGTGTTGTGCAGGCCGAACTGGAAACTACTCCGGCGGCTGTGCCCACTCGCATCGTGGTGTTCCCCCCAGCCAGGGAAGGGGAGGGCACCAAACTCCCCGACGGGATAGCATCCTTTTGACCGGTTCTCAGCCCTTGGCCTCTCCCAGCAGCAGCTTGGCAATGAGCCTGTCGCACATTGATAAGTGGAGCTTTGGCATGAGCAAGATTGACGGAACCCGTTCCAGCTTCGACCAGCGACGATCCGCTCAGTCACAGCTTAAGCCAGATGAGCACAGAGGAGGTGGTAATGAGCCCTCACACTGGCGCCCACCACTTGTTGCGCCCCGTAACAAGCCAAGAGGCGCTGTCTGACTCATCTCCCAGTCACACCTCCTTTGGTTCGCATTCGGCCAGTAGCATCATGTCCACCGAGGGTACCTCGGCCCACACGATGGGCCTCTTTCAGCCTGCCCCTGCCGCCGGCGACCCTTCGCTACTGCCTCCGCCACCGCCTTATGACCCTTCGTCCTTGGATCGGATTACGGTAAAGATTGCCGACTTTGGCAACGCCTGCTGGACCGACAAGCACTTTACCGATGACATTCAAACACGGCAGTACCGTGCGCCCGAGGTGATCATTGGATCGCAATGGGACGCGAGTGCGGATATGTGGTCGGCGGCTTGCCTGATATTTGAGTTGATGACGGGAGATTACCTGTTTGAACCGTCGAATGGGGCGCAGTTTGACAAGAACGATGATCATTTGGCCCAGATGATGGAACTGCTTGGTCCGATTCCGCGCGAACTCTCTTTATCTGGGAAATGGTCGCACGAGATGTTTGATCGGAATGGCGACTGCTGCATATTCATCGTCTTCGATTTTGGCCGCTGATTCAAGTGCTGCAAGACAAGTACATTATCCCGTTCCAAGAGAGCAACGAGCTGTCTTCGTTCCTCTTGCCCATGCTACGCTTTGACCGGCACAAGCGCGCGACGGCTCGGGAGAGCTTGTCGCACCAATGGCTCCAAGGGATCATTGTCCAAGGCGAGATTGAGGTGATGCAGCGACGGGAACGGTTGCTTGCCACGCATGCGCACCTCAACGCCTTTGGGTTCCGGCGCGAATCGGCGGCGGTGTTGGCTGATGCGCTCAAGCCATTGGACTACTTTTCTTCGCGTGCTTCGCAAGCTCATCTTTCCCCTTACTTCCCTTCGCCCTTGAGCTCAATGCAAATGACCGTCGACGCCGACCTCGACGTGGAAGATCCCGATACCGACCTGTCCCCTACCGCATCGGTGTTTACCTCGCTCCCTCCGCTTCCGGAAGCGGCGCAAGAGCACTCGGGCATTACCATCAAGGGAGTGCCACGGGCTTGCCGAGCGGCGGCGGGTCGTCGTTCCAGTCCCCGAGCACAGCGCCAGTGGGAGATACGCACACGGGCGAGGGTAGTGCCCGCCTCGGCGATGGGGAAACTTCCTCGTTCCTCCAGTGCACATGGTACGCCTACCGCATTGCATCCGTCTAGTGTGAGGACCTGTTCCCCTTCTCCTCACAACCTTCCGCCCATGGGAAGCTTGCCCTCCACAATTGCGCAGACGCTTGTATTGTAATGGGCGATGAGGATGGGCGATGGACGTTAGGGCCTGAGGACAACCGTGCTTTCTTAACGTCTGCATCGCTGCGCACCAGGTGCGGACGTGTTTCTCGGATTCCCACTTTTCTTTTCTTTTCTTACCAACAGACGGGAACAGCCTTCCCCACCCCCCACCCCCCCATCCCCGCTCTGTGGGAAACAGGTCGCTTCCCGCCCTATGTTCTTGCTCTTCTTCCCTGGTCATTTTTGGTTGGTGTGTCGCCGCTTCCATTTTGGTTGCATGCGTCACGCGTACTCTCATTTCTGCCCTGCCCTTGCTCGGACCGGGCGCGCCGCTCGTTTCCCGTTCCTATCTGCACCTTGTCATCGTTCCCTGTTCCCCCGATTGCCTTCTCTCTTTCTTCTTTCTTCTTTCTTTCCAGGAAGCCTTGGATGGACCACCCTCTTGTCCATTACCCCTTTTTCTTTTGTACCATACTCGTCCTGCGTCCATCCTCGTTTTCAATATGAAGTAAGTGCTCGAGCGTGTGGTGGGGTTGTTCGGCGTAGGTGGGTGCAGCCAGGACAGAAGGGTAGAACGCCAGTGTGCTACTCGGATCCTGGTAGGTTGGAAGGGTGAGAGCGAGGGGCAGGGTCGTCTGTCGTCTGACGTCGGACGCCTGGCCTTTGGCCTTCGACCTTTGGCCTTTGCACCTTAAGGTAAGAATGAGAATTCTCGGTGACCTGTGCCTCTTCCTCGTCTTCTCTCTAATGCACATGGGGGGGGGGGAGGGCGTTGAGCGTTGCAGGGCGAGAGGGAGGACAATGCGGCATTGGTTCGAATCACTTCACGGTACGCGGTACAATTGGGCGAAGAAACTGGCATACCCGTACAGCTGGGAGGCGGTAGGCATGCATGTCGAACGCAGGGGTGCCATCTAATCTACTGGCCCCTCGACGCGACGCGTAAGAGCTTGATCACTGCAGTGGCCTTCTGTCGAGGAGGCGTTCAAGCTAAGCGTTAATGCGCCTGCCGAATTCAAAACCCAATCGAGTGTGATTTGGTAGGACAGCCGAAGCGCGTTACGTAAGAACCTCAACGTTTCGTCTTTTTTTGTCCGCCGCCTCGGCTGGATTGGCGGCGGTCGGTTGAGGCGGGCAGGCGGGCTAGGTTCAACTGGACGCTGCCAACACCAGCTGCAAGGCTCTTCTTCCACTACGAAGCAGGCGACGAGCTCGGCAATGACGTCTGCCCCTACGGCTCCCCCTCCCGGTCGGGGCCAGAGCCCTCTGGCCTTTGACGTGACGGCCGCTTTCAACCAGCACCTCAACCAGACCGACTTGACGCCGATGCCGATTGCTGCGATTTTGGCGCTGTGCGACCTGATCACTGCCACTGAGCCCGAGACCACGTCGGAGATGATGATTGCGATTCGGAATGCGGTGGAGCAGCTGCGCACGACGTTGCCCAACCCGCTTCCTGCCACAGCTGGTGCCGACCTGTTCCAGCGCTTTGTCGGCCTGCACTACGACCGACCCGACCTGGAGGACTTTGAGCTGAGCAAGACCGAGTTGCTGGCCAAAGCACGTGCGTTTGCCCACTCAGCAGCCCACGACAGTAGAGAAAGTATCACCGAGCTCTCGCTCCCGCTCATCTCGGACGGGTCGGTGATTCTTACCCACTCCTACTCGCGCGTTGTGATGCAAGTTCTTCTCAAGGCGACCAAGCGCGACAACAAGCGGGTGCGGGTGTACGTGACCGAGTCGCGTTCGACAGGTAAAGGGTACGTTGTTGGTTGACTAGTGGCTCGATCACCCCTGTTGGGCACGGTGCAGCGTCCGAGGGTAACTGACCTCCCCCCCCCTGTTTTGTTTTATGTTTTGTTATGCTTTGTTTGGTTGGATCGTCTGCCCCCTTTGTTGATCAGGTTGCAAACGTACGCCGAACTGATGGAGGCAGGGATCCCTTGTACGGTGATTCTCGACTCGGCTGTTGGTTTGGTGATGCCGAGCGTCAACACGGTGCTGGTCGGTGCGGAGGGGGTGTTTGAGTCGGGCGGGATCCTCAATTCGTTGGGAACGGCTACGTTGGCCATGACGGCCAAGGCGTGCAACAAGCCGTTCTTGGTGTGTGCGGAAACGTAGGTTGCACATTCTGGGACCATATGTCGCTTTGGAGAGTGAAGGGGATTGTTTTGTTTGGGGGGTTTTCCACTGACGCGTCCACGTTGATTCTTTCGCTCCTCTGCCAGCTTCAAATTCATCCGATACTTTCCTGTCAGTGCCAAGGACCTTCTGATGCAAAAGAAGGACATCCTTCCCTTCCCGCAACTCGACGACTTGCCCGCCTACAACCCCAAAGATGGCCCGATCCAGCCGCGAGAGGGCCTGCTGACCGACGAGATGATGGCCGCTCACTCTTTGGTACGTGGCTGCTCTGGAGATTCTACTGCGGTGGGCGTGCACGCGGGGAAACTGACATGGTGACATGGTTGGCTAGGTGGACTACACGGGACCGGGCCTCATCTCCTCGATCATTACCGACGAGGGAGTGTTAACGCCAAGTGAGGTGGGCAGTACGCTGCTCCAGTTTTACGGTGGCCCAGACTAAGACTACTGATGTCGAGGGTGGAAATGGAACTGATTCACGCTGGCAGCTGGCAGGCTTGCATGGCTTACATGGATTACATGGCTTGCATGGGTTGGGTGCAACAGGCATTCGCACTTATTTGGGGGAAGAATGAGGCCGGGGTCCACGATAGGTGGAAAGGGGGTCGATGCGCTGGGCAAGGCCCACCTGCTTGTAACGGCGTGCTGCCCTTTGGGCCGCTGGGTATACGTCAGTTACATCTTACAGTTGGTTTCTAGGCATGAAAGCCTAACCAGGGTACGAATGGGGTTGCCGAGCGCCGGTACGCGCGCAAGTCAGCACCACCACATCCACCTGCACCTGTCACCACGTACGAGGGGATAGTGAGCTTGTCCCAAGCGCACGCGCACATTGCACGAGTAAGTGGGTCGCTTGTCCTCATTTTCTCGCCCCTCGCATCCATGGGAGGAAGGGAGGAAGACGAAGAAGAGCCCAAAGTAGCTCAATCTGATGCGCCCGAACGCAACGTAGTGCTAGAGACGGTGATTTTGATGCGATTGGAGAATGACCAAGAGGGCGTGCCCATATAGGCTAGTTGTGAAGCGGATTGTGCCTACTGAGCAGTCGGTTTCTCTTAGAAAGCCGACCCGTTTCACTTATTACTTTTTGACGATCCCAAGCGGACGTGCACTGGCCCTTACCGGGTCCAATGCTTAGTGACCCTGGCTGCTGCGGACGTTGGATGAGAGGATTCAAGTTACTGGCGAATCGAATTGCGTTTGCCAACAGGAAAGGGCACCAAGCTTGCACATTGGCCATCCCTTAGAGTAGTAATACCGACACGCCCACGCAAGGGCACCTCGTGCTAATGGGCAATGTTTGGATCCACACGCCTCCTCACTAGCCCGACTTTGCGCCAGCAATACGATGGTTTTTGGACAAGCCGTTTGTCTGGGTAGATCACTGGTACTTTTCGCCCTTGTCACTCGAGCTAACGGCGGACCCAATCCGAGGTGATGCCGAACGAGCCCACAGTTCGATGGATTGCTCCTAATTGACTTTTTGTGCCCTTAGAGCGCACACCTCCATTCAACCCAAGGCCCGAGCTCTTCAGTTGGTATCCTAATATAGATGGTGCTGGACATGCGAACATCTCCAGAAGAAAGATAAGTAGATGTATACGATTGGTTTGGTTTTGGTACAGGTACTTATATGGTTGGAAGGCATGTTCAGAGGAGAAACCACAACCAGCAAGTTGCAGGCGCTGTTGTGCTAGATCAGCTCGATCAGCAGGGACCCCAGAAGAACGTCCGTTCTGGAAAGTGCTGAGAATCGAACTTGTGCAAGGCCAGCCGCGTAGTGTTACAGCGTGTCAAACAGCCGGTCGCCCGTATCGCCAAGACCCGGAAGGATGTACCCCTTGTCATCCAGATGTTGGTCAATCGCGGCCGTGTAGATAGTCAGACCGGGAAACGACGCAGCGAGATGGGCAAGGCCGGGCTCGGACCCGAGAATGGAGAGAAAGCGAATGTCCTCCACCTTGAGCCCCCAGTCGAGAATCATGCGCACACAGGCCACAGCCGTGTTGCCCGTTGCGACGAGGGGGTCGAGGATGAGCACTTTGCCCACAGTGGGTTGGTGGAAGCTGCCAAGAACATTTCAACGTCAGTATTTGGAGGGGCCAAGGAGAGGAGCCAAGGTCGAGTGGAAAAAGAAATGACAAACAACACATACCTTGTTGTAGTACTCGACTGGCTGCAGCGATACCTTTTCGCGGTACAGGCCAATGTGCAGGACAGAGGTGTTGTCGGGCAACAAGTTGAGCGCAGCTTCGGTCATGCCCAGACCAGCGCGAAGAATGGGCACAACCCGATCCGCGGGTGACCTCGCTGCCTGTGAACTGGGCGAGCGGACCGGCGCCCTGGACCTGGTGAGTGGGTAGGTCCTTGGTTGCCTCAATAACAAGCACAGAGGTAATCTGACCAATGAGGAAGCGCACGTCGCGGGCCGACGTCTCGGCGAGACGCAGGTTGGCAAGGTGGTGCTTGGCGAGGGGATGGTCGATGACCAGGACGCCGGGGACGGGCGAGGGGTGGCATGGTGGTGCTCATGGAGGCCAACGGCAGGGTGGTTGGTGAGGTGAGGGTCGGAGGGGGGACAAGGCACAAGGCGGGACTGGGCAGCGGGCCAAGGGGGACGAACCCAAGAGAGAAGAGAGAGAGAAAGGCGAGGCGGCGGCTCAGCAGCGGCGGCCTTTTATACGCTGTGGACGCATGGGTCAGCTGGGCCGATCTGAGCCGGTGGAACGTTGGCGCAGGCTGGACAGCAGCCAGCAAGGCACCAGGGCCGATTGATAAGCACGGCGCGGCTCCCCAGACCCAAGGTGTTATGCATGTTATCACTGCGAAGATCTGGCACGGGTAGGCGCTGGCCTCCGCTGCCCGGCGCATTCTCCCCGATACCCCGATAGCGCACGCCCCCCGCCTCCCGCCACACGCCATGTCCGGCGCGCACCGGCCCCCACCCCGCTCGATTATCGATGACCCATTATCAATTGCTCGCCGCCTGTCTGATCAAGTCATCGGTCATCATCAATCACTTCATCACTAGTCCCAGTTGGTCGTTGGCTCCTGGGAAAGCCAGCCGGGAGGACATCGATCAAGTCGATGATTGATGATCTACACCCGGCACTAATCGATAATCGCTCCTTTGCCAGGACCGCCAAGCCCAGCCCACGGAATATCCCACAGCACGCGCTGTGAGATACGAGATCCGAGAACTACTATCTCGGATCTATATTGCCACTTGGCGATCTCCGTTCATCGATGGGTTCACATAATGTCAATGACAACCAATTCCAGTATCAGCATTTCTTCAACAGGGATGGACGGACTACTATATGGGGTTACTTAGGTGGGATGAGAGTGATACGGCGGCGGCGGTCGCGGGAGTATATACAACACATGAGGTGCATGAAGACACGGGGTGAAGCATGCCATCATTGTAAAAGGGCCAGGCAAAAAGGGGCCGCGCGTGGGTTATTCTGTATGGAATCAATCAACCAATCGTCCATCACGCCCGGGGGCCTGACTCGGGCCTCAGCTAATTGACACCAGAGGGAAGTAGCGAAGAGAATGCTTGATCAAGCTTCTGGCACCGCAGCCATCGCGGCCCTCCTATATTGCGTGGGGTCGTCACACAACTAATCGTTTGGTGGTGTCGCAGTTCTGGCAGTGCGTTTTGCCAACAGGACTGCAAATGGGACACTGTCGGACTCGTACTGTGTCCCACATCAATCAACTGGGATTTGCCCTCGCGCGTGATCTGCGTGATGAGCGTATGCGCTGGCTCGTACTTGGGCCCTCAGGGAAGCGGATCAAGCGGAACCACAATGTTTGGTGAGTGAATGCTCGTAAGAGTCAATGTTTGATGTGGTTGATTGGAAGAGACACCACACCGCATCGTCAACCTCACACCATCAACAGGCATGGCCGAGACTTTCATACTTGAGCACACCATTGGCATTGTTTCCGTGTATCTCATTTTGCTGCCCGCCGTCTGCCACACCCAAGTGAGGATCGTGCAATTGCTCTGCCGCTGCCCCCTTCCCCTAGACAAAGACGTTTGCTCCGTGAAGAGGGCCAAAGAGAGCAAGAACAAGGCTGTTGAGGGTCTCCCTTTGACATAAGACACGTATAGGGCGAGGTTAGCCTGGACCCGGTCCATCCCTGATTGCCATCCATCCGACAGAGCGGGGCCTGCCTTGTCTTCCATCTCAATGTCGGCCCGTGCCAATTTGCGTTCCAGTTCCTGGTATTCTCTCTCAACGACGCCTTCAGAGGAGAAGTCGCCCTTGGGAATGGAGAACACACAGGCTCCCTCCATTTGAAGGAAGAGGAAGACCAGGTAGTAAGATCTGAGAGGTGTCAATGAATATTTATACACCCGTTTGCGTGAATATGAATGCGCTGCAACGTTCAAAGTTGCAGATTGTAAGTGTCGTCTGCTTCCTGCTGACCTAATACGTCTTCGAAACCTCCGTTGGCAATTGCCTAGTCGGCTCGACTCAGCCACACACCAGCGCTCTTCCCCATCGTCATGTCGCTGCCTAAGATTCTGGCCCAGGTCTTCTTTGTTGGCTCCCAGATCGTGGGTAAGGCATTCATGGAGGCCGGCCGCCAGGCGGTGCGCAACATTCGTGCCACGCCGGAAACCGCGGCTGCAGGTGGCGCCGCGGCTGCCTCTGGCTCCAAAGCTGGCGGCGTCAGTGGCGAATTGACCCGCGCCCACCGCATGACCACGGATGAGGCCATGCTCATCCTCAATTTCAAGGAGGCAAACCCAGGTAAAGTTCCTGCGCCAGAAGAGATCGAACAGATGGTCAAAGTACGTGTCTTTCTTCTTCGTACTCTCTTCCTTTCGGACAAGAGGGCTTGCCAGTGCCCTGGATGCTTCGGTACTGACCATATCTTGCCCATGCGCCTGCAGACGTACGAGCGTCTCTTCAAGATCAATGCCCCTCCCGCACCGAAGGGTCGCCAGGGCGGCGGCCAAGGGAGTTTCTACATTCAAAGCAAAATTGTACGCGCACGGGAACGTCTCGAGGCCGAGTGGGACGCTCTGCGCAAGCAAGCCAACCCTCCTCCGCCTGCTGCTGGCGCCGAAGCACCACCAACCGCATAAAAATACGAGTACGGCATTGAAGCTGTCCTTCCTTTGCTCATGTTGCCCATCTGCATTTACCGGGGCCACATTAGTGGTCGTGCTCGTGTACAGCACTCATGCCTGCGCCGCTCTATTCGACACTACTACGCTCTCACCCCCCACACTCCCACACCGACTTGCGTAACGATAAACTACTCATTCCTAGAGCTTGAAGCTTCATGCTTCATTGGGTCTTGAATTAGGGCCGTGTAGGAGCATCACCTTGAGCGTTGGTCTGGCAGACTCACAGAAAGACTTGGTTTGGTCGTCACGCCGCGTGACGGGAAGAGCGAGTGGGGGCGCAGCGGTTCTAATGTCCGTCGCAAGTTTTTGCAAAGGCGGTGCGAATTACGTAACAGGGAAACTTTTTTCAGGTGAGATGGGTTGAAATGATCGATGGCATCGCGCCAGCTGCTTTTGCACAAGTTCACCCCACTCAGTCTCACCCCCATCGGCGGCCATGCCCATCATCCAACCCTCAGGGCAGATTAAGCTCACCAACGTATCGGTTGTCCGGTTGCGTAAGGGGGGCAAGGTATGTCATGTCATCCCCATCCCACCCCTCTGCATCAGGGTGTACGGACTGACCTCAGGCATCAAATGAAAGCGTTTTGAGATCGCGTGCTACAAGAACAAGGTCCGCGAGTGGCGCACAGGAGTCGAGAAGGATATTGACGAGGTGGTCCAGATCCACTCTGTCTTCTTCAATGTTAGCAAAGGGCAGACGGCTCCCAATGGCGACCTTCAAAAGGCATTTGGGACGACGGACCAAAGAGATTGTGCTTCAGGTACGTCCTCTTTGCCCAGCTTCGTTTTGTGTGGGCTTACTAACACGCTTGGTTTCCGCTCTAGATCCTTAAAAAGGGGGAACTTCAAGTGGGCGAAAAGGAGCGCAGTACAGAGCTTGGCAATTTGTTCCGGGAGATTGCTACGCTGGTTTCGAACCAAGTGTTGACCGCGCATCTCAGCGGCCCTTTACAGTGGGCTTGATTGAGAAGTCGATGACCGAGATTGGGTACAGCGTCAAGCCAGGAAAGAGTGCCAAGGCACAAGCTCTTGACGTGATGCGTCAGCTGCAAGAAAAGAAGATTCTTGACTTGGAGCGTGTCAAGCTGCGTGTGCGCGTGACGGCGGCCAACAAGGAGGGTAAGAAGCTCAAAGAAAAGGTTCACCCGCTTGTTGAAAATCGAGTCAGAGGAATGGGACGATGGCTGGGAGCTGATCGCGACCATTGACCCGGGGGCGCTCAAGTCGCTCAACGAATACTCGAATCGGAGACCAAGGGCCGTGCTCGGGTGGAGACACTGAATACGATTCGCAATGAGGGCGAGGAGAGCTTTGAGTGAAGTCACTTGGTCCCCCTCGTCTAACTGTGACTGTCGTTCTCGCCTTGCACTGATACCCGTTCATCCCATCTATCGTCTTGGTGTGCACCACCCTGCAAACGGGACATTATTGATGCCTCATGGAGGGCATAAATGGAGACCACATCCAGGGGGATACGGCGCCGCCATAGCATATAGGGCATGGGAGGGGGTAAGCCATGCTGGGACCCATTGTATAGGGGGCGTATGCATGGGCGGTTGGCTGGGATGTTGATGCTGAGTTAGGCGTAGAGGGTGGTTGCACCGTAGGTGGTGGCATGGAAAAGCGCCTTGCTGAGGAGCCACACCGGACCAGTTAGATTGCTGCGTTGTCGCGGCAGAGGGTGCGGGAGGAGTTGAAGATGGATCTCCACTTTGACTGCTAGAAACATCGGCCAATGCACGGTAATACCCAAAGTAGAACGAAGAGTAAGCCAAGTTCTGCATGATCTCGTCGTGGGGTTAGACCAATGGCACCGCGCCGGCGCCAGGTTGGGACGGTGGGATGGGTGGAAGTGGCAGTCGCGCGGGCGAGGGGCGGGAAATGGGGCTCCATCTTTACTGGCGTTGGCAGTGCTGATGAACCATTTGGTTGTTTCTTATCGGCATCCTCTGATGTAACTTGAGCCCCCACAACAGGATTCCTGGGCGAGGCTGAAGACTTATGAGTAGCAGAGTATGCAGCTTGATTCAATCCCCGTCATCAGACAGAGAGGAAACCGGTGCCGGTGTCTCCGTCTGCCGGGCTTCCCGCTCCACTTTGGCCCGCGTCTGTACCGCTTGGCCTTGAGCTGCAGTATGCTCTCGATGTTTCTTGCGCCGCTCATGAAGGATAGCATACTCTGCCTCAGCTTGGGCCATGTATCGACGTTCAGAGTCATCCCAGACGTCATTGGGGACCCAGAGACGAGATCACCCAGGTGAGCTTCATGGGATCATTCTTCTTCCGCTTCATCAAACTCGTCGGCGTACTCCTCTTCCGCTTCGTCATCCTCAACCTCGACGTCGAGAGCCAGTGACGGGTCACCGACCACTTTTGTGCCAGTAACGTCCTCCCTTTCACTCAACCATATCCGATGGCGAACGCGAAACAAATCCATCATCAGCTGCTAGGGTGGAGACGGTGACTTTGAACTCCACCGAGATGATTTCTACTGGACACAACTTGCCCCAGTGGTATGTCCTCGCCCTCTTCGTCTTGAGCAGTGAGGGCCAAGTGTTTAGCGCCGGATGCGCCACTCTGTGCGATATCGCGATGATACATGCGGGGGGCAGTTTCCAATCCACTTTCTTGTGTGCCAATCGCCATCAACAGGCAGCGTACCACTTCGAGCTGCAGCAACTTGCAGATCGGTTGCGAGCGCACGAGGAGTGGCGCGCAGGCGATTGGGGGTGTGGGAAGTACCATCCGATGCACGTTTGCGCTTAAGATGGAAAGGCAGATTCCCGTCGTGGTCGTTAGAAAAAGCGGTTTTCCTTGATCCAGACGACGTGACTGGCGGTCTGAGGGGAGCGTTTAGGGTTGGCCGAGGTGGGGCGCTTGCGTTTCCTTCCTGAGCCAGAGCAGAGCCCGAGGAGGCTTCGCTGGGGTGTGTGGCGCGAGCAACGGGCTCGTGTCCAACCGCTCCTGCTTCACCTGGGAGAATTTGGGCTGGACAGGTGGGGAAGGGACGAAGCGGACGGTGTGGGCGTGGCCGAGGCGGCGTTCTGGCGGTGCATTTCGTCTTCGGTCTGCAGCAAGAAGAGGTCCATTTCATCCGCATCGTCGTCTTCGATGGTGCGGGGGTCAGCGACGGGGGGCGCCAGCATCAAGTCCAGGGGCAGCAGCAAGGCGGCGCGAGCAGTGAGGATGGCGTCAGGTCGCACCAGAGACGCCATGGCAGTAGCAAGCAGGCGAGAGCAACAGCGATGGGAGGATCAAACCCGAGATGGGCGCGGTGCGCTGGGCTGCCATAGCCGACCACCGGCGACGCGTCGTGGCTTAGGTAATCTGGCCACGCCGTGCGCGCGCGCGACGCGTCAATGCATTTAAATGGAAGGCTGTACGCTGCCATACGCGCAGCGTGCGCTGGTTTTTAAAACGGATGGGCGCGAACTTGCGGGTGCGTCTCAGGAGCGTTGGATCCCAACCAACCACCATTCTGCCGTTCCAGCCGAACCCCACGATCCGTTATGGACCCCCGCCCCTGGCCTGACTGGGCATGATGAGGGCAGTAGCAATTCATTCCCTGGCCTCAGGACCCCAGACGGCCTGATGAGAATGGAGGGCAGTCCATCCCCGGTAATCGGCAGTCCCTTTGTGTGGTAAGTAGGCTTTGGGCATTACGTGCATTGCGCAGCCCATCAGGCCCCAGTCCGGCGAGCGCCTAGCAGCTGGCCATGTAGACCACGTGATGGTAAAGTGGGGCGGACTACAATGAGCTGGCCGTATTTGAAACGTTCACCCAGCCCGCCCGCGCAAGCGCGCAGCCCCTGTGAGATGTGACGCATGACGCATGCGAGCATATGCGACTTGGAGAGACACGGGAGGCGCAACAGGCAGAACCAACTCAAGTCGTCTTGGCCGGCCAAGGGGATGGGGATCGTCGGTCGAACCACCACGGCTGCGCTCACCACCTCTCTTTCTCTGGCCACCCCTGCCAAGGGAGCCAGCCACGCCATGTCCACCGTCCCTGGCCCTGCTCCTGCCACTTCCACCCCCTTGGTGGTCGGCGTGGCGGTAGTCAACTTCCACCACCAGGTCGGCCCGCAAGTGGAGTGGACGTATCCCGACTCGTTGGGCGACGACCCCAGCTGAGAACGACCTCCCTTTTTTGCCCTCCCCGACGGTAGCAACCGTCTGGAAGAGGACTTTGTTTCTTTCATATGCACAGCATCCCATCCTGCCCTGGTAGCACCATCTTTGGTGTCTCTTGCACCAGGCAAGTGCCCGTGTCGCAACTAAAGGTTAAAACGGGCATGACCCGCTCCACCATCCAGAAGGCAGTTGTGATCCTCACTCGCGCTCCGTCTTCCATCCGGTGCAGGACAAGCTAGCCATTGTGACACGTGCTTACTTTCACCAAGGCGACTTGAACGATCGCGAGCTGCTTGCTGACTTTAGCCACAGCCTCGAGAGCACGCTGGAAGCAGCTCTGCGTCAATCGCTCAAGGAATCGAAGTCCAACCCCAGCTTGCCCATACCGACCGACTCGATGGGATCGGGAGTCCAGCCCTCCATCTTGTCCTTGCCCACCTCACTGCGCTTGTTAGATATCGCCTTGGGCATGGGGACCAACCTGCGCCGTTTGTGTATGAGTGGAGGAGCCACACGCTCATCCTCCTCAAGCTCATCCTACTCCAGCGGAGAATCTGTTCTACGGATACCCAATTGAGAAGTTGTGTATGGCACAATATTTGGTTTCCTGTTCCCAGGCTTGATGACCCACCTGGACGACTGTGCCGAGGCCCAACCAGTTGTCCACCCTGGTTCCCCCTGCGACTGTGCCAATCTTTAGTGGCAACGCCATTTTTCATCCGTACCTTCCATTACAGCACCTTGATTCTCTCAAAGCTACCTCTTGGCTGGTAGGGACAAGCAATCCGATCGTGTTAAGTCAGCAAGATATCAGCATTGATGTTATCGTCAACATTGAGGACATGTCCATCATCTGCTGCAGCCTGGACGAGTCTGGGGATGCACCAAGCTCTCCCTCCGATACACCCCAATCCCAACGTTCACCCACTTCACCATCTACCTCTCCTCCATCTCACAACGCCCTCCGGCCCTTGGCATAGAGCCGAGTGTGCACTCTGCCCCGCGTCCAATGACTCCCTCGGAGCTGCAACAGGCAGTTTTGCTCACCACAGCCGACAAGCGCTGGATGGAGGAGGAGATCATTCCAGCTGTGCTGGAAGGGTGGGATACCACCAAGCCGGACCAGACCTCCACCCTGGGCTTCCGTGGCTCGGACGAATGGCTTCGGGAACAATTTCAAAGGTACATTACCTCCTGTTGATGGCCACTCGTCAAGCCGAGGAAGTCGAGGCTTCCTCGGGACGGACTGCCACTGGAGTGCCCTCTGATGGCATACATCCGTGCCTGCCTCTCTGGGTCCGGTGGACCCCGCCACTGTCCCGGCACACCCCACCGACCCGACCTTGCACAGGCCAATGTCGCCTACGGAACCAGCTACTGCACCTGCCACTGCCGAGATGAGCAGCGCCACTCGGCTATCTCCCATTTTGGTCGGATGTTATGTCGTGCGGTTGGCAAAACGCCTGCCTATCACATCTGGAAAGCATCCACACCGATCGACCCGACGGGACAAGGGATTCAGCATCCATTTGAACGGCGCTTGTCGGTCCTTGAAGGTGTGTCGGCACGTTTGGCTGCCACGTGGACGAGCCACGTGCTGCGCTGGGCAAAGCATCGCCGCCTCGGGCGCTGCCTTTGCCGCTGGCACCGCGAGTTTGCGGCGGTTAGCTGTGACGGCGATGAATCGGCAGGGTACATCCCCACCACCGCGAGGACTGGTCAACGAGCAAAAAGATAGCGGGACGAGTTGGCGCGGTCTTGGCTTTTTGTCAACCACGATGACGCCAAGGCGGGCAGTGGTCCGTCCAGTCCCGTGCTCAACCAAGGTCAAAGTGATGCGTTAGATGGTCCCTTGGCTGATGCTGGCCGAGGGAGGTGGGGATCGATGAGCAACTATTTCCTCCGTGGGGGGCCTCCGTGGTGGGTGCTACTCCCTCTCACCCCCCACCTCGTCCCCCCGAGGCGGCACTCGACTGCTCCTCCCGCGAGGTGGCCAGTGCCCCCCGCAAGGCGCTTGGGTTCCTCGACGCGTTGCAGGCGCCAAATCCACGCTGGGCACACCTAGGATCCGCGTTCGCTCGGCTTCTCCAGTCGGGGTCTCCCAGTCGGGAAAACAAGAAGAACGTACCATGAACGCCTGTGGTACTGTCTCCTGTCTTGGTCCTTGGTCTTCAAAGTGCAGGATTTCATCGTCACTCTCATGCCATCATCTCATGTCATCCCATGGCATCTCTTTCTCCCTTTCCTTCCTCCTCCCAGTCCACTACCTCTTTGTTTTATCCATACCCGCAGACTTGCTGCTCATTATCTTGGTCCATTTCTGGTGGAGGTGTCAGCTACTGACAAATAGCGTGCTTGGCGGGGCAGTTGGAATGCTATGCAACTGCCACTGCATCGCCTTGATCCGGGGCCGGGTCCATACACCCAGAGGATACTATCCACAGCGAGCATCCATAGCGTAGAACTGAAAAATGCATCACAGCGCGATGCCTTGGCCAAGGAAGGGGGAGGGGAGATACAAAGTAACACGGCCCTTCAGTTCACTCGGCTGATTTGCCCAGCGTATTCAACAGAGCATCGTTGAATCCCCGTTGGCCCGACGGGGCGAGGGTGCCCGGATGGGAAGCGAGGAACGCGTCGTTGTGATCCCGCCCTCGGTAGGGACGGGAGAGGAGGAAACCGAGTGGCCAACGAATCGCCCTCGTCTACCGGACGATGGTTGCGAGCGCGGCGGGCCTGCACAGCCGCAAACGTATCGAGGGTTGTTGGGTGGTAGAGTCCCAACTGATGCATGCGTCGGTCACACTTTGGCCGTACGTCAAGTTATGAGGCCCTGAGGCAGGGATGGACTGCTTGCCCTCGGTCAAGAACGACTCGATCATTACTCCACAAATGTGTTGGCCGTGGCGCCATTGGCCAGTTGGTCAGCGACGCTGGCCACGACCTTGAGTTGGTTTTGGTGTTTTTCTCGCTATTGCCGTGGGAGCAATCGATCATCACGCGAGGCCGCAGTCCAGCCTGGGTCAGCTTGGCCGACACATGGCAATCTGTTCCGGGGCGTAGTTGGGACCAGAGTTGGCGCCGCGCATAATGACATGGCACGAATCGTTGCCGTTGGTCTCGACAATGGCGCTGATACCCTGCTTGGTCACAGAGAGAAAGACATGCGAAGCCGAAGCAGCCTTGATCGCATCCACTGCATCGAAATACTGCCGTCGGTCCCATTCTTAAAGCCGACGGCATGGACAAGCCCGAGGTGAGTTCGCGATGAACTTGGGATTCGGTGGTGCGGGCGCCGATCGCGCCCCAGGAGATGAGGTCGGCCGTGTACTGGGGGCTGATCGTATCTAGAAACTCTGTCGCGGCGGGAAGCCCCATGTTGGCCACTTCGAGCAAGAAGCCCCGCGCCAGACGAAGACCCTTGTTGATTTGGTAGCTCCCATTCAGATCCGGGTCATTGATCAGCCCTTTCCAGCCCACTGTCGTCCGCGGCTTTTCAAAGTAGACGCGCATCACGATGGCCAGGTCGTCAGACACCGTGTCGGCATAGGCTTTGAGTTTGTGTGCGTACTCCAGCCCGGCACGCACATCGTGCACCGAGCAAGGCCCGACCACGACAAGGAGACGGTCATCTTCACCCTTGATGATCTCCTCGGTGGAGCGGCGACCGGAGACGATGGCCGAGGCGGCTTGCATCGTCAACGGGTACTCCTCCATCAGGATCTGGGGCGGAATGAGGGGCTTGATGGTGTTGATGCGGCGGTCATCGAGCTCGTTGAGAGCCTCGCGGAAGGTGGGGGCGTTGGTGCTCATAGCGACAAACGGACAGATCAGACACGGACAGACGAACGGAAAGACAAACGGCTGCTACAAGGCGCCAAGGGCAGAGCAGAAGGTGGTAGACAACCAACTCGTCCGGGGTTGTTGGCAGCAGCCTTATTTGAAGCGTATTGCGCGGGTCGGGGTGGCCCAGCTGCCAGCTCCGAGCCGCCAGAGGGAAGAATTAATTGCCACTCCTGCGGTCTTTCTCCGCGCCCGCTTGCCAGTCACAAGTCACAACGGAGCAGGCCAGCACTGCCCTGGTGCGCCGGCCGCCTCGCCGGTTGACAAATTCCTGGGGTTTAAGTCCGCCGCCTCGGCTTGCCCAGTGCCCTGTGCTGGCCTTGTCGCATGTCACATGTCACCCCCGCACGTGCACACGTGCACACGTCCACCGGTCCAGTCCCCTTGCGCCCCTTGGGAGCTTCAGCCGCCCAAAGCTCCAAGGGAGGTCAGGGAGGCCCAGGCTGCTCCACCTTGCTCCCCAGAAGGGGCCCGCCCCCTGCGCAGCCAACGCATCGATTCGCCTCGCCTCGCCCTCAGCCCCACGCCCGCCCTTGCCTCGCATGCGACTGCCATCGATCCTATGCCTACTGCCTACTAGCGCCTCTGGACCAGCGTCCACCACACCCTTCTCCAAGCAGGGCAGCAGACCGACTAGCCCGCCGGCACCCGGGCGCCAAGCATCTCTTTGGACGACGCGTCATGCGTCATACATAGCCATAGCACACGGCAGCACGAGGCGCTAAGCGCTGCAGCGCTGCGTGGGTCATACTTCACACTTCCGAGGCAAGGTGAGCGTACTGGCCGCGACTGGAATCTCGCACTCCGCCAAACGGCGAGCGCAAGGTCCAGCGCTGCCTCGGAGTGTCTCTCGATCGCTCTGCATCCACATCTTGGCTGGTCAAAGGTAACAAGCTTGATCCGGCGGCGGTGGAAGAACGGCGAGATGGGTCGGAGCGGTGCATCGCCTTGCGTTCTTTGACCACCGCAGCAAACCCTTGCGGCGGCACGTCGTACAGTTTGGTATAATCCACTCCCAGCTCGTCTCCCCGCGTCCAAAAGTCGCGGCAATTGGCAACGAGACCAGGTCAAATGGATTGCCGCCTTTGCCTGCGCGACGTAGGCCCTCGCCAGCCTTGCCGCGGGTGTAGAGGTCGAGTCCGACAACACGGAGCAGGCACCCGCCCATGCCAGCCATCGTCTGCCGAAAGCCATGGTGGTGGTGATGGTGGTGGTGGTGATCCTGGGCTTGTCCCGCGTTCGCGCCAGTATCCGAGCCCTCGGGCGAGCCAGCTACGCCCGTGGCCCCTTGACGTTGCGCCACAAAGTTGGTTTGCGATGCCATGCTGGTACCGCGCCCTCCCATAAAGCCATAGCGACCAAGATTGCTCATCTCCAGGGTCGTCATCTGTCGCGCAATTTGGAGCAGCTGCGCCAGCAGTAGTACCACCGTCCATGTCAACTGCAGGCATGCCCACAGGGTAATCACAACGGCAAACATGTCGGTTTCCATCGCTCGGCACACATCGTTGGGGAATAGACAGAACGACTGCTCAGGGGTTCCCATGAACTTACTTGGTTGACCAAATCTGGGCGGGCGAGCACAGAGGTTAGCGGGGGGTAGTACATCAAACGTCAAACCAAGAGCTGTACCTGTACATACAGATAGATGAGAGATACGCAAAGTCAATCACGCCCAAAACAAGCGCCGTGAGGAACAGATAAATTGGCGATGGTTGTTGACGCCAATGCAGTTGCTTGTCCAAGGGCAGTGGTGATCGTGGCCGGCAGCAACGTTTACAGATGTGGCAATGTTTTGAGCGCAGTGGTTTACGCGCCAAACAGGGAATGCAAAAGTTTTGTCCGTTGAGCCGATTCTCCTTGAGCAACGTTTCCACCAATGTTCTCCGTTCGACCTCGCTTTGAGGACGAGCAACATAGCCTGGATCCATCACGGCAGATCGGTACAGGCTGTAGGAGCAAACGAGAAGAGTGACGAACATTGCCATATTGGACCAGCCGTGGCCTGGGGTGGCCCACACAAACTTGACTGCCCATACCAGCCCGACCCAGGCAATGGAGCCCGAGACGATGGCCAAAAAATAAACCGACCTTTGGATCGACTGTGGCTCTTGATCGTCGAGCAAGATCTTGGCCACGGTGTAATGCATCGCATACGCCTGTGGTACGGCAAAAAGCAAAGCAGCAAACCAAGGCACCAGAGAAAATGTCTTGGCCACCACACCGACCAAAGCAAAAGGAAGCAGCATAATCAAGACGTTGGTCATATACGGACTGAAGAAACGTTTCCTGCGATGTCCTTGCGAGTCCAACCCTGCATCAGCCAATGCCTTGTCGTAGGCACTGAGGGACTTGAGTTCATCGGCCATCTCCCTTGCCGTCTTGCCCTCGTTCTCCTTGGCCGAGGTACTTGCACCGGCCTCAAGCAAGCGACGGATGCACAGCCGATTTCCTCTTACGACAGCCCAATGAAGCGGGGTAAGACCAAGGTCATCATGGGTGGCCACACTTGCGCCATGAGCGAGCAGCAGCTCCACGCTCAGTGCATCCCCTTGGTACGCGGCCCACATGAGGGATGTGTGGCGCTGTGTATCCTCCGAATCCACACCGCGCAATACGCGGGGTCGGGGGCCTTGAGGATAGGGGCAGCAGATCCAGGGGGTATGTCGGCTGCACTGGCAGCAAAGACAGGTTGCTGCAGCAAGAACACAAGGGGCATGACAGTGGAGGAATGGATAACAAGGTGGAGGGTATTAAAGCCCTGGGCGTCGGTCATCAGAGGGTCGGCACCGCGGTCAATGAGGAGCTGGATGACGTAGAGGTGGCCTACGCGGGTGGCCCACTGCAGGGGGGGTAGCGGCGAGTTCGCCACCGCGAGCGTCTACCTCGGCGCCATGATCCAGGAGGTAGAGGCAAGCGGGGATCTGGCCATTGATGGCGGCCCAGTGGAGCGGAGTAATGCCGTCGGCGTCGCGGTCGGTGGCGCGGGCCTGGTGAGAGGAGATGAGTGTGTCAAGCGTGGCGACATCGCCCCGCTGGGCAGCCGAGTGGACTGTCGGGGCGGGATCAAGGAGGGGGACGGGGAGATGGGGGGGGGGCACTGGTGCTGGCACCTGCTGTGGGCGCAGGGGCAGGGGATGGGTCGGGGAGAGGGGGTGGCGGGGGCAGGGGTGGTGGTGGAGGTGGTGGCGGAGGGGGGGGCGGGCGGGCGGCGGGCTGGCGCATGCAGCGGAGGGGAGGCAGGCATGGCGGTGGCGGTGGTGGTGCGGCGTCCGAGGCCGCGGACAGCTGCTGTTGGTTTGGCTGCAAGGGGCAGTGGCCGCTGGAAACGCCAACGGCTGCGCGCAACCGCATCGCACGCGTGCTTAGCTCAGCGTCCTGCTCGGTGCAACAGCACGGAGATTGGCGCGGCCGCTGATCGAGCCTCAGCGCTGATCCTCCGAGGCCGCAGCCTCGCAACCCCGATGCAAGGGCCGGCCCAGGAGTGTGAAAGGGAAAGTGAAATGCGATCCCCCCGTGCATACAGGTGGGCGCGTGTCGCAGCTTAGAGTGTGCTGGTGCACTGCAGCAGCCGCGGCAGCCGCATCGATCAAGCGCATCAAGCAAGCCTCACGCCAAGCAAGCCTCACCGTCACGCCTCATGCCGGTGCCAGGCTCCCCGGTTTCCGCGCACTGCCGCCGCCACGTTCAGCGGACCATCAGTGCCTCCAACCCCATCTTCCCGCCGCGCCCTCTCTCGCGTTTCCCGCCCCTCCCTCCCCACCGTACCCCGCCCCCACCACACTGCTCCATGCGCCCGCTTTCGCGCCCAACAATCCTTTTCTCGGCCGCCCGCGCCCACCTCTCTACCCATGCCTCCTCCACCTCCGCCCGCCCCAAGCGACCTGTCCGCTCCACTCTCCTCGTCCTTGGTGCCCTGGGTCTCGGGTACGCCGGCGGCGCCCTCTACCCCCCCAGTCTTGCGCTTCTCGCGTCCCCACGCCTCGCACCACCCCGCCCCGACGCCGAGTCGGAAGAGGGAAAAGCTCTGACCCGCCAGGTCGAGTCGATCTCCACGCCCTCGAGCTGGTGCAAGAGTTGCGCACCGCGTGTCGGTGCCCGAGCAGCGTGACGCAAACGGAGATGTGATTGTGTCCGAAAGCGCTGAACCGTCCGATCGGTCTCCCTCTGCCCACTACCGTCTCAGTCGGCCGTATGAAAATTACCCCGAGGAAAGGCGGCAGCACAACCTCACTGCCGGCACCTTGCGCGGCCGGGTCTCTGGCACCGCCCATTGTGCTCACCAAGACGGCGCAGGGGCGGCCGTGGAGGGCGGCCATGCTGGCGACACGACGGTGCTGTTGCATGTGGGTCGCTCGCTGTGTGGACACGATGGTGTGGTCCATGGTGGTCTGATCGCGACCTTGTTTGATGAGAACATGGCCCGATCAGCCTTCCATGTTCTTCCCGCCCACGTTGGCGTGACGGCCAAGCTCGAGGTCAATTACCGCTCGCCTACGTTTGCCAATCAGAACATTGTGCTTCAGACCACATCCAGCAAGCCAAGGGCCGCAAAGCGACAGTCACTGCGACGATGCGGACGATCGATGGCACCATCTTGGCCGAGGCTACGGGGCTGTTTGTGCAGCCCAAGATGGCCCAGTTCCTCAACACGAGCTTGGTCAAAGAGTTTGTTAGCTTGGAGGACGAACCTGCCGCTTCGCCTTCTCCTGAGGCCTGATGTCGTTATCAGAATGCGCCCTAGTCTCGTTTTGCCCTCTTTTCTGTCTCTGCACCATGTCGCCGCTACCACCTGCCAGTACATTACAAACAATTATGCGAAATCCTACTCGTCTGCGCTGGGGGGGAGTTGGATGGAATTTCAAGGGAGGCATGGATCCGTCGAGGGCGCGTGTGGTGTGCCTGGTGCGCTGAGGTCGATGGCGAGGGTCGGCACGGGCAGATGTAATCAGCTGGCTGAGCTGCGCTGCGGGGATGCGACCGGTGAAGCGGGTGCAGGTGCGCCACTGGCGCTGCGGGGACACGCACCCAAGCGAGTGCGATGCATGATGATGCTGACGTAAGCCTCCAGCACGCAGCTTATCTCGATCAACCCTACTCATTAATCAACCGCCCCTCGGCCCCTCCAGCACCCCCCAGCCCCTCCCCGCCCCCTGACGCGCGCCCCCACCACCATGCTGCCCTTTGGCCGCCCAGACCCCGCCGCCACCGCGCCCCTCTTCCACCCCTTCCGCCTCGCCCCCGACACCGACCCCGAAACCGACCCCGACGACCCCGACGACCCCTCTGCCCCCCCCGCCGCCGCCACCACCCTCCCTGCCCCCGCCGCTCCCGCCGCCCCCACCCCGATGCCGACGATGGCGATCTCCTCGACCCCTTCCTCGACACCCCCACGACCCCCCGATCCACGCCCCGCCTCCGCCCCGCCTCCACCCTGCCCGCGTGCGCGCCGGCATGCCCACCCTCGACCCGCCCTCTCCTCCCCCTTTCTTGATGCCCCGCGCCCCCCCTCCCCCCGCACCCAGGCTGCCCAGGACGCCCACCGCTCCATCTTGCGCCTGCAGAATGCAGCACAGATGCACTCTGTCGAAGAATATTCGTCTGCGTCCTACTCGGGCGACGAGAGTGCCGGCACGGCCAGCCCTGTGGGCTCCAGCGCCACCCGCGCCCACACCAGCATCAGCACCAACACCACCACCATCAGCATCAGCACCGCCTCCGACCCCCGGCCGGACCAACCCCTCCCACGTGGCCACCGAGAGCAGTGGATCGTTCTACGACTCGACGCCCTCGGCATCGTTTGGCGGGCGATGGGGCAACCCTCTGCGGATGCACAAAGCCCAAGTTCGTGGCTCGTACCTTGCCCCCCCGCGCCCCCCACCTCCTTGTCCACCAGCAGCGCATTTCTGCAACAGGATGTATACGACGAGCAGGTCCTAGGCTTGCAACCTAGTATCGCCATTCCCATTCCTCCGCCGGTGGTTCAGGGCAAAGCGCCTCCGTCCAAATCAGGGGCCCCGCCCTCGCGGTTTGCTGGGCCCACACAGAGTGAAGAGGAGACAAGTGAGCAGTCCGATGCAACAGAGACTGTGCCGCGGCGGAGCAAGCGTCGGTCCGATACGGGTCCTCATTCTACGTTTTTCCGTGCGCTGTTTGGTTCGCCGCCCCGACGAAAGGACGATTCGCACCACGCGGGCCAAGAGTATCCCCATGCTGCGCAGCACGACCGGCAGCTTCATAGGCAGCCCGGCTGCTCCTTCTCGTGCACACCCCCGCTCAGGGACCCGACGTGCACCGCTGGATCCTACCCGACATCCCCTCCCGGCCTTGCTCAGGCGCGAGTCCAGCGGCAGCGACGTGGTTGCGGGAGAGGCATGATCTTTGGGCGTTGATCCTGTTTGTGCTCTTTGTATTTCCTGTGTTGGTACTTGGCTGTGGGAGCATGGGAGGCACCCTCACTCCCTGCGGTACCGGGTCTCGGAGGTGGGAAGGAACCATTGCACGATGCTATGTTGCGAACGGCACCGCTGCTAGCGCTGTCGAGTGCTGGCAGGCGGGATGGGCGTCTTCTTTTCTCGGTGTTCCAGCGTCTTGCTAGAACCCACACCTCGATTCGTCGCTCCCGCAAATTCGCCACCATCCTTGCCCTGTTTCGAGTGATGAGTGCAACTGTCCCATTTGCCCTGGCGGCCGCTTCGATCGCCCTGCTGGGCGGATCCTTTTCCCCTCCACGCCCTTTTCTTGGCTTTTGCCGCTCTGTGCTGGGCTCTGTGCTGCAGCGGCGGTACGAACGGGGTCAAGGGTCTGGGCCGAACGTAAGAAGCTACCGCAGGCAAGTCGGACGGCGATCTTGGCCGCTCACGTGGTCAGGACCCATGCTTCACTTGCGTTCGTAGCGTGTGTCACCAGCCTCGCCCTCGTGGCTCTCGCTGTCTTTTGCCTCGTCCTTCTCACTCGTCTGGCCGCGGTAGCTGCCTCTCGCGCACTACCACGCCCTGGCCCTGGCAAGCGACCTAAACCTCCCCCGGTGCCCGCGGGTCCGTTGGGGCTCGCCCGCTCCCACTCAGCCTTGCCCTCCTGCTTGCCTGGGGATGGGTGACATCAACAGGACTCAATGTGCTGAAACTCACCACGTCAGCGGCAGTGAGCCATTGGTACTTCTACTCTTCCTCCTCGTCGGAGCCGAGGCAAGCGTCGAGCGAGTCGGAGTCGGAAGCGAGCTTGACCGGGTCCTCGTCGGGCATGTCGACTGATCCCGATCGCGAGGACGAAGATGAAGACGAAGAAGAGGGAGCGGTGGGCGCAGTGGCCGAGGGGGACCATGGTTTCGCATGGCCTTCGTCGTGCGCTGGGTCCTGCGTTGGGAAGTGTGATGGCCTCGTCGCTCTTGCGCACCGCGTTGGGCTTGGCCCGGATCCTGATCCTGTTTGCTCGCGCATTTGTGCAGGGGGTATCGTGGATGCACCATGTGGCCTTGGTGCGCCTCGCCGCTACCGCTGGCCAAGCCGCGCTCCCGCCTGGCGCTGGCGCATCGATGATGGTTGGGGGAGGCCTACTCAGTCGGCTGTTGGGCGGGGTGGCACGTCTGTTGGATCCGTTGGCCTACCTCGCCTCGCTCATCGGGGGTGGAAGCGGTGGTGGAGGAACATGCGTCCAATGCCATTCTCTACACGGGCATCACTGGTGCACCTATGGGAACGGCCTCGCACCGTGCGGCGGCACTACGAAGCTCAGTACCGGCTGAGGGCGTAGGGCGACCGCGGGCGCCTGTGCACGCGGCGCGTGTGTTGCCGCTTGGGGCGGGGCGTGACGTATAGTGTAACAGTACTGGTTGCGCGGTGTGTGCGCGAGCTATGTGGCGGTGGTACGAGACGAACCGGGTGGCCATGCGCTTGTCACGGCGGCAGTGTGTGCGGTGCCGCCTTTGTTGGTTGGCACGGCCTTAACCGGTCTGCTCACCGATACGGCAGATACGTTGGTACTGTGTTACCTGATGGACCTGGCTGCTGGAACGAAACATTGCGCTCTGGTCGAAGAGACGGTACGTCCCTCCCCCCCACACCTCCCTCGTGCTCCCCTTCTGGTGTGAGAACTAGGAACGATCAACTAACCTCTTTTGGATTTTGGGATTTTCGTCGTAGTTTGCGTCGGCGCCTGGCCTGCCGCACCCGGCTACTGCACCTGAACCTGCGTCGTTGTGAGAGCAGAGGCGTGTAGTTGGTACTGACGTTTTTCTCGTCTCTGGGCCGGGGTGGCTTTGTTGGTCCATTTTTTTCTCTGTTTACTACCCTTGTTCTTCCCTCTGATGTTTCCCCACTTATGGAGTCAATGACACTCATGTCGTTTCACCGTCGTGACGCATGATGCATGATGAGACCCCCTGACCCGGTTCTGGCGAAGTATCGATACCAGCCAGCGAAAGATCAGACGCAAGAGGAATCGCCAGATAACGAGTGACATCGATTGCAGGCTCCGGGTGAGGCCAGAATAGCGGGAAGTGGAAGGTGGGGGAGAAGAAGAGAACATGACAGCAAGAACGGCAGACTAACAGCACAATGTACGACACTAGGCTCCTGCCACATGTCACATGAACGGAAGGGCGAGTTGAACCCCGTTGTATATAGAGGAGGACTGCGCTGCTGGTGCTGCCAGACCTGGAGTCCGGTTACTATATGTCCCTTCATGCTTCAAGCTTCAAGCTTCAAGCTTCAAGCTTCAAGCTTCAAGCTTCAAGCTTCAAGCTTCATCCAGCGAGAGCGGCAGGGGACCAGCCCCGGTCACCATGACAGTCTGTCGGCAAGACGGACCGTTCGGCATCCCCGAGAGAGAGGAGAGAGAGGAGATAGAGGAGAGAAGGAGAGGAGGAGAGAGAGGAGAGAGAGGAGAGAGAGGGAGAGAGGAGATAGAGGACTATAGTACTAGTAGTAGACCGCACACCGAGGCTGTTCGTGAAGCTTGAAGCGTACCTGTTGAGCCACACCGCGGGTGGCTGGTGTGTTTTTTGGCCCTCAGTCCCTCCTCAGACAAGGAGTTCGGTCGTTTTCGTCCTCCTGTTTTCCTTATTGCTCCGACCACAGTCCAGCCCCTGGTGGCGACTGGCTGCTCTATGTTCCTCTGTAGGCGTTGCTGGCTGGCTTTGGCCACCACAAGGACCAGTGCGAATGCATATATTCCCTCGAGGACCTGGCACATGATCAGGACTCCAGGTCTCAGATCTCATCAGTGCCCACACAACCGAGACTAGGGGTAGGCCCGTTCCGCGTTACGCAACGTACTGAAGTATGGTACTTACGACCGTGTTTGTGCGACGTGTTTTTTGAAGTTGGGGTAGCGCAATGTGAGGCAAACCCCGGCCACATGACACGCCCTAACAAAAACTGTTGGTACAAACGATGGATGAACTCGATGAAAATGATGAAAGCGATGAAAAACGACACAGATGTTCACCGCTACAGTACAGTGCTAGTGTATCGATGTTGGTAGAGATTTTAGACCCTCATGGTTTCCACTGGTGGTACATTATGAGGGTCAGCGTGGGGAGGCTGCTTACGCGCTTACGGCTGGCATATGTGGACCGAGATTAGTTATCGCCGCCACAGCCTACTGTCTCTCTCTCTTCTCTCTCTGCTAGCTGGACGCACAACGGCGACGAAGATGGGTATGATACTGAGGGCGTGTACTTTCTGGTCACATGTCACAGGCACATTACGGTTTCGAAACTGCATGGCATATACTATGCGTCGGCAGCGTAGTAGGCATTGGGTCGTCACTAGTCACTACATCGACTGCTTGCTCAGCGGCTCATCACTATAACATCATGCGTAAGCATAACTCACACCCTATCTAGTGTGCATATACTGACACATCACCCTTTCTTACGCCTTATATTATACCTGCCTTTTCTTCTAATGCAATCGCTGTGCTTTTGGGACCTACTTAGCTTCTGCTACTCCTCCGCCTCTGTGTCTTTGTTAGGTTCGGAGATCTGAGGATCTTCCCTGCCTGGGAAAAAGCCGGTGACGAAGCGAGACGGCCGCGAGTAAGAGTACTCAGACTGAGTACTGAGTGAGTACCAGTGAGTACCTGAGTACTGAGTCACAATAGTGATTAATGTGATTACTAGTGACGCGAGTGAATATAGTGACGCTGTGCTATACTCTAGTGCAATGACTCGTTGACCCCCTGTGGTGCTAGATGTGTTTCATCGTGCGGCGCACAGCGATCACTATTAGTCACTCTGCGAGAGATGCTGGTTGTAGAAAGGGGTGGCCGGTCCGGTGGCTAGGCGACTTACATGTGCCACATGCATGTGACAGGAGGTGATCGATAATATTTTACTACAGTCGCCAAAAAAGGAGAGAGAGCGAACTTGTAACAGTGGAGAGAAGAGTCGAGCGGGGTTGAGATCTGTGATCTGAGTTGTGCCGGTGAGATCGATGAGTAATGAGAGGTGGGATGCAGGCGCTGAGGAGCAGAGGATGATCGTTGGTGTGCGCGCGCAGCACAGAGAGACAAGTTATTTTGTGCTCACAGTCTATATATAAAAGTCTTATTCATTTACTATCCTTTTCTTGTTGGCCTGCGGCCACGGAGTAGTCCCTATATATAAACCAGCTATCTGCATGGCGCACGCCACAACAGTAGCGTGCAAATCCCAACACTTACTATCCAGATGCGGGCCCACTAACCCAGTCCACAGGGGGATGACAACGTACGTGTTTTGTGACGATGGAAGGGGCGTTCGATTGGTTCTTGACTATCTTTGGTATCACAACGGAGAGCACACAGGCCACTTCCAGCTTCGGTGACAAAAGTACCACACCCTTGTTATACACTCAGTCTGAAGAGGATTCAGTACACGAGTTACAGCAGTCAGTAAGCCAATACTCATATTTTCCTGACAGAGGATATGGACCAGGGTGTGCAATGTGATATCCAAGTTTGACAGCCGAATAGCAGACTTTTCCATGCTCCCACGTCGCATCCATCATGGACATCGGCTCATCCACTCGACCTCTCGGCCGCAAGGCCTTCAAACTTCCTGCTGTATTCATCGGGGAAAAGGTAAGCGCTGAGGCTGAGCTGAGCCTGACCCGATGAGAGCGCTGACCGGCAGCCCGAATGTGCGGTGAATCCTGAGCTCACAGGGCGAACGGTTGCTCGCTGTAGGGAAGACAGGGTATGAATATGAGCACAGATTGATGCACACTGTCTATGGTCACTAATCACGAGTCACTAGTCACATGTGATATGCCCGAGTGTACCTGCCGTGGTGACAGTAGCGGGCGGCTAGGTGACTGACTGGAGTGACTAACAGTACTACTGATGAGTATTGATGCGCGCATCGTGCGCGTGTCCTGCAGTACCATCTGCATGGTTTGCTTCGGTACCTGCATGGTCCTGCGTGCCCCAATACTTCTTTTAGGCCCAAGTTGAAGGCAGCAAACGGCAGAATATTATCACTCCTCCCTGGAGATATGACAACAAGAGAACATTTTGGCGCAGTGACCCTTTTGCGCCGCCACCTTCTTCCGGTGTTTCCGCGTCTACCACCACCACTACCACCTCCCCCAGCCACTCTGAGTGAACTCGTCCATTCTTGTTCACCCATACACAGTTACCCCATCATGCGCCGCATCAAACATTTCCCCCTGCTCAAGGAGAACGGCGTGACGATCAAAATGACCACCCTCGTCTCCTTGCCCGTCAGCACACCGTCTGTCCAACTCATTGGCCAGCTCGCTCCCGACTTTATCTTGCCCGACCACCAAGGACGGTTGCACCGTCTGTATGACTACCTAGCTCACGGTCCCGTCTGTCTCTTTATTTTCCCCCTCTCTGGTAGCCCGTTCTGCGTCAAGGAAGCATGTGCCTTTCGCTCTGTTCAAGAGCAGGCTCCATCCGCTTTCTCAGTGAGTCCTACCATTATTGGTCTCTCTCAAGACTCACCGGACCGGCTACGCAAATTTGGAGCAGCACAACTTGACCTACCCCGTTTTGTCCGACGTTGAACGCACAGTGCACCAAGAATGGAACGTTGGAACCCATTTGTTCGGAATGGTGAACAGTACGCGCTCTTTCTCCTTCTCTCTTCATCTCCATTTCATTTGTCTCTTGCCTTCCAGCTATTAACCCCCTCCTCCGCTACTATCACTTGCTTTGATGAAGAACGCGTAACATTCATCATTGACTCTGACGGCGTGGTCCGTGGATGCGCTAAAGGGGTGATGAACTACCGCGGTCACTTGCGTTATGCCAAGTCCTGGCTTGCTAGGCTCGAATCGGAGAAGGCGCTCCAACAGAAGAAAAGAGTGGATGCGCTTGCGGCCAGTACCGAGGTTGAAGACCCCACGGCGTTTTCCCAACTTCTTTTCAGGCGCAAAGCACCAACATGGAAATGGAGGAGGAAGGAGTGCCGGCCTTGCATTCCGGCATGCGTACCCGCGCATCTTCGATGACAGGGTCGCCACGTCATTCGTACCGCGGATCGTTGGAGGACGATGGAGAGGAACAGGCACAGCAGCAATCAAGTACTTATGAGGATAGTGGTCTTGCCCCAGAACCACCTTCGTACCAGAACGTGGATCTAATCAATCGGGCTCATGCAAGCACAATAGGGTCCCAGACCTCTGTGGTATCTTCCCCAGATGACATGCGTCATCTTTCGCACAATGTAACGAGTGCCACCTTGTCCCCCCAGAGGGATCAGCGCATGCGTTCTTCTTCCGTCGGCCAAAAACGCCGGTTCGACAAGCTTCCTTGCCCTGTCCTTCCTTCGTTGGTCGGGCCACCTTCTATCGACGACCACTCGGTGGATCCATCCTCCGACCCCCTCTTTTTCCCTTCTTCCAGTCTCCAGGTAGGGAGAGGAGTTGTCCAGCACACCGCAGAGCACTTCAGACAAAGATTGCTCGGTACCACCATTGTATTGGTTCAAACCTCTTCCGGATCCAGTGGATGCCAGGAAAGAAGGCCAGGAGAAGAGGGGCCGTGCGGCGACCCACTTTTCTGGTATGCCAATGAGCTACTCGCCGTTTCAGGGGCAGACCTTGTCCCATCAGCCTGAGCTGGGCTCTGGCGCGGACACTGAGTTGGCATCCAAGGACGAAGGCTTGTCGTCCTGTGTACCTCGCACCGAGTCTCATCTGTCCACAAACCCGATTCGCCCGTTTCGGTTGAGTCGCGAACCACGCAGCTCCCGCGTCCCAACCGGATCAGCACCAGCAGCAATTCAACTCGCACCACGCCGGTTCCTATTACTCCTCACACCCTGCCCCTACCTCTGTCGACCAAGCT
This sequence comes from Moniliella sp. 'wahieum', assembly GCA_003971905.1. Classification (NCBI taxonomy): domain Eukaryota; kingdom Fungi; phylum Basidiomycota; class Moniliellomycetes; order Moniliellales; family Moniliellaceae; genus Moniliella; species Moniliella sp. 'wahieum'. The sequence goes on along the minus strand of RSEE01000045.1, from coordinate 280,770 downwards.
GGGCCTGAGCTTGACCCCTCCCCGTGCCCCTTACGGCGCGCCTCCCTCATCGACACGCCTCGTTCCAGCGACCCGTACCATCCGTACGATCCGTATGACTCACCCGACCCGCAGCCGCTTCGCCGCCGCCGGATCCGAAAGGAAGGGCATGCCCATCTCTACCATGCCACTTACCGTACCCACCTTTCGTCCTGAAGACTTTCGAAGTCCGCGAGCCCGTGCCCGACCTCGCCCCCCTCCCTCGATTCGTACGGATGCGAAAGGCAGCATGTGCTTGGGTACCGACCCGCCCGTGCTGCCTGACAGAGCAGACACCCACATTGAACCACACCCGCTCCACTCCCCAGCTGGGAGAGTATGCGCGACGCCGCTTCTCCCTCAAGGTACCGTTGATTTGCAAGGGAAACTTCCGTCGCCCCCCCTCGACCGCAGCAATACAAGTCGACCGTATTGTTTTCCACCCAGTGTCCCACGTCCCCCTATGCCCTAGTTTCATTCGTTTGCGTTTGGTTATGCACGCACCTTTCATCCATCTATATACAAATTGCACTCGGCTGCGCTGCTCTAGTTCAGTGCCTTGCACACCTATCCACTTACAGTCCATCAGACTGACTTGGGCGGGATTCCTGCCTGAACCAGGATGCTGCATGTCCCTCGGTGCTCTACGAGGGGTGCGCGGGCTGTTTGAATTGAGTTCGTAATTTGGCAAGGGGCGACACGATGCATGAGCCATGAGCCTTCAGTGTGCATCGATGTAGCCGAGGGAGAGGGTTAGTACCGTGATGCGGGGGATGCGCTTGCTTTTTTATTCTTCCTTACTTGCGCCCGAGAGGAGCTGGAAGCGTGCCTTCTCAGCCTCGGTTTCCCTGCGCTGGAGGTAGCGCGCGTAGGCCACGCCCGGGCCGAGCAGAGCGATGGCCGGTAGTCCCACCAACAGCTAATCGACACAGGGGTTAGTACTTCGTTGGCCTCTGGTGCTGAGCTCAAAGGCAGGGAGAGGGGTGCCGGACGTACATCTTCCGCTACAAAGCGAGGCGCGTGGATCCGTTGTCCCTTGTTCCGAAGCGAGTGGTGCCAGTCGTCGATGTAGGCATCGATGAGGACCAGGAGGTACTGCGCCGTGACAATGCCAAAAATGTCAAACGCCAGCAACCACTCGCCTCGTTGACCACGCCCCCGTCTTGACAAGGGTGTGGACACGAGAGAGGTAACTGGCGCGGGTCCGCGACGAGCCGGCGCGTTCAGTACGTCCGGTAGCCCGTGAAGAGGGAGGCAGAACGATTTTGCAACCGGGTACAACAGCGCAAGACTGAACCAGTACCCTACCACAACAGGAGCGAGATGCCTTGGTACAAGGCGGCCTGCCGGTTCGCAAACACAATCACACTGCCGTCACGGTCGGGGTGGTGTTGGTCACCTTGGCTCCGGCCGGGCCGAGGCGGGTGCGAAGCCAAGGCCAGAGTGCGAGGGGGAAGGCAAGCGGGTAGAACTGGAACAGTATGTTGGTCCACACCCATTCTGTGCGGGCCACATTGATAAATGTGGTACTAAATGTGATGCCGGCTACGGCCAGAAGCACGAGACGGAGCCACAGGAGCGAAACCGATGGTGCGGCGGCGAGGGATAGATGGCTTGGGGTCCGAGCGCACTTGGCGCACCCGCTGCCACGCATAGTACGGCACGTAGAACAGGGTCAGTGCAGCGCCAATGGTGATGACTTGGCCCAGGGAGAGGACCAGGGTGCCGACCAAGACGGCGGCGAGCGTGGCACTGCTGTCGCGCATGCGTCGACAAAGATTGACGTCACGACGGGGGCAGCAGCCACCGTCAGCAACATCATCTCCCCGCGGGCGAGACGGGTGCGGAACATGTTGCGAAAGACAACAAGAATGGACCAGAAAAAGTCCACGGCGGCGTCCCCGGTGCGCTGGACAGGGCTCTGGGCGCCGAGCGGGCCGACAAAGGAGGCCCAGGTGCCGGCCGTGGGGGGCAGGTCGAGGAAGCGGCGATGTGGGACGGGGCCCATCATGGTGATGAACTCGGACTCCTGCCAGGGCCCGTTGAGGGCGGAGGAGAAAACGAGGGCGCTGCGGCGACGCTGAGCAGCACGAGGCCGGCCAGGCCGAGGGGCGGGCGGCATGGCGGTGGCGGTGGTGCGCCTGGCGCGGGGCGTGGCCGGCCGTCTCCGGGCGCTCGAGCGGCGCATGCAATGTTGAGCAGGGGCGGCGGAACACGCGGGCGGAAGACAGCTGACGTACCCGGCGAAGGCGCTGCGAGCGGATGGGCTGCGCGGGACGGTGGCGACCACCGACGGCAAGACCGGAGCTGCTGGGCCGCACGCTGGGACACCACGCGCCGCCGCGCCAGCCCAGCCCAAGTAAGTGTCCCCCCGTGTCGATCCTGCGCCCGCCATGGCCGCAGCCAGCGCCCGCCCGCCGGCATTCAGCCCGCGCATCCTGCCACCACCTCTCATCCACCCGCCCCCTCCCTGTCTGCTCCCCGTCCTCCCCCCCTCCGCCCCCTCCACAGCGCCCCACATGGACCCGCGAGCAGGTCCGCACCATGGTAGCTGTGGTCCCCCCTCCCCTCCTCCCTTGCCCCCCGTCTGACCCCCCGCCCTCGTCTTCCCCAGCGCCTGCGCGAGCTCGAACGCACCGGCGATCCGGCTGGCCCGATGCACCCCTTGCGCACCGCGCTCCTCACTCTGCGCCACATGGCACAGGCCCGGCACGCGACGCTTCTTCTGCGCGCAGGCGCTTTCGACGCAAGAAGGCCTGCCACCCTCGGCTGCTGCCCCGCCCCCGATCACCTCGCCGTCTGCCTCGGCTGAAAGCGGGCGCTTTCCCAATCTGCTCGCTCCGGAGCAAGTGCGGATAGTGCAAGCGCAGCTGCAGCGTACAAGCTGCTTGTTGGGCGTACCCCCCGACCCAGGTCCAGAACGCCATGACTGCGCCCACTGCGGCTGGCCAAGCTGACGGCCCAGTTGCCTGATCTGTCCCGCCTTGTGCCCGGGGCAAGGGGCCGAGTGGCGGCCGAGTCGCATTTGGGCTCGGCTGGCCCACGCCATCCAGACACAGGATATCTCGCTTCTTCCTCTGGGCGAGACGGCAAGCCGAAACAGGGATGCGTCCATCCTCACGCGTGTGGGTGCACCACCCGACGCGGCTTACCCTTCCGATCCTCGCACCTATCCTCACGTACCTCTCCACCCCTACCCTCCCCCCCCCCACAACGCCCTGTTCGAGAACATGGTCCACACTGCTCTCATCACGCCCACCATGCTCCCGCCGGGTAGATCCGCGCTGCTACTACAGAGCGAGACGCATGTGTAGCGCGCGGATCGAAAGAAGGATTGCCGAATTGGAGGCACTGCCTTCCATCATCACCAGTGGCTCTTCTTTTCTTCGTCCTTCACTCTCCGTGGCAGCGGGAAGCGGGACGCGGGGGGGCAGCAGATGGTCCGGCACATGCGTTAGCAAGTTCCAACTGCGTGCCCTGATCGAGCTCAAGTCGCTCCAGCTCTTGCCCAAGCACGGGAGCTGAGAGAACAATGGCGCAGAGCATGGATCAAGCGGCGACCTTGGTCAATGACCGTTCAGCCTTCCGCAAGTTCCGCAAAAGACCCTGCGCGAGGCTCGAATGACTGAATCGCTCGAGCGCAAGCAACGTGCCGAGGACGAAAAGAAGGCAAAAAAAAACACACCACTTACCTCTCCTCTCACCATCACCAGCACGGCAGCAGCTCTTGTCTGCGCATCGCAGTGCTCAGTTAGCCAACACGCGCTTGACACGCAGTCTGCTCAAGCTCCATAGCGCGCGGGAGGAAGGCCAAACGGATCGAGAAGATTGCCAAGGAACGTCTTCAAGCCCTCCGGGCTGATGATGAGGAGGCGTACCCAAATTGATTGACACGGCCAAGGATACCCGCATGCTCATCTCTTGGGCCAGACGGACAAGTATCTGGACAATCTTGCCCATGCCGTACAACTTCATCAGTCGGATGAGTGCACAACAGATCGGTACGATGGAGTGGACGAGTTGACGTCGCGTGCTGCCCAGCGAGGAAGATATGGACGAAGCTGGGGTGCGGGCAAGGTGGACTACTATGGTACAGCCCATCGGATTCGCGAGACGGTGACGAAGCAGCCTTCGATTCTGGTCGGTGGCGAGCTGAAGTAGTACCAGATCAAGGGTTACAGTGGATGGTGTCGCTCTACAACAACCATCTCAACGGCTTCTCGCCGACGAGATGGGGTTGGAAAGACATTCAGACCATCAGTCTCATACGTATCTGATCGAGCAAAAGCGGCAGCCATCGCCGTACTGGTCATCTTCCCCTTTCTCTACGCTGCAAAATTGGGTCTCCGAGTTCCACAAGTGGGCGCCAAGTGTGAGCGTGCTGGTATACAATACAAGGGTCAGCCCAACCATCGTAAGGAGCTGGCAACCCGTGTACGGGCAGCAATTGGCAAGTACTCTTGACGACCTACGAGTTTATTATCCGCGACAAGAAGTTGCTCAGCAAAGTCAAGTGGATTCATATGATTATGGACGAGGGCCATCGGATGAAGAACGCTTCCTCTAAGCTTGCTGTTACTCTTACTCAGTATTACACTTCGCGTACCGCCTGCTGTTGACGGGGACACACTGCAAAACAATCTACCGGAGCTATGGCGTTGCTCAACTTTGTCCTGCCCAAGATTTTTGATTCGGTCAAGAGTTTTGACGAATGGTTCAATACGCCCCTTTGCCAATGCTGGAGGCGGGGACACGAGCATCCAGCTCAACGAAGAAGAGCAGCTGCTGATTATCAAGCGTCTGCACAAGGTCCTTCGCCCCTTCCTCCTACGTCGGCTTAAGGATGTCGAGTCAGAGCTACCCGACAAGGTGGAGAAGGTAATCAAGTGTGCCAAGTCGGCCTTGCAGGCCAAGCTCTATACCCAAATGTCCAAGCACAAAACCCTCTTTACGGCGCTGAGTTGGGTGGCTCTCGGCCGGCCGGCACCACGGGGGAGGACTGCGTGGGCTGCAGAACATGTTGATGCAACTTCGCAAGATCTGCCAACCCCTTATGTGTTTGAAGAAGTAGAGGCGGCCGTCAATCCCACCAAAGCGACCGGACCGGATCTGTACCGCGTATCGGGCAAGTTTGAGCTGTTGGACCGAATCCTTCCCAAGCTTCGCGCCACGGGCCATCGAGTGCTGATGTTTTTCCAGATGACCCAGATCATGGACATTATGGAGGACTTTTTGCGCTACCGTGGATTTACCTACCTTCGTCTGGACGGAGCGACCAAACAGGACGCGTGGGGCGATGCTGACCGAATTCAACAAGCCCGATTCGCCCTACTTTATGTTTATTCTCTCCACCCGTGCGGGCGGGTTGGGTCTCAATCTCCAGACCGCCGACACGGTGATCATCTTTGACTCGGATTTCAACCCGCATCAAGACTTGCAAGCGCAAGACCGTGCGCATCGAATTGGGCAAAGATGGAGGTGCGCATCTTTCGTCTGGTGACAGAAAGTCGGTCGAGGAGAAAATCCTCGAGATTGCCCATCGCAAGCTCGACATGGACAGCAAGGTGATCCAAGCGGCCGATTCCACGAATCGGCGACGAACGAAGAGCGAGATACGCTGTTGCGGGCCATGTTGGAGGCGAGAGGAGGAGAGGGCGAAGGCGAAGGCGAATTGTCCGACGAGCGCGATCAATGCCGTTCTTGCCCGCTCGTCGGAAGAGGAGAGCCGGTTTACCGAGATGGACGCGGAGCGGGAGGAGGCGGATCAAGCCGAATGGGTGGCCCGAGGAGGCCATGGTGCCCATCCGCCCCGCCTGATCACCGAAGCGGAGTTACCCAAACATTTCCAGCAAGCGTTTGAAGACGAGTACAATGCATCTGTCGCGGCGGCCAACGATCCTACTTTGATGGACGACTTGGCGCCTCGCCGGAGGGCGGCCGCAGTGGTCCGCTACGACGACAACTTGACCGAGTCGCAGTTCATTGCGGCGGTTGAGAGCGAGCAGGACCCAATGGCGGTGGCTGAGGCGAAGCGTGCGCGCGAGGCCGTGCCCGACCGCGTCCAAGCAAATCGGAGGATCGATCTGGCACATCGGCTCCCCTGATTGGGCGCTCCGTCCCGGACTGGCTCTACGCCTTCTTCGCCTCCTCAAGGGCGGCAAGCGGAAACGGGAAACGCCTTCGACGGGAGCTAGCCCTAACTTGAGCGTGCCCGACCCAAAAGCGCAAGTCGGATGCGGGCGGCAAAGGCGAGCGCGATCTGATTCGGCGCGGTCTGGCACAATGTTATGCCGCGCTGTTGCAGAGCAAAGACGAGACGGGCCGATCGAGGGCGGCGCTGTTCATCGACTTGCCCAGCGCCAAGCTGTATCCCAACTACCGCCTCCTGATCCGCGAGCCGATCTGCATGCGCCAGATCAAACGGCGGATCGATGGGCGTGTTGTACAAGGACCTAACGTCGGCAACGCAAGATGTCCACCTGATGGTGCGCAACGCCCAGACTTACAACCAAGAAGGCAGCTGGGTCTGGGAGGACGCACGTATACTGCAACAAGCGTGGGACGAGGCATGGGACAAGATGGTACACAGTCTCCGTTTGATCAGTTGCCAGGCGCACCCGCCCACAGTCCCCTCCTACCTGGACCGGACGCGGGCGGGAACCCTCGGTGCGCAAGGCGGATTCCAAGCCGGCCGCCCCGGCTCCAACGGCCTCTCCGCCAGCCGGGACAGATGGTACGACGGGGCACGACCGCATACTTCCCCCGGCAGCCCAGCGCTCCGCTCAGGCTCGGGTTCGGGCTCGGGTTCAGGTTCAGGCCCAGGCTCGGGCTCAGGATCGGGGTTCAAGCTGCGCCTGTCGCTGGGAGTCGCAAGGTGACGCTGGCACGCAAGTAACTGGGGTGGCGACGGTGTAGGGGGAGGGAGTAGTTAATTGGATGTGGTTCGCGCTCATCATCGTTGGTCTGCGTCGGGTGCGAGGAGGATGGGCGGCGAGCGAACAGGGAGGAGGCATGGCCAGTAAACCAGTAAACGCGACCATGGGCAGGTACGAGTGGGAGGTTCTCCAGCAGTGGCTTCCAGTTTCAGTCTCTTTACATGACGTTCAATCCATCCCACATGGACATCGCATCGCACTTGGCCAACGGGCGCACGTGACAGAACCGTGTCCTACTGTCACGTGCCACCCGGCCCGGGGGCTGGGGCATGTGACGTCACATCCGGCTGGCGCCGGGCCGGGGGCGCCGTGCAGCCGCGTGTGCGTGGGCAGCGCTACGCTGGAATGCGTGCCCCGCGTACTTCCGCCCCATTCCGCGCGGGGGATTTCCACCCGGCTGCGCTGCGGAAACGGGCCCAGGAGGCAGGCGCACCGGCAACCGGCAAAGCCGGCCGTAGCAGCCGCCGCACGGGGCGGCCACACTGGCGCTGTGGCTCGCCTGCGAATCAGATGGGGCACCCAAGCGTGATGCGCAGAGGGTGATGCGCCGACCGGCTGCTGGGCCGCGGCGTGCGAGGCTGCGCCAGTGCTTTTAAGAACCACGCTGTCACGCGCCTTGCCCCTCCCCACCCCACCTCCTCCACTTCCCACCATGTCGCCCATCCCCCAAGGAAAGACTGCCATCCTCGCAAGAACGACGACGACGGTGCGTAGTCCCCGCACGCGTGCCGCGCTGCTCCTGGTACTGACCGTTTGTGTTCGTGTTCGTGTCTGTGTTTGTCGTGTCCTTCCCCGCAGTCGTCATTGTCTCTGCCCTGCGCACGGCCATTACCCGCCAAGAAGGGCGGCCTGGCTCAGGCCTGCCCCGAGGAGATGCTGGGCAATGTGTTGAAGGCGGTCATTAAGCAATCGGGCATTGACCCCAAACTGATCCAGGACGTTGCAGTGGGCAATGTGCTGCCCCCGGCGGTGGCGCCACGGTGGCTCGCATGGCTACCCTCTGGCTGGCATCCCCGACACGGTAGCCGTCAACACGGTCAACCGCCAGTGCTCGTCCGGCCTGGCTACGGTCAACCAGATTGCCAACGAGATTGCCATGGGCCAGATTGACATTGGCATTGGCGCCGGTGTGGAGTCGATGACGCAGAACTATGGCGCTGAGTGATGCCGGAAAAGATGTCGGACGCAGTGCTGGAGAATGAGCAGGCGAGCGACTGTCTTTTGCCCATGGGCATCACGTCGGAAAATGTGGCGAAAAAGTACAATGTCTCGCGCGAGGTGCAAGACGAGTTTGCGGCCAAGAGCCAGCAAAAGGCATTCGCCGCCCAAAAGGCCGGCAAGTTCGAGTCGGAGATTGTACCGGTCACGTATGAGGACGACGATGGCAACCAACGCACCGTCTCGGCCGACGATGGCATTCGTGAAGGTGTCACGGCCGAGGGCCTCAAGAAGCTCAAGCCGGCGTTTGACAAGAACGGTGCCACTCACGCGGGCAATGCGTCGCAAGTGTCCGATGGCGCTGCGGCGGTGCTGTTGGCGCGCCGGAGTGTGGCCAAGAAGCTGGGTCTTCCCATTCTGGGCAAGTTTGTGACTGCCGCGGTGGTGGGTGTGCCTCCCAATGTGATGGGCATTGGCCCGGCGTTGCCATCCCGTGTCCTCGAGCTCACCGGGCTCAAGAAGGAGGACATTGACATTTACGAGATCAATGAGGCGTTTGCTTCGCAGGCCATTATGAGCATTGACACGATTGGTCTTCCCTACGAAAAGGTGAACCCCAACGGTGGTGCGATTGCATTGGGCCACCCGTTGGGTGCCACGGGCTCGCGTCAAATCGCGACGGCGCTTGCTGAGGCCAAGCGCGAGAAGGCCCAACTGATTGTCACTTCCATGTGCATTGGCACGGGCATGGGCATGGCTTCGGTCATTGTTTCGGAGCAGTAAGATACAAAAAAACGAGGCTACTAATTGTCAATGAAGCTCCTCTGTACCATTCTCGTCCTGGCGATGTAGATGCTGGCAAGCTGTGCATACTGGGTCTCTAGAGAAAGGAAAAACATATCAACTAGTATCTCTTGGTAAGGGCAGCGGCGGGCAGGTGACTCCCCAATTCATATATGGTTTGAAAAATGGACATGACGAAACAAGAGGGTAAGCTAGCAGCTAGGTGCTGGTCATCATACATGTACTCAGTGCCGATCACGGCACCTGATCGATCAGACCCGGTCATCAGGCTCGTCACAAAGGTTCCATTGGCAAGTGTGCAACACAGAGAAGGGGCGCAACATTAATGAGCGGCGAAGCGAAGATAGGCAGCGGGAGGGTTGGTTTCACGGTAAGCCTTCGGGCCTGGCTTAAGACGGAGGCGAGTCTCGTTTTGAAGGCTGAGCAGGGCAGTTGCCTGGGCTAGTTCGTCCGGTCCCCGCGCTGGAGCCGCAGGACTAGCCCCGGCCTGCTCGGGCTTGGCGATCCAAGCGCCCACCGCGCCCAAGTAGCCTCGTGACGAAGGAAGAGGGCTCGCTTGGTGCCCTTGGACCAGAAACGAATGGCGTACGATAAGGTAGAGATGGTGCTCATGTGGGCACGAATAAAGTACCCGCCAAGTAAATCCGGTCCAGCTCGTACTTCTCGGCATTCATGTACCTGCAGCATCGATCCGGGTTAATCATCAAGCGCTTATATTTGGGAATGGGAGAGGCAGAGGCAAGAGGCAGGTCAGGTAACGTACGCAATCTGGCCAATGTTGTTGGAGATGGTAGAGCAAGGACAGGCAAATATCCTCCTGGGCAAAACGGCGCCTCCTTCGTTCTGCCAAGGGCGCAGGCGAGCCCGCAGTGGAGGCAGGCAGGGGTGGAGGGTCGGTTTCTTTACGAAAGACTTTACCAAAGGAGGAAGCAATCGTGGTGGATTGAGTCCAACGCATTGTACCCACGTTGCCATAAATATCGCCCACCATCATGTCGACATTAGCATTGTCTCCCTTTTCCGACAGGGCGAGCATCTCGTCAAAGTCTTGCGCATCGGTCAAAAGGCTGAGCAGACCCCACAGCGTTTCCTCCCCCCAACGACGTGCCCGACACCCGCTCAAACTTGCCGTGATCATCCACCTTGATGATACTCACGCCAGAGCCAATGTTGACCAGCAAGCAGGGCAGTTTGGGCGATGGGTGCGAATCGAACACAGGCTTGTACAAGGGGGGGTTGGCCGACGGACGCGGCAACGGATCCTGTACCGGCGGGGGGGGACGAGCGCCGGCATCGGCTGCTGCCCCGAGGCAGAGGAATGTTCCCCTGTGAGCGTGGGCGTGGATGGGGTGCATGGAGGCGGAGACGAGCTCGTCCGAGTACCAGTAGACCTCATCCGGATGAGCGTGATGAAGTTCAAGCCAGTGATCAGGCACGCCATCTCGTCCGCCTTGCACACTTCGACACCAAGACGTTGTGGAACAGGTGCTCAAATTTATGAGCCCCACCCCTGTGGCCATTAGGCGCACTCCGTTCCGCATTTGCTCAACGGGAATGTGATGGGCCTGTGCTGAGCGCTCCAGCAGGTCATTCAGAAAGGCAATGCACTCATCGATCCTGTCGGTCTCAAACTTGATAAAGTTAAGCCGTCCACCCGGAGGGGGGCGGGTAAGCTCCTCCTCCGCAAGAGGGAGAGGTCCATAGAGGCTCCGGCTGGCTCGCCGTTTCAGGCCCGGGCGAGGCGCTTGGGGTTCGAAGGAGCAGTGGGATCGTCGTTGGACAGGTCGGGGCGGGGTGAGACAAGGATGCGCTTCCGGATAACGACTCGACTGCTTTGGAGTGGGGGCTGGCCTGTCGACTGCGAGGGGGGACGGAAGAACAGCGCCCTGTGGCACGGCGGTGGGTGTGGAGGTGGCTGTGGCTGTGGCTGTAGCTGTGGATGTGGAGGGCACGGGCTGGGGCAGGGAGGGCTGGCTGGGCGAGGGGCGGGGGAGGGTGTGGTAAAATAGACGACCTTGGCCAACGATCCACCCACATCAATCGCAATGTGCGACACATTCTCGACATGGTACGGAAGGTATATGTCGCGACCGTCGCGGGAGAAGAAAAAAGGCTGTCACTGGTGCCCAAGGAGGCCGACTCGGCCTCCTCCTCCTCTTCCTCGACGATGCGCGCGTCGCGGGTGTCGACGAAAAGGTCGACAGGCGCGGCGGTGGGGTCTCGAGGGTGCTGCCGCGGCTTCGCATGGCTGGAGCAGGTGTCGGCGCGGTGGGGGCCGGGAGGGCCGGGTGGAGATCAGAGAGCAGGGTCGGCGCGGCGAGAAGAAGGGATGGGCGGCGCCAAGGCCGGCGGCGGATATGCAGTACGTAGTGGCCAGCCCCATCCCAAACCCTCCTGCCCCAGCCACGCCCAACCAAGAAGCTGCAACTTTCATTTCCCGCCGCAGCAATATCCAATGCGCCGCTACGAGGTCCTGATAGAAGCACCCACTGCGCGCGGCGATCGCTTGCCGTCCCACCCCCGTTGCATTTCCTCCCACCCAATCCCATCCCATCCCCTTGCAATCCTCCCAGTCCATCCCATCTTGTAATCGCACATGAGTGGGCGGTTGCCAACCAGTCCCTCCCATCTGCCTTGACCCCCGCTCCACCTTGATAGCAGAAAATCTCTTCGGAAGATGGTTGGTCGTGCACATGGCCTTGGGTCAGGGCATGAAGTTGGCATGTGGAGGCGATGCGACTTAGCTGCTGTCCACACATCATCCGAGGGTGGATGCGGCGCTCCACACGGTACTCTCTCCACCCGCAGCTGTTACAAAGCCAAAATGCACACGGGGTTTTCCACCGCCCACCTCGTCATCCTGGGCCTTGGAAATGTTAACGAGGATCCCTGCAGCAGCATTGCCAATGTGGATGGAGCGGAGAATGGCAGCGGCCATCGTTGATACCAACATGTCGTTGTTTGTAGTTACAGCAGATGGACTGGAGCATCTTGTTCATTCCCTTGCGACCAAGCGCTGCCATGACCATACCCCCATGGCAGTTGCTCTGACAAAGCTGGAAAGGCGCGCATTCTCACGCGCTCTTCGGTTGCCGCGTCCTTGGCGAAGATAGGAGCAGACATGGAGGCAAGCAAATGAGGCCTGGCTGATCAGCCCGACTCGGTGAGTCCCAATGCTTCCGCCCGGTCGCCCACACCCATTCCGCCGCGGCGCAACTATTTTTTTTCCAAGGACGAATTCCGCGCACCCGACAGCAGGCTACACTTGGTTGGGCTGCGTCCTGCCTTGCCCACCACAAGCGACGTGTCCAGCATGGCCGCAGCCGCCCGCGTAGCCGAAGCACACCGCCGGACTTCCCCCGCCCCACCGGACTTGGCACCCAGCCATGCCGCCCCTCCGCCCGCCTCCGACAGTCCCGCCGCGCTGGGGCTCCAGCTGCTGAAGATCGTGCCCTACTGGCACGACTACGCGACGCATGCCAAGGCCCGCTGGATCGGCCGCGAACTGCTCGAGGTGTACACCAACGAGTTCCGCGACCGCACCAAGGAATACTACCTCTGGGCCATCCACGCGCATCTGCACCGTCAATGGCCAGAAGGCAGGCCCCCGCCACATCATCCACGGCAACGACCGTCTCGTCAACCGCGTCCCCGCCACGAACCCCCCGTCACCGCTGCCCCCATCCGCATCCTGTATCGCAATGACGCAGAGGGCCGTCTGGTGGTCGTCAAGCCCGGCTCCATCCCCGTTCACTCGGCGGGGCGGTACCACCACTCGACGTTGATTGAGATGCTGCGTCACCAGCTTGGCTTGCCCAAGGTGTACACGGCCAACCGTCTGGATCGGCTCACTAGTGGTGTCATGGTTCTCTCCACTACCCCCCAAGCGGCCAAGGAGCTTGCAAGCGATTTTAAACAGAGTAGGGTGCGCAAATTCTACGTGGCCCGTGTCCGAGGCGAGTTCCCTGCCGAGCGCATCGTCTGCACCGAGCCCATCCTTCCTGTTGATGCTCAGAGCGGCGTTAACATCGTTCACCCGTTGGGAAGACGTGCGAGACAATTTTTGAGCGCGTCTCGTACCACGCCTCTACGGATACGAGTGTTGTGCGCTGCCAACCCGTCACGGGGCGCACACACCAGATCCGTGTTCATTGCCAGTTTCTCGGGCACCCCATTGCTAATGACCCCGTCTATGGGCACGCGATCTGGGCGGAACAGCCGGCCCAAAAGATGGGGGAGGAAAATGTGGACCCTTCCTTGGCGCTGCAGGCTGGTGGGACGGGTTCGACCGGCTCAGCGGCGGTTGATGCGGTGATTGCCGCGGTCAAGAAGCAGCGCGATGGAACGGAGGATTGGGCGCGGTGGAAAGATGAGGTGATCTTTGGTCGGTTACTGCAAGAGAACGGACATGAAGTCCCTGCTCATCTGCCTGGCGTCAATGCCCTCTCGGCCATCCCGAGTGATGCCACAGAGACGAGGGAAGAGATTCTTGCCCAACTTGGGTTCCACATGTCGGACAACCGGTTTATGGATCGGGTTAAGAATGACGAGCTCAAAGGCCTGTGTCCAGAGTGCAAAGTACCCCTTTTGCCGGACCCGGATCCCGAGAGTCTGTTTATCTTCCTCCATGCATTCAAGTACGAAACGGATCAATGGTCCTTTGAAGACTCGTTCCCCTGGTGGGCCGAGGACGACTGGCACGACCAGATCCTTCGCGCAAGGGAAACTAGGCAAGCCGCTGCTCAAAAGGGGGAAGACCACTCTGTATTTTTCCAAGTCCCCGATGACGAACAAGTCCCTGCCCCACAACGCCATATCGTTGGCCAACCTACCAAGGACATCGCTACCCCGTCCGACCAGCGGGACGAGATGATGCGCACTTACCTGGATCCTCTTGCCGCTGAGGGCATTACGGGTACCCAAAGGGAGGAAATTGGGGTGTTAAGCCAACTCCGGACGGGACCCGGCTGGACTCGGCTCGTGGCCCGTCCGCTCCTCCAACTTGAGAACGACCCTCCTAGCCTCCTAGCCGCTGAACTTCCCTTGTTCTATGGATCTGGCCCTGGGGGTGTTTGAAGGGCTGGAAGACGTGGCCGAAGTGGGTGTCCGGCGTGTGCTGCAGGCCTACCGAACCAAATACGAGGCTGACCCCGTTCTTCCCCCCCACAGCGGTGGGACACGGTAGCGTTCCTGCATTCGGGCCAGGTCTTAGTATCGGGGGGAGAGGCGGCCACCCTCCTCCTTCGTGCCTGGCTGGACGGAAGCTACGCAGTGCGGACCAAGCCCACCTCGTCCTGCACCAAGCGGAGCTTCCACGCGTGATGGCACGCGCTCTCTTGACGAGCGTCATGCTTTGGGAAGAGGGGGCCAGTGGCGGCAAGCGCAAAACCCTGCAACGAAACAGAAGGCGACGCCTACCCTAATGGAAATTGTCGGTGGCTGCACGACGTGAATGTGCAAGACCGCCCATCTTTGCTCGGCCCAGCGCAAGTCGAGTCCATTGAGGAGGACCTCAAAGGCCTGCCGGTGTCTGAGGGTGCTCTTCTTCAAAGATGCGGGACGTTGGAACAGCGCGGAAGCCGAGGGAGAGAGATGATGCGTTGGAGATCTGGAACGACGCCCGTCTTGCTCGGGATGGGCAGAAGGTGGAGACGAGCAAGCCCAAGGCCATGGCAGGTCAGGGCACTTCTTTCAAGGTATCCTTCGACCGTGGGGGGTAATGCTTCCCTCGCTCAACCGGCAGAGGTAGAGCCTTTTCTGGGGGAGACAGTGTGGACTTGGCTCAATGGTTCGCTTGCCAAGCGACCCTGAAGTGACCTGGCCCGTCAACCTACGCACCGCCCAGATGACGGTCGCGCTTCGCCTCGTCCCTTCTTGGCTCCAAATGCCGGAACAGTGGACATCTGACCAAGCTGACGAGCTTCGCCGCTTAGCTGCCGAGCCAATTGATGAGACTGCGTCCGCAGATCCTCCCCCTGGGACCATATTCGCTACGATTCAGTTGCCTTACCCCTCCAACACTCCTGGCCGTCCCACCTTGCCGCCCGATACCTTTGGCGGAGGAACCCTTCTCCGGCCGGATCGTGCCTACACACTCTCCTCGCTGGTCTGCCTTCCGGTTGAGCAGCCGTCCAAAATACTCGAGCCTTGTGTGGGCTGGGGCAGGATTCCAGCCGAGCTGCGCGAGCTTTGAGAGCGACCAAAACTCCTGCGCACTGTACGCTAGCGACGTGGATCCCCATGCGGTAACGATGGCCACGGATCTGCTCTTACGTGCTGGGAGGGGACGAGGTTCAGAGCCCTTGCGACCAAGGTGGTGGATGCAACCGACGACGCGACCTTCCGCTCGTGGCTTGGCTTGGCCGAGGACACAGACGACGGGGTGGATGCGGTGCTAACGGAACTGCCATGGGCCAAAAGACGATGAGTGCGTCCCAATTGCGAAAGTTTTACAAGGACTTGTTGCCCTCGCTCCTGCGTACCCTTCGTCCTGGGGGCCGGGCTCTCGTTATGACGGTCCAACACGGGCTGTTTGATCGCACCCTCAGTGATTTCCAACTGACTCAAGCGGGCAAGGAGCCATGTACACCCCCAAGCCCAAACCACGACCTGGAGTGCCTCCCCCTCCTCCAGAGATCCGCACGAGGCAAGAGTGGACGCTGGAAAAGACGCCTTTGGCCTTGGCGCCCAGCGGGGAGGGCAAGACGAACCACGACCGAGTCGGGAGGCGACGCGAGCACCGAGCCTACCTTGGTTCATTACGCTTCGTCCGAGGCCGATGGTCTCGGGTCCATGCGATTGGTCACGAATGGTCGCCGGCACGCGCTCAGGGCGTACGCAACGCGGAGCATCCGGCGGCCATCGTACGGCTCGCTCGGCTACACGTGGGCGTGTTTTGAGCTTCGTCGGTCAAGCTCGAGGCTT
The DNA here is from genome assembly GCA_003971905.1 of Moniliella sp. 'wahieum'. Classification (NCBI taxonomy): domain Eukaryota; kingdom Fungi; phylum Basidiomycota; class Moniliellomycetes; order Moniliellales; family Moniliellaceae; genus Moniliella; species Moniliella sp. 'wahieum'. Next base: position 264,931 of record RSEE01000045.1, on the reverse strand, counting down.
GAGGCACCTGCAGCAAATGACTCTTTCGCGTCCGTTCAATCCCATTGCCCATCTGAGCTTTTGCTCCGAAAACCCTTATCCTTACTGCTACATTTTATAGTTAGAGCCACAGAGTCGGAATGGTGGACGTCATTCATTGATTGTCGTTGTACACAGTGTAGCTGGACTGCCGAACTTGTCGCTACCGGGAACGTGGATTATGTCAATGGATTTGCACATGTGCCGGCATACATGGCTCTTGCATGACGCCGGCGCTAGGACTCTTAATAGCTCACATGTTTGCCCAGGCTTTCACAGCAGGAACCGGGTACGGGGCGAGACAAAAACACATATGATATCTGTCGGCCATAGTACTACCTAACAGTGGAGCAACGCGATATAGACAAGACGGGGCGGCACATGCAACAAGAATGATAGACCATGGAGACGTGTAGATCGCTGGTAGCGTCCAACAGATGCGAAGGGAAACATAGACTGAACAACAAAGAGGTGGCGCAAGGATAAATAAAGGGTTCGCCATCAAAGCTAGAGAGGTCAGCACCAACCATTCTAGCACTGAATCAACGTCTCGGGAGAGCGGCGGCGCCCTCTACTCCCTCACCCTATTACGGGGAGCAGGCGATGGCTCGAGAGGATGTTCCAACAAATCCATAGAGTGGCGCCGCGGGAAAGCAGGGGGATCGCGCCGGTGAAAGAAGTATGGCGCCGGCGGATTTCATGGTAAGTGTGATGCATGTTCTCCTGCTCGCGCTGCACAAGATCAGGGGGCAATTCTTGGCTTGTGGCCACTCCGGGCGCAGCTGTGGCATGGCGTCCTACTGCCTCGGCATCTTGGTTCTGACTACGGAGAAAGACATGCGTGCCCGCGCCTCGGCCAGGAGAGTGGCCTCAGCCTCGGTCACTCGGTCCAGTTCCTCGCCAAACACAGCCAAACGGGCCGTCGCCTCGCGGAAGCGGTGGATATGGCCCATCGTCGTTCGCCTTCGGTCGCAACGTGCGCAGGAATCAGGAGCGCCATCCGATTGCGAATCTGAGCCAACTTGGACTCTGCCTGCGAGCCGTATCGTGAGACGGCAACCCCCGCCGCTTTGGCCGGGTTAGACACCACTTCCGGTGTAAACAGACCAGCCGAAGGGTCTGAAAACATCTTCAGCGCCTGGTTGGATGGCGACGCATACTCTCGCTTTTCAGGAACAGGTTTGGGGACCTCGGTGAATTTGCCCTCATGCACGCGCTTTGCTACTTGGTCCAAATATTGATCGTACGGCGATAGAGGATCATGTCGGCTCGGAGCACGGTCCAAGCCTCCCCGCCATGAGGAAGGGTGCGCAAGAGGATGTTCGCACCATACCGTCCATGGCATACAATGTATCCATCATGTCATCCAACGCATGTGCTGGGAATAGATCAATCGTTCCAACGAGTCGAACTCCAGCTGCCCGGGACCGATCGCCGCAGGCGCGCTAGGCGGAGGGGGAGATGAGGGAAGGTCGCTGGGAGGAGGAACTATGGGGGAGGGAATGCTTGGAAGTTCCCAATCCTTGCGTTTAGAGTGGGGCGGCGCGAAGGTTCCCCATCAAGGGTGCCTGAATCGGATGCCGTGGAACCCGACGAAACATGAGTGGTGTGGACAGGATGATTGGTCTCATAATTTGGCACGACGTCGTCCAACTCAGGGAGTCCATCGGGCTTCTCTGACTGAGGACGAGGTGGTTGATCTTGGTCAGGGCCGGGATCATCAGGAGGGGAATCATCTTCTTCATAGTCCGGGTCATGTACCACTGTGAAATCACGCTCACCGAACAAGCGCTCAAACTCGTGGTTGAGTTGATGGTGAAAACGGTTAAGGAGGGTGCCTTGGCTAGCGACTGGGGTGGGGGGGGGGGCAAGCCGTTTGCTTGGCGCATAACTTGGACCATTTTCAAATGCTGGGCAGCCGAAAACCGTTGCGCAGCAGAATGCACCAGATTGGCCACAGTCTGGACAACAAACGAGGTGACAATCGGGACGGCTGTTAGCGCATAGATGAACCAAACCACCCTCCCGGCCGCCGAGTTGGGAGCAAAGTCGCCAAAGCCAAGGGTCAAAACAGATATTACGAAAAGTAAAGCGCATTCCCAAACGACCAATTCTCAGTTGTAAAGATACCAGCTCCAATAACGAGAAAGGAAGCCATGAGCATAACGCTGAACGCCAAGTCAGTTGAAGCCAGTTCGGCATTTCTCGGTCAGTAAGAGCGTTGAGATGGCGAATCTCGCGCTGCATCAACCCTCCTCCTGTGGGCTTGGTGGCCACTCATCTGGCAAAGCGGGATGGAAAATGGACAGGGTTCGCCCCATGGTTAGCCCAGAATTCGTGCCACGCCCAGGTTTTCCAGAAGAGGTGGGTTGGGACGAGGAGATCGACTTTTCCGCTTGGATCGGGTCGTCGCTATGATGACTCCAGTGATCATACAAGGATTGGCACCAACGAAAGAAATGCAAATCAGGGGCTGGTGGCGTCGGTTCCGGCAGCTCTGGAACGGAAGCCCCTTCCATGATCTTGTGAATGATTTTGTCTTGGTCCCGCTCAACTCGCAGCTCAAACGCTTGTCGCCACTTCATTTGCCGATTGCTGCGCAACCGGTCGAGAACACCAACAATGGTACCGATTTGGTTGTACAGTAACATGGTCGAAATGAGGACGGATGGTAAGCAGTACTTTGGACGCTGCTTGGGTCGGATCCGGGTTGCCATACCCAACTGTGAGCGTGGCGGCGAGAAAAAAGTAGACGCCATTATAGAAAGTCCAATGCTCGAGGCGACTGAACATGAAGCCAAATATCCCCAGCGAAAAAAACAAGGCCGCCTGAGAGACAAGGAAGGTCCGTCCCTCGGTCGACAGACGGGTATCCCGCTCACGCTGTTGGAGCTCCCATTTTTCCATCGCTTGTCGCTGGATGAGGCGCTTGTGGTGCAGCCGTATATAATGGGCATGATGTGTTCCGGGATTGACCTGAGGGTCATGAGTAGTGCCTGGTGCGAATGAATTTGCATGAGCATGTGGTTCGACACCGTTGGCGGCAGCCGCTTCGCTAACACGAACCGCTTCTTGGCGAATTTGATATGCCATCAGTCCAAAGCGAACCGTATAATGAAAAAGAAGTAGGAGCGTCACGGCCCCTGCAGCGATGCAGGAGAATACTGCGCACCAGAATCTGGTGAGGGATGATTAGTTTGCAAATGAATGAGGCAAAAGGGGGATGAATACGCATACCCTTCCATGAACTCGTACTTGTCCCTATTGCGTAAGATCCACCGGAGAAGACGGCTAAGTTGGCAAGCGCAAAGCCCAGATTCACTATCCACAAGAAGAGGGAGATGCGGATGGCAATCTTCCAAATGTGGCGATCAATGACAGAAAAACGGACGAGAAGAAACGCGTTGGCAAGGGTGTTGGTGAACAGGTTAATCGCTGACAGGACCAAATTGACGGCAGTGTCGGGTACTTCCGAGTGAGTGCCATGGCGGAGCGAAACCATGGCTGGGAGAGGGCTGGGATGACGAGTAGCGTCGAGACGGGGGCGATGAGAGCAGCAAGTAGCTGGGATATGTTGCCGGTGAAGATAACGACACCAATCAGCCAGCGTACAAAGTAGACACGGAAGCAGTGCCACGGCCCCTGGTCCTGGTCCTTGGAGTTGGTGGGCTCATCCATCATGGCAGAAGAATCCCAGGAATGACCCTGACCAGGAACAGGCCAATGGAATGGATCAAGCTGCTCACGAAGGCCGGGGGCGCGGCGAATGTGTGCCTGGGCGGGGGCGGCGGGGGGGGCATGGGGCGCTGGGTCGCGTCGAGGGATGGCACTGGGCATAGCTACCGCGGCGCCATCTGCTATGTGGAGGGCGAGGTGGCGACGGAAAGGGCGACGGCAATGGCGGCGAAACAAGAGGAACCGAATGGGAGAGCCTTAAAGCGTAACGGTTCACGCAGACGCACTGGAGTGCGGCGTGGTGCCGCGAGGCTGGTTGGGGATACCAAGGAAGTGCATCTGCCTGGCTGCGGCTGGCTGGAACGTGCCGGGTGGCATGCTGACGCTACATGTTACGTAACGGGGAAAACGACTGCAGCAAAGTTATGCGGAGTAGTAGATGCTGATGCTGATATCTGCTCGCTCTCAGATCCCAGTCGAACGTTGAACGTTCAAGTTGAACGTTGATCTCAGGCTGGGGCAGCTGGCCGCATCCCCTTTTGAAACATGCAAAAGATCCAACTCCACTCCCGCCGAGTCTTTCCCGCCATTTCGCTTGCCAGCCACACCATCTCATCCTGAAAGACCTCAGTACCACCACTGCCCATCCTACCATTGCACATCGCTCAATCACCTTACCGCTCCGTCGCAGGATGGACGCTGGAGCCGATGCTGATGGATCCTCTGCCGCCTCCATTTCTTCTCAGGCCCCGGAAGCGTTATCATCGTCCCATTGGGATGCCTCTCTTCCCCACTCCCGTCCCGCGTCCCCGCGACCACACCGAAAGCGGCGCGCCGTCTCACCTTTGCCTGGTGCCCGATCCTCCCAGCTCATTCGCCCCACTATCGAGCCATCGAATCAGGGTCATCGGTTGCCCTCTTGTTCCGGTCCTGCTCCAAGCGCGCCGTCCTCGGCAGGGTTGCCCGCCCGAACGGCCCATCCGATTATTGCCGGATGCCTGAGCGTGAACCGGTACCAGCAGCTTAACAAGATTCAAGAGGGTTCCTATGGTGTTGTCTTCCGTGCGCGGAACCGCAAGACACGGGAGATAGTGGCGCTGAAGAAGATCAAGTTGGACGAGAATGATGGGAATGGCTTCCCCATTGAGCCTACGCGAGATTCATGCCTTGACCGAGTCCCTCCATCCCAACATTGTCCAGATCCGTGAGGTGGTTGTAGGGGAGCGGCTGTCCCAAATTTACCTCGTCATGGAATTCGTCGAGCATGATCTATACACCCTGTTGCGCCGGATGCGGACGCCCTTCCTATCGGAAATCAAGACAATGATGCAGCAGCTCTTGTCTGCCCTTGCCGCTGTGCATTACAACTGGCTTATTCATCGCGATATCAAAACCTCCAACATTCTCCTGTCCAACCAAGGGCAGATTAAATTGGCTGACTTTGGCCTTGCACGGCAATTTTCTGACCCACCACCACCAAATGGGATGACGCTCAATGTCGTTTCGCTTTGGTACCGAGCTCCAGAGCTCCTACTTGGTGCACGAGAATATGATACGTCTCTTGACCTTTGGAGCGTAGGATGCGTATTGGGCGAACTGTTGCTGCGGGAACCATTGTTTGCGGGATCCAACGCAACGGACCAAACCAGTCGAATATTTCGGTTGCTTGGACCCCCAACCCCATCTACCTGGCCTGGTTTTACACGGTTGGCCCATGCGAGCCGGATTGCCCACAACCTGCAACTATGGGTAACCAGTTACGAACAAAGTTCCGATCTACCCTCTTATCAGACAAAGGTCTGAGTTTACTCAAAGGATTGCTTACCTACGATCCTGCTCAACGTTTGACTGCTGAAGAGGCTCTACGCCATCCTTGGTTTCAGGAAGCACCCCTTCCCGCTCACCCAGATACGTTTGGTTCCTTCGTCTACCGCAGCAGGCGAACGGTACGTGCTATGGGCATACCCTCCCCCATGCGCCTGATTGAAACCTGACACCCACTTACCTTCTTCTTTGGCTCACCACCACACCTCTCGCGCATTGGTGACGGAAGCGACCCCCCCAATACCCTCTCAGGCCAGGTATCTCCAGGTATGTTGCTTTTCATGTTGTCGATCGTCTCTATACACCTGACAAATCCTTGCCTTCAGGACACCTGCCACATGGTGAGAAGTCGAAAGCGTACCAGTTTGAGCTGGATATTTGAATTGAACCACTTGCAGTTCACGCAGCTTCACCCTTTGCTGGGTCCAGGAGGTGGGACCATGAGAAACGGAGCAATGCTGCCCATTCCTCTTTTGGCTACGCCTCCCCCAGCCGTCCTGTCCAGTTACGCACCGATATAGTTCCTGGGCACCTGTTGGGTTCAAATTTTTGAAACCAGGTGCGATTGAGTTGCGGAGAGTTGATGATGCAAATGATCAACGATGGTCGAAGATGTTAAACTTTCACTAGCAAGGATGGCGGAAAAGGCAATTTCCGCCCGAGGGGTTACGCGTTGACTTGCCCAGTAGACCATTGGACGGAGGAGGCCTGCGGACCTGCTTGACTACCAACCGCCCCATCCCTTGCCATGTCTGATGCTGTCCAGCGCAACAAGAAGCCGACTTCTCCAAGGAGGTCGATGCTCTCCCTAACGTGCGCTCTGAGGCCAAGGCTGGTCGTCTGAACAGCGCGCTGGAGCAGATTGGCGCCTTGGAGAAGCAGGCGCGCAATGCGGCGGACTTGACCAGCACGACCCGCTTGCTTCTTCTTCGCTCCTCTTGATCCGGGAGACGCCCTCGCCGAGCAACACGGATTGGGCGCTGCTGTGTGAAACGGCGGTTTCCTTGAGCAAGAAGCATGGCCAACTCAAATCTGCGATCGCCCGCATGGTCCAACTCGCCATGGCGTTTCTCAAGCCAGCGTCGGAGCAGCAGGTGGAGGATGTCAAGATGGTCGAGGCCCAAGGAGGAGTCTCCCGCTGACAAAGCGGACGCAGATGAGGAGACGAAGCCAAAGAAGACAGGATTGCCTGTGACTCGGGAAGAGAGATTGATCGGCAAGGCCAAGAGCACCCCAAGATCACTGAACTGATGAACGAAGGTAAACAGATTGGGGATGCGCACCTGGATGCGGACAATCGTCTCAAATTGGTCGAAACGCTGCGAACGATCACCGAAGGGAAAATCTTCGTCGAGGTGGAGCGGGCACGGGTGACCAAGATGCTCGTCGACATTCTGCGGGCCAAAGGAGAGATCACCAGGCCGCTGACACGTTGCAGGAGGTGGCGGTCGAGACGTTTGGCTCCATGGAACGCCGGGAGAAGGTGGAGTTTATTCTGGAGCAGATGCGGCTGAACTACGAGCGCAGCGACTTTACGCGTATGAACATTGTTTCGCGGAAGATCAACATTCGTTTCTTTGACGACAAGGACCAGCAGGATCTGAAGCTGGACTACTACCAGCAAATGGTGCTCTATGCCGTGCACGAAAGAAGTATCTGGATGTGTGCAAGTACTACCGCGAAATCTACAACACCCCGTCAGTCAAGGACGACCCTACTTCCGCCCCGAAGCTCTGCGCAACATCGTTGTCTATCTCGTCCTGTCGCAGTATGACAATGAGCAAAGTGATCTGATGGCTCGTGTGGAAGCGGGGGATGACTTGGACAAGGTCCTGAGCACCGGTATGTCACCCTTGCCTTGTCGACCATTAGAGAGGAACGTTGACTGACAATTTTTGGACGCAGAAACCTGCTCAAGTGCTTTACCACCCCCGAGCTCATGCGCTGGCCGGGGATCGAGGAGCTGTACAGCCCTATCCTCCGAGTCTCGCCGGTGTTTGGCCCTGGAGCCGATGGGACGGCGCGGTGGGAAATCCTGCACAAGCGCGTGGTCGAGCACAACATCCGCGTGGTTAGCAAGTACTACACGCGCATTACGCTCTCTCGGTGGGTCAGCTGCTGGACTTGGAGCAAGCCAAGGCGGAAGAGGCGTTGGCAGACCTGGTGGCGAGCAAGATGCTGTTTGCTCGGATCGACCGGCCAAACGGAGTGGTGTCCTTTGAGCCTCCCAAGCAGCAGGTGGACATTCTCAACGACTGGACGTCGGACCTGGGCAGTTTGCTGGGTCTGGTAGAGCGCACATCGCACCTGATTGGCAAGGAGCTTGCCGTGCACCGTGCGGGGCTGGTGGTGCGGGAGAACTAAATGCAACCGATGACCTTGATAGCCTTTTCCTTGCGCTGTTGCCGCATGCGCCAGTGTTTTGCTGATGTCGTCCGAGCCGTATATGGCGCGTGAGTGTGTGGTAGCAGCTAAAGGGTTCGCGAGCGGAGCAACAGTGAGCGACTTGAGCCAACGGGGGTCGAGCGCGACAGAATCCGGCCGTGGTTCGCAAGCACGGCCAAATAGCATTTGCTGCAAGCGTGATGCATGATGTATGCGTGATGCAATCGACAGGAAAATCGTAGCATGGGGGCAGCACCCCAGTCTCTCTGCCTCCGCTCCAGCTTGGCAGACCCCAAGGCGGGAGGGACAGCGGGACGCTCTTGCTCGCGACTGGCCGCTGCTGACGCCCATCAGATACATACCCGCCCAGTCGCCCCGCAACAAGAGCAGCCCTCGGCCTCAGGTCCTCTCTCGCCTTCCCTCGCTCCACAAACGGATCTGTGAGTCATGCTGACGCCTGGCTGGGACACGGCTGTCTTGTTGGCATGCCGACAGGCACCATCGCCTGGCCTCAACAGCAAGCGAGTTCTGACAGCAATGTGTGGCGCTTCTGCACTGTTGCCTTCTGCTGACGGTGCATACCGGCGGTGCATCAGCGGGGGCAATGCCCCGGGCACTCTTAGGATTTGCAGTAGCAAGTAGTAGCTGGCCCAGTTGCATTGGGGCATCTGGCGATTGCTCCTAGTGCAATGGCACATCGCCTCTGACGGACCATTCGCTCCGAGCCATCCACGAGAGCATAGTAGAACAGAGCAGATCGTATGTACTATAGGGCCCACCGGCTCGTCGGGTAAAGCGAAAGCCACTTTCAAGAGCGAAGTTACGCGCCAAGCGATGGTACACAACTGATACAAGCCAATCGCCGCTTCCTCTCTCTCCCTCCTTTCTACCACACCCCACCTTACGTCCCAAGTGACGCTTTGGAGGATGGAGACATCATACGACCGCTCCGGCGCCCAACTCGATACGCCTCATGCCTCGCCCCGGTACCGGGACCAGCAATGTGCCCAGCGCTGTTGGCTGGGGGGCTCCGACTCGGTTGATTTTGGTCCCAACTCCAGCAAAATCGCACTCACGGGCGGGCCCAAATCGGAAACTCCCACCTCCATGGCATATGCCCCAGCATCCCTATCCCCTTCCAGGTGGGCCCAGTCCAAAGCCTCAGTCCTGGCTGGCAGCTCACAAAAAGCTAGCGGGGATACTGGCGGTGTCCTAGTTGCCGTCGGTATAGCCCTCGGCGTTGGTCTGGTGTTGGTCTTAGCAACAATAAGCACTCCCATGGAAGGGAGGCGGCGACAAAGCACCACTCGACAGTAGCGGCAACGACCCCAATCATATTACTGCCCTGCCGTTTTGGAATTGGGCAGACAATACGCAAAAGGTCATGGGTGTATCACTTGGGGGATGGCTTATCCTCGAACGGTGGATCGACGAAAACTGGTTCACCAGTATGCTCCCTCCGACTGGGATGAGTGGCACTTTACCCAGACGGTCGGCTCCAATGCGTCCCAGGTACTGAGCGAGCATTACGATCAGTGGGTCTCTGAGGCCGAAGTGGAAACAATGTTCCAGCATGGGATTAACCAGCTCCGGATTCCGATTGGTTTTTGGCCGTTTATTCCTCTCGCAGGGGCGAGCCCTACAGCAACTCAACCCAGCTGCACTACCTCACCCGCATGCTTGGTTGGCTTGGAAGAGGCGTATGTACGCCATCATTGACCTTCACGGTATGCCTGGTTCCCAGGTAAGTCATTTCCCGCCTATATTCTGGCACTATGGGTATAGTGTATCCCTAACACTTTCATCTCTTCATCAACAGTCGGGGGACCAATCCTCAGGACTCAACACAACATCCCACGTGGTGGACTCAGGAAAACCAAAACCGTTCAGACCAGACATTGGCTTCCCTCATCGATTGGCTTTCCTACAACCCTTACAAATCCGTTGTCAGTGCCATCTCCCCCGTCAATGAGCCCAACGGTGTCTCCAATACTTCGCCAGCTCACTTGAACGTGACTGAGGCATTTATGACGGTCGTACCAAACGCTCCAAAAGGCAGGATACAGCATGTTCTTCCATCACGGCTTTGCCTCCAATCCGGCGACGTACTGGAAACCTTTGCAACAGGGAAGAATGGGTCCATGCTCGTGATCAATGACAATCCATACCCAGCCTGGTACCCTGCCGTGACCAACGTGACGGAGATCAATCAGCGGGTATGCAAAAAAGTTTCTGATTACGATGGCTTCCCCGTTCCGATGGTCAAGACGGAATATTGTGTCGTTTCCGGTCCGACGGACACGGCGTGGAACAAGCAATACTATGCTACCCAAGCAGCCGCATACTCTGCGGGAGCAGGTTCCTTCTTCTGGTCATTCAAAGTGATGAATTCCACCTCCATGGTCCAAGCGGAGCCGCCGTTGAACCAAATGCAGTTCTCTTTCCTTCAACAAGCTGCTTGGGGGTGATCCCGCCCATTGGCAAAAACCAGTCCGTGGCTCAGTACATTGCTCAACTTCCGAACCCAGCGTGCGGAAAGATGGCCCCAACATACAATCCTAGTTGAACGTTGTGTACTCTAGTACTAATCGTTCTCTTCTCAGTGGAAGGGGCATCTCCGCTGCGCTCAGCGTTGGATCCTGCATGGCTCTGATATCATGCGTTCCAATAACTTCTCTCTCTCTCTGTCTTTAACATCTTGGTCTCTTTCTTGCCCGATGACGTCCCTTCTCCCACTCAATTTTGCTCGGTCTACGCCCATCGCGACACCCCTGTATACTGTGGTAGCCCCCCTTCGCTGTGTGCCTCTTTATCTAATAATGCACATTACAAGTACAACTCCAGTAAGCCCAGGTGTCCGCTCAGTGATGGACTACCATAGATACTTGGCCACGGGGAGTCGAGAGGGGATAGATTCCAAATGATAGCTAGCTTACAGTGCCTGACGTGGATCGGGCGTTTCGGAAAGAACGTGTGGAGAGGGATGATTTGTTGATAAGGTCAACGGCTTATAGCGCCAAACGTTGCTGGAGATCATCTCGGTTGTTGATCCCCGCTCATATGGAGACATCCTACCGCACAGCGACTCGGTCTGAGGTGTACGAGTTTTTCCGCAACTCTGGAATCCCTGCATGCATCGAACACGCTTTATCCTCTTCAATTCTCCGCCTGAAACAGACTACAAGGAGATCATGGACGATCCTGTATAGAATTTGGGTTCGTTCCTGCGGCCGTGTTGAGCGCGACGTAGGAGACAGCACTAAACAGGCCGCCGCATTGGCCTCGTGTACTTCCCTATTCAATGGCGCTTGCGAATTTCCCAAAGGTCCACCGCAGCCCCCTTGCACATCGATTTACATCTTCTGCTACCGCTTGCCCCCTCCCCTGAGCAGTTGGATGAAGTGTAATCAGATCCTTCTGCCACAGTCTCGGTATCTAAAATCAATATAATGGTTCCAGGCCTATGCCCAAGTCGATGAAAGGTATCATCATGCAGTACGTCTCTCCTCTTTTTCTCCCTTAGCCAAACAAGCAGATGTATGCCTGAGCACCCAGAGAAGAAGTAATATGCTGCTTATGTACACCTGGGCGGGCTCGTGTGTTCAACGTTCAACGTGGATTTATATGGCCATCCACGATGTTTGGGAAAGCGAGATACAGGCAATATACAATGAGAGGGGATATGCAGGGCAACGTTGGAAGCGTTCAACTTTGCTTAGGCTGATGCGGTTGACGCTTTCCAGTCGCAATACTGCTGATAAGAGCGGGTAATGCGTTCGGAACGGTAGCGTTCCACGCGACACTGGTCACGCAACTGGGGGGTGATGCGGGAATAGTAGCCAGCCTTGCGAATCGCATGGTCCACAGCTTGCTGATGATCCCATCCTTGCTCGGGCATCACATCTGGCAAAAAAGTGGCGGTAAGGGTGCCAGACGAGGAAGGGACGTAGACGTAAATCCCGTGTACTCCCACTTGCCAGTCTTTCCAATCCTTGCAATCCTCAAATCCAGTCAAGAGACTGACGGTGCATTCGAGCTCTGGAAGCTCGGCCTTGGTGATGGGGGGGAATCGCGTGTCACGCAGAGCGCTCGTGAGCGAATAGGACGCCAATCCCTTTTCCAATGACGGGTTGGAAAATGTACCGATACATCCGCGTAGCTGACTCGGACCCCACGACAGTGTCCCAGGTCACAAAAATGGCCTGGCGGTAGACCAAGGTTAGTTGGCAGCATCTCCGAGGCACGCTCGCCTTATATACGAAGGGGGGAGATACACGTACGACTTCATCGTGGGGTTCTTGAACGCAGGCTTTGGCTGAGGCTTGTTGTTCAGGTAGGCCACCAGTGTGTCAAGCAGTAGTACACATGCTCAGGTGAGACGACCGACCGGACGTTGAGGGTTGCTGGCTCTTGCTCGTCATGGTGTTGGGGGGGACGTGGCCGCCGCAGTGCTAGACGGTCGCAAAAAGGCGCGGGCGAATCGGTTGGAGGAGGGCGAACTAGTGAAAAAGGATGCAAACCGACGCTGGATGGGTGGGAAAAGCGTGCGATGGACAGGGGGAAATGGACGCTGTCGCGCAGGCTGAGCAGCAAGTACAACCTTCTGTTGCTGTTGCTAATTTTGGCGGTGGTGGCGGCGGCCCGGCGGGTCACGTTAAACTTGAAGGTGGCAACCACAGCGTGGACAAGGAACGGTGGCCATCCACCAGCGCCTCAGCCGCTCAGCCGCTGCTCAGCCTCAGCCGTTTTGCTGGGACAAAGTTGAACATTGGAGCAGAGGTGGTCCGTGCGCCCAGCTGCGTGTGCCGCGTATACCATTGAAACATGAAATGTATCTGCTGGCCAGGGCGGAAGCCATCCGTGCTCATTCCGCTGTCGAGGCACACGCGTCCAAAGAGCAACCCTACAGCACCACACCAGAGCCCACAGCATCGCCTTGCCCTCCGCTCCACCCCACCTGGCCCTCCACCTAGGTTCCCACCACCAACACCTCCATCGCGTCGCCTGTGGCTTTCCCCGCCATGGCCGCACCTGTCTCGTCTGCCGTCGGCGTCCTGTCGCTTCTGGATGAAGACGATGTCGAACTGCAGTCCTACGCTCTCGAGAAGACAACAGCATTGCCAGCCACTTCTGGGCGAAATTGCTGACTCGGTATCGAAGCTGTGCGTCTCAGTCTCCCCCCTTCTTTACCTTCTGCCCTTGTTCCCAGCTGACCCTGCTTCAGTGAGACCCTCTACGAGGATCCCTCGTTCCCCACCGTCAGCTCGCTGCGCTTGTAGCATCCAAGGTCTACTTTCACCTCGGCGAGTTTGATGATGCTCTCACCTTCGCGCTTGGAGCTGGCCCTCTGTTCAAGCCAGCTGAGGACCGCGATGACGAGTACACTACGACTGTCGTCAGCAAGGCTATCGACACCTACATTGATCTGTCGCATAAGCCCTCGGTCCCCACAGAGGACAAGACGTACCGCGCGGGTCTTTCTGCCATTGTTGAACAGATTGACCAGTGCATTCAAGATAAGAGTACAAGCAAGCTGTCGGCATTGCTATCGAAGCCGAGCGGATCGATGTGATCAAACGCGTATTCGAGACATCGCGTGACGTGGCTCTCCTCACGTACATCCAAGACGCCGCCATGGGTGTCGTTCAACGCCTCGACTTCCGTAAAGAGCTGCTCAATACACTTGTCGAGCTCTACAAGTCTCTCTCTTCTCCCGACTACTTTTCTGTCGCGCAGTGCTTCGTGTACCTTGCCGAGCCACAGAGGGCGGCTCAGCTGCTGGTGAACTTGACCAACAAGGCATTTGACCCCGCCTCAGCTAAGTTGGAGAACACACGTGACGATCCTTGTTAATCGCCTATCAAGTCGCGTTTGATTTGGCTGAATCGGCCACCCAGGAGTTCCTTGAGTCCATCCGCACCACACTCAAGACCCACATCAAGGACGAGCCAGCCGCGGCCGCTCCCGCTGCAGTTGCCTCGACCGATACAGATGGCGATGTTGCAATCACTGAGGTTGCTCCTCCGCCCCAACCGTTCCAAAGCCATCTCCCTCTTCTGTCTTGGACGAATCCGCGCCATCCTCAAGGGCGAGGAGAGTATCCAGTTGTACCTCACGTTCCTAAAGACGAAGAACAACACCGATCCCTTGATTCTCAAGAATATCAAGGATTCGATTGATGGACGCAACAGCGTGTATCACACTGCCATGTCCCTGGCCAACGCCTTTATGAACGCAGGCACGGCTTCAGATGACTTCCTCCGGAACAACCTTGACTGGCTCATCAAGGCGACGAACTGGTCCAAGTTCACCGCCACTGCTGCACTGGGTGTGCTGAACCGGGGTAACCTTAAGGATGGAATTGAGATTCTTCGACCCTACCTGCCCCGCAGTACTGGCTCCAACGCCTCAGTGTACCAAGAAGGAGGTTCGCTCTATGCCTTGGGTCTCATTCACGCTAACCATGGCGGCGAAGTGCTTGAGCTCCTGAAGGACAACCTGCGGACAAGCAATGAAGTGGTTGTCCAGCACGGCGCCGCACTGGGCTGGGTGCCGCTGGGATGGCTACGGGCAACGAAGATGTTTATGACGAGCTCCGCACTGTTTTGCTGTCTGACAATGCGTCGCTGGCGAGGCTTGCGGGTATGCCATGGGTCTGGTCATGCTGGGCACGGCCAATGAGGCCAAAGTGGAGGAGATGCTGGAGTACGCTCGGGAGACGTCACACCAAAAGATCACACGTGGATTGGCTATTGGTACGGCCATGTTTTACTATGGCAAGCAGGAAGCGGCTGAGGGTCATTACTGAGCTTCAACGACAAGGACGCAATCTTGCGTTACGGTGGTATCTACACCATTGCGCTTGCCTACGCGGGCACAGGCAACAACTCAGCCGTTCGACGCTTGCTCCATGTGTCCGTGAGCGATGTGAGTGATGATGTCCGCCGTGCGTCAGTGACGGCACTTGGTTTCCTTCTATTCCGCAACCCGACGCAGGTCCCTCGCATTGTCGAGCTTTTGGCCGAAAGCTTTAACCCGCACGTTCGTTATGGTGCGACCCTGGCACTGGGCATTGCATGTGCTGGCACTGGCTTGGCCGAAGCAGTGGCGTTGCTCGAGCCATGACCAAAGACCCGACCGACTTCGTCCGGCAGGGGGCCTGCATTGCCTTGTCGATGGTGCTTATCCAACAGAATGAAGCGCTCAACCCGGCTGTGGCGACAGCGAGGAAAACATTTCCAAAATCTTGTCCGACAACCGAGAAAATTGGCCAAGTTTGGCGCGGTTCTCGCCCTCGGGTATTTTGGATGCCGGAGACGGAACATGACCATCTCTCTTCAGTCCCGCGGCGGGGTCCAACAACATGCCGGCGATTGTATCCATGGCCCTCTTTACCCAGTTCTGGTACTGGTTCCCTTTGGCTCACTTCGCTTCCCTTGCATTTACCCCTACGCCGTTGATTGGCTTGACGCGTGACTGCGCGTGCCAGACTTAAGTTCATCTCGAATGTGCGTCCGAGTCTGTTCGCCTACCCGGCGCCTACCAACCCCCTGTTCAGAAGCGCGCCCAGAAGGTTGAGGTGGCTGTGCTGTCCACGACGGCTAAGGCGCAAGCTCGCCAGCGGACCAAGGACAAGGCCCGTCGCATTGAGGAAGGCGGAGACGAAATGGAAGTTGACGACGCGGCCGCCGACGGCGCAAGCGGGGAAGATGGTGTTTGAAAGAAAGAGGACGGGGCGGACCAGCAAGAAGCGCAAGCCCGAATCTTCGTTTGAAGTGCTGCACAACTATTCGCGTGTCACTCCAGCTCAGGCCAAGTTGTTTCTTTTCCCCTCCGAACGGCCGTTTTGCCCCCATCCGCAGCTTGGCAAGCGACGAGAACGATGTCTATGACATCAGCTCGATCCTGGCCAACCGTCGGCTACTGGATATTGGGGAGACCCCCAGCGCCTCGGGCCGGGCCACGCCCAGGCCTGCATCCAATGCCGGCGACAAAAAGGAGGAGCGTAAAACGCCCGCTCCGGGCGAGGAAGCGCGTGCGATCCTCGGCGCTCGTGCGATTACTTCCGGCGGCGGAATTGTGCTGCTGATTGACCGCAAACCAAGCGAGCCATTGGTCGAGATGGACCTTGCGTTGACGCGGGCAGTGCGCCTCCTGACCAACGTCCTGCTTCGGCGATGCGGCTCCAGGGGGGAATGCAGCGGATGCTGCCGCGGCAGAGACAGTGCTCGACGACTCGGAAATCTCACCCGAGGATGCACTGGCCATTGCGCGTGCGATGGAGATGGACGAGGAGGATGGGGACGATCCGGATGAGCGCATGGGGGTGGACCAGCCCGAGAAGAAAGACAAGAAGGACGACAACCCGCCACCGCCCTCCGCCGGGTGCGGGCGACGGCACTGCTAGGTAAATGCCAGTGATTTGGCGACATTGCGCGGGACCTGTCTGCGTGCGATACAACCAAATTGAATCGCATAGTGATTGGCTCCCTTGTAGATGCATTGGTATAAGCCGGTTCTGTTGCCCATTCCCCTGCAGTGTGCATCAGGTGTATGTAGTCTCACTCATCTCCCAGGACCCTTCGCCGTCTGCGTTTTCCTCAAGTGTATGAATGGAGAGAAGATATGCGGTAAGTGGATGCTGGGGCCCAATCGAGGATCCTTGGGTCAATCTGTTGCCACGTGGCTGGCTAGGTCTGGAGTCTTCAGTTAGCTTACCTACTCAGAAGGGGTTTCTTTTCTTCTTGTAGCATCGCTTGCATTTGCCTTACCACCACCTGTATCTCGCTCCCGTTTTGCTCGATACTCCTCTCTCTCTCTCTCCCGCTGTATCCGCCAGGTCTGCACCGAAGAGACTGATGCGGCGTGTCTCGTTTGCGGTCTGGTATCCTTGCGTCGCTCCCAATATACGCTGCTGCACCAAACGTATAATATTCCGCCGCCGTG
This sequence comes from Moniliella sp. 'wahieum', assembly GCA_003971905.1. NCBI lineage: Eukaryota > Fungi > Basidiomycota > Moniliellomycetes > Moniliellales > Moniliellaceae > Moniliella > Moniliella sp. 'wahieum'. The sequence goes on along the minus strand of RSEE01000045.1, from coordinate 248,083 downwards.
TAGCAACGTACTACAGCAGGAAGACGGCGCGGTCTGAGCTACCAGAAGCAGGTGAGCGAGAACGAGGTAACGAGTTGAGCGTTGAGCGTTGAGCGAAGAGGTGGTGGTAGGGAAGAACAAAGGAATGCGCCAGCGGTGTCTACTACACGAGCGACTTATACAATTGAAACAATGTGGAGGCGCTACGGTTAGGACGCGGGGCGCAGGCTACGCCTACAACAAATCTCTAACGAGGGCAGTGCCACTCACAACAGCCAACAGCCGCGCTGAGCATGCGTCGACACCTCGACCACAGTGGTGCTCTGATCGACCCTGTTGCTTGTTGCAGTCATGAGCTAGTCGTGCATCATGTCTAAGGCTTGCTAGCTGTGGTCCTTAGTCCTCGTTCCAATGTTTCCATTCCTCCCTCTTCCACCTTCTACCATGCTTACGAATTTATGACTCACGTTGATTACACTGCTAGCCGCGGATTTACTCTCAAGCGCTTGCTTCTCATTAGTAGGACGCCGTCTGATTCCGCCTATTACATGCTACAGCTCAGCTACCCACTACCCTACCCCTGAGCTCCTGTGGACCCCCCTCACGGGCGACGACCTATAGGTACGCTGTTCCTACTCGGTGGATCTGAGCTGCGGGCTGCGGGCTTCAGGGGCCTCAGGCCGTCTCAGCCACACAGGCACAGCCACTCAAACTAGAGGGTCTCTCCTGCGCCTCTACACCCGCTCGGTTCGACCAGGATCTGAGGTTGGGACATACCCTAGTATGTTGCTCCCGATTGGCCGTCCAAGGGTTAGGTACCCTAACCTACAGGGGTGGGTCCCACCTCTGGACCCCCTATGGAAGTGGGGCGCAACGCCCTACCACGGTGTGGCGGTCTGAGGACAACATTCAAGCTTCAAGTGTCGCACTTGATAAATGGTTGTGCAGCTGAGTAGACTAGAGGGCGCACTGCAGGCAGGGGGCAACGTAACGAGAGCGAACGAGCGAACGAGACGGAGAAAGCACCTCACATGTCTCACAGGCGCCGAACTGAAATTGGGTGGAGAAATAAGCAGCCCAAAATGCACGCACCAAAACAAGGCAAACGATCAAGCTTGTTTACAGACCTCGTCCCAGCTGTTCACCTATTGTGATGTTACGCTTTAAGCTGCTCATTTCCTCGGTCGATCTGCTATACTCTACCTGTATAGGGATCTCTATGCCAACCCAACGTATTGTGATGGTCGTCAGGAAATGTTCCTCCAATCGGCTTTTTAAGGCTCGAAAGACCTCTTAGGGTCTCCTTCACGCCCCTTTGCACTGAAGGGATGGCCCACCGACGTCCCGTCGTAGCCTTCCTTGATGCTCTCGGCCGCAGAGTACATACCCGCACCCAGACGACAGACCCAGCAGGATGATCAGCAATTTCGCGATCGACAACAAATGTTCTTCCTGTTGGCGTTCCACTTGCCCTCCTTGAGCAAGATGAAGTACATCACTGCCAGCAAACAGAATTAGTATGGACAAGACGGACGGGTGCACAGCAGAGGACACGTACGCGGTGGGAGATAAGCGTAAAGGCCGAGATCAAGAAACTCGAAATGACTGAAAGGAGAGAGGAGAAGAAGGGAATAGCTTCGGCCTGAGAAAAGGGTTAGAATGTGAGCAGAAGCAAGACGGGTTTCTCTGGTACGTACAATGACCCAAGAAATGACAGTGAGCAAGCACAGAGCGCGACCCAAGTGGCGATACCAAAGGGTGTTTGATGTAACGATGGGGAGTGTTCTTAAAGCACGGAGGTGAATGTAACGACGGCAGTGGTGGTGTGATTGCACCAGAGATGAAAATGACAGGAATCGCGACAACCAAAGGCAACACGCGAGACAGTATGGCCAGCAGAGCAGCGCAGGGGACTGAACGTCGCCACCAACAACACGTACACAATCGAACCAGTCAATGTGTAGATGAAAATCTCGGCAACCAAGGGTCCAGTCGACTTCATGTACTCCTCCGGCTTGCGCATTTCATCTTGGAAACTGGGCTGCACACGCAAATGAGAAGGCAAAGACAATGTCCGTTACAGCGTTAAACGCGTCGGAGAAACTCGTGCCAGGAGGGGCAGTGTTGCGCCATTTACCCCGTCGAGACCGCCGGGCCCATTGTGAGCGCGAATGCCAGTTGCAATCATGGTGATGAGAATAGCGCGATGATACTGATGAAATCGATGATGCCGAGCAAAGAAACCTTTTCGAAAGTGGTGGGTAGGGAGAGGACAAACTAGAGGCAAGAGGCTTTAGCGCAGTCAGCGCGCAATGAGGAAGTAAGGATAAACAGCGTACCAGAACCACCGCAGACACAATCGACCAGACCATGTGCAAGCACGCCCGTCAGAGATTGTGTCGAGCGCAATCGAACCTGTCAGGGCATGGACCCGGTGACGAGGATAAGGAAGAGGACAAAGGCGGCACCGATGACCTCGCGGCCCCTTGCCCCACATAAGGTAGCCAATGTCGGAATAATGGAGGCCTCGATGTCCCATTCTTTGTTGCATACTTGTCCCAAAGATCAGTGGTAAATGTGATGAGGCCAATGGTCACAGTCAGCACGACAACCGCGGGCAACCCAACTTGAGTAGGCATCTGGTAGAGAGAGAGCACCCAACGCAATGGCAGTCACAATGAGTAGAAGTGCCATCCGACCAGGAGACGGTCTTGAGAGAAACTTCTTCCCCGTTGTAGTCATCCGAGGACACGACGCCATTGTAGTCCTCCGAAATCATCTTCTCTTCCTTCAAAGTAGGAGTGCTCGTCGGCACGAGGCGTGAGAGACCGGTCATTCTCGGCCCCTGCGGTATACACGTGTCGGCCATGTTGTGGGTGAGGAAATGAAGAGGTAGAGGAAGCTGGAGTAGCGCAGGCAGTGTGGCGCAACAGTGCTTATGCTTGTATGGTGTCCACAAGACGGAGGGATGGTGGTGATGGGGATGGAGATGGCGTTGGGGAGATCTGAGAGGCGCTAAAGGGGGTTGGGTGCAGCCAGTCGAACCGGGCCAGCCACAGAGTTTGCTTGCAAAAAGTGGGCAGGACAGCAGCAGCGGCACGCCGACTGGGCGTTTGTGAACGGCGGGCGCCCTCTGCGGCGAGGGAAGACGGCGGTTCACTGGCCCTGTGCGGGCGGGAATTTCATGGTCCTCGGGACATCTCGACACTGACGCAGTGCGGCGTTACAGTTTTGATACTCTGGGCAGGGGCCGCTCTCCGGTGGGATCAGGAGGGCGCACATTTGAATTGCAGTTTGGGCCAGCACTGCGCCAGCCCTTGCGCCCGCTGAGATGTCCGTTGGTGCGCAGCATATCTATCGGAATTAATCATGGGCCGTTCTCAAGCTTCAAGCTTCCAAGCACTCAGCTCTCAGGCTGCCCATATCAGGCTTCTCTAGCGACAGCGCCAGAACACTGCCAGAGCCTCACCACCTCGGTGGCGGAGTGGGGTTGGTCGATGATCGATGATCGCGCCCGTGATATGGGACACATGCGACAGGGTGCGCCAGAAGCTATCAGCGTTCAGCCGCTCACCGCTCGGCCCCTATCTGTCGCACAGGAGCGCACAGCCCTGGCGACCCGTTTTTCCATGCATGATACGAGTGACGTCACGCGTGATGCAGAATGCAGCGGGACATGGGGCAATAAGCTAGTAACTAGTAACGGGTGACGTAGCCGCTGAGCCTCAGCGCTGACCACTATTATTATAAGGGCTATAAGGGCTAAGCGCTAACGCGCGAAGGGTTAAGGTGCTACGGGCTGGCTAGGGGCTAGGGGCTAAGCGCCAAGGGCCTAAGGTCTAAGTCAGTTTCTTCAAGGCCTAGGGGATGCGGTTGTTCGTTGGCTAGGACCCAGCGCCCAGCGCCCATACAGCGTGCGCCCTGTAATACTACACTACAATTGAATTTGGTAGCAATTGGCGATGTTGGCAATTGCGGAGCACTCTCAGTGTGACTAGTATTTATCATGGAATCATCGATCCTTGAAGCTTGAAGTTTGCAGCTTGAAGCTTGAAGAGGGGCCGGTCACGGTCACAAGCGGTGTGTCGTTGAACGCGCTGTGGCGCCGAGGCGCTGAGGCAGACTGAGGCTGAGCGCGCTGGGCGCGCTGGGCCCTGAGGCACAGCGCCTATTTGGTATTGAGCGGCTGAGTAATGTTATAGACGTTAGAGGAAGATGCGTTCTTCTAATCTCAAGAAGCCACAATAAGGCACACGACACCAGACGTACCTCCTGGCCCCATGATGGATGATGAATGATGATGACCTGCATGGCTTCCGTTGGGTCGCTGGATCCAATAGCAGCAATTTGGTTTGGGCATGGCGGCCGTGGCCTTGTGCTTTGGGCTTGCCTCCGCTCCGGCCTGTACAAGCCTCTACCTAGGCGGATGCCAAGTCGAGATGTGGTAACATGAACAAGTGACCGTCGCTAGGTACTAGCAGTGACTGGTGGTGTAGGTATATGACGCGTATGACGTCTACGTTGGCGCCGTGCCCAGCGTCCAACGCCCAACCTCGAACCTCGATTGGTCAGTGTGGCTGGTGACCGTGACCGGTGAGGGGCCTCAGCCTGAGGCGCACCCCCTGAGGTCGCCGGCCACCGGCCACCGGCCACCGGACACCGATCACCGGTCGCATCGCTCACCTGAGGCCTGCGGCCTGGGCCCGACCAGTGACTAGTGACTAGCTGACTAGTGACTAGGTAGTGACTAGAGTGACTAGTGCCAGTGACCAATGGCTGGTCTCTGGCTGGCGGTCCCCAGACAGTCCGAGGCGACCCCACGATCACTCGGGAAAATACGTATGCCCGTGTTTCTTCTGTTCGCCCGGTTCGCGCGAACCCCAGACCTCGGCCATATAGAAATAGGACCTGCACGTGACAGGGGAATGTAGCACCATCCGAGACAGGCCGTGGTTGTCCCGGTGCCGCGGATGCTGCCAGGTGCTGCGGTGTGCGTCCCTGTGCTTTCCCGCCGCAGCATTGCGCCTAGTGAATAGTGAATGGTGAATAGATTGAATGTGAACGTGAACGTTGAACTTCAGAGCACAGCATACAGCATCGCCCCCTTGCATTCTTATCATTCCCAGAGAGGTTAATATCTAGCATCGTTGGATTAAGGCTGGGACAACGAACCGCTGGGCGCCTATCAGGCTCGCTCGGGCTTATCTTGGGCGTTCAACTGAACGTTCAACCGTCGAGCGCCTAGCCTGTACGCAGTACGCGCGATACTCCGTGTGGAAGCGGGGGACTGTACGTAACAAGTCTGGCAGCATTCGACCGCGCTCGGCTGAAATCATTCAGGTCTCGCACTCATTGGGAGCCAGCCGCTCAGTGCCTCAGTGCCGAACGGTTGAAAAGGTAATCGATGATTTATCGATCATCGACGAGATAACCGATTGAAGAAAATTTATAACGGTGAGATAAGGTCGAATGGATAACGACAAAAAGGCGGAAGTAAGTATTTCTACCAAATGCACACGAACACGGATCCAACAAACACGAATCCAACATTTATCACACGGTCACCCAATCAGTCGCGGTCGAAGCGAATACACCCCTAGACCCTCCTATGGCCCGCAAAATGTGCCCATGAGTACTGAACTCAGTTACTCACATCTCGACTCTCTCTCACAGTCATCACAACATGCATCACAGCCTAAAAGTGCTATCGGTACTGCTGGAACAGAGCATATATTGGGTGTATTTTGGTAGTCTAAAGGGTTAGGGGGTCTAGACCATCAGAGATTGCTAGCTTTGGTCGGGGTGGTTTTCACCCTCCTCTTCTGGCCTCTCTCACTATCCCTCAACACTATCCTCAACAGCTTGGTCGTCGAGTCGACCAGATGTCCAGCTTCAGTGGTACTTTCCTCCTTTCTTCCCCTCCCCACTAGGAGCTACCCGCCTGGGGCTGAAGCCGTCGAGGTCTCGAGAAGGACGCTGTCCTCACCCCCCCCTCTCAGGCTTGGACTCAGCCCCCTTCGACATTGGCATTGACCTATCGGCATGATTCGGCCTTATCGACACTGTTGCATAGCGTAGGGGCCCAAGGAATGTTGCGTCGGTGTCTCCGGTGCGTAGGCTCGCCGTTGCCTTGCCAAAAAGCTTCCCCCCCTGAAAAACGGGAGTGGACGCACGCCTCGCGGCCACGGGGACAGCTATAGTTGTTGGCTGTCCCTCTGGACGAGACAACAAGTTGGACGATTGAGGGGGCCCTTTGGCACGGGCGATCGCTCCAACGCCGGCGTACACAACAAATTGAACCCTCTCACAGCCACTAGCTGACGTAGCAGAGGGAGTAACTCTCGCATGCCCGGTTACGACCTTTGTGGTCTGCGACCTCTCCCAACACCCCCTTTTCCTAATACAAGTCGAACAGAAGGGTGCTGAGGTTCATCTGTTTTCCTCTGCATGCCTACGCGCCATTGTATGCGTCGTCGGCACCGTCCTGGTTATCATCCCCCCCCCCCCTTCCAACTGTTACGACTTGCCTTCCCCTGTAACATCGCAGGGGTTCTGTGCCACCTGATGGGATCTTTTCTTCCAAAGCCAAGAATCGGGAAAAAGGGAAAGACGATCGCAAGTCCTACGACTCCGCCTTGCCTTCAGACAGTATTCTGGTTACTACTGCACCAGTTGCGTGCTGCCCCGACGGTTGGTCTCTCGCATGCCCTGTGCAAGAGGGGAATATGCACACAATAGAGTCTTTGACCCCTCTAAGTAGGGGTGCTTGGACACGCAGCTCTCTCAAGTAAATGTTGGAGTGGACAAACGGATCTGACCTTTAAGTGAAGCTGGGCTTCCATCCGTCTCCCTTCGATGTTTGCTTCCAGGAGCCTCCCACCAATGGATGCCAGTTTCCCGGCAAATTTGGCCGCCCCCCTCCACTCCCACCCGATCGGACAAGTGAGAAGAGTCAGGTTCCTTCAAACGTCCGGGTCGCGACCAATAAGCGCTTTGCCTTCCCCTCGCACTAGCGCACAGGAGGGGAACTGCCACATCGCATCAGAACCTTGACGGGCAGACGTTGCTGCTTTCCCTCCATGCAACCGATTCTATATTCCTCTCGTACTATCGGGATGTAAGTCTTGTCCTCGCCTTTTCCCTTCTTTTCACCCCGACGGCTGTTTACCGCCCGTTCTAACAGGAGCTGGCGATGGGGGAAGGATGAGGAACATATTCATCGCGTGGAAAGGAGGGTCAGGTATACATGCCTCCAAGAAGAGAACATGCGACCTGGGTCACACGGAAGAAGAAGGGGAGCATAGTCAAAGGGGGAAACAGGGTCTAGAACAAATCAGGCGTGCAGTCAACTTGGTGACAAACGGTGACCAAGTGGGTCTGATCCCGTCAAGCACGTGCTACGAGAATGGTTGCCCTTAGCACAGGGCTTTCCACGACTTCCCTTTGCCCTCTTTCGGGCGCGCTGAGGGACCTGTACCCCGCTTTTCCTTGCTTTGCTTAGGTGGACGTACGGGTAAGGCCTAGGCGCGCTGGGTCGTAAGGCAGCACCACCCTGGCCTTGCGTTACGAAAGCTACTCTCTTTCTGGAAAGGGGAGGGTCGTTTCTTGCTTTCTACCTTTCCTGTCCTTCCTTAGCAACTAACCAGAACTAACCAACAGAGATACAGCGCACAAGTGGATAGAATGATTGGGGTGGATACCTATTAGGAGCCATGTGAGCGGTTACCGTTGAACGCTGAACGACGGTGGAACGTCGAACGTCGATAAACCTTCTCCGTGAGATCTGAGATGCATAAGACTCTTCAGGCAGTTCTCCTTCAGTGGTCAAACATTTTTGTGGTAGTCGTTCATATCTGTGCATATGGTACCTGCTTGACGTGGTGGTATGCACAACTAGGGGAGAGAAACAACAGGAACAGAGCTCTGGGGTGTCTCCCTCTCCGGTACACCAGTTTTGATCTTGCCGCATTCCCCGCATTTTAAAGGCTTGAGTCTATAAAGAGGGAAGCGGGAGACGAAGAAGTGCTATCTCTCATCCAAAAGAAGAAGAAACCGATAGGTGGGGGAGATCGATTAGACAGTGACAGTCGTAGACAGAGCAGAAGGCAAAATTCTTATCACTTTGCAACAGTGCGTCCGTACGCATGACCCTGTTCCCCCATCCCGTTTCCTTCACCCCAAGCGGTGCTGGCTCTCTCATGAGAAAACATTTCTGGGTATCCTCCATGATGCGAGCAATGTTGAGGATTGCCTTCCGCTTGGCCTCGCAAAACATGCCAAACTTGGAATGGGTGCGAGTGCCGACCACGATGTGCTTAAAACTAGCGGTGACGTTAGACCGCAGGTGCGCTTGCTGGGCGGGAAATGGCGACTAAAATCGTAGAGGATATGGAGCTATTTGGAGATGTGCCTTTGTTGGTGCGCACGGGGCACTTGGCTGCCGACGTGGAGGAAAGCCAAGTGTAGTTTGAATGATCATTGTTGTGGTCAACAAGTGACATTACGACTTTCCGTCTCGTTGACTTTTTTTTGTTCTTGCGTAGCTTGTGCCAACGCTCTGCTCCTACATTTGCCTACAACGCTGGCGCTGCATCGAAGACACTCGTGTGGTGTACGAGCGAGAGAGGTCAACAGAAGTGCGATAAGTTTGTCGTTCACCGTCGGACGAAGCATGCGCATGAGGCTGGGGACGTACGGGGCGAGTAGAATGGACAGCCACATCCTCCCAGCCAAAGGAGCAGACTCAGGAGCCAGTCGAAGTGATCTTCCATACTAACTGTAGACTGTATACTCAACGTAGCCATCACCGACGCCTCATGCCTCAGGCCTCATACAGCGTGGCGTTTCATTCAATGCGTTTTGTTAGTCAACGCCCACTGCCCACACCTCGAGAGCGATGCACTCAAATTTCTCCTCCTTGCGCTCCCCTGCCGGAAAGGCAGTCGTGTTAGCCAAGGGGTCGTTGTCAATGTGACGACACATCCGACACGCCATTCTCCAGCTGGTCGTCCAGCCACAGGCCATAGCGTCCATCTGGGCCTCCACCAAAGGCGAGGCTAGACCTTGGGCCAAACAGGCGTACATGTTCCTCCCTACCCACGGAAAGAGTTTGAGCATGCGTCCCGCCTCAAATACGCCCTCGCCACTACTCCGACCCGGAACCTTGACCGTCTTCCATAGGAACGATTGACCCGAACCAAAGTAATGCGGCTGGGGCTTGATAGGCTCATTGAGAAAGGCGCCAAACACGTTGCCGTCGGCATCCTGCACCGCAAGAATCAGACCGGCATCGTGCATGGCCAGTCCGAGCGGGACATTTTGTCGGCCGCCTGGGCAGCTGCTTGGGTTGCCTCGCCGAGCGTAGCAGACGTTGACAAGCTGCTCGATCCCTCGTCCGCGGCCAAGGCCGATGCGGTAGCCGACGACGCACCGCGCAACCATCCTTCCCGCGCAGCCGAACGCGAGGCGGAAGTTTGACTCATCGCTCGTCCTACCCGATCGTACAAGGTTTGCAGACTGATCCCATGTTGGTCCGTCGAGTAGACCAAGCGCCAGCCGCGACCGAGCTGCAGACGAGCCGGAAGGACACCCTGCAATTGGCCGGCCAGACCAGGACGGACTAGCTGCCGCGTGTCGGTACCTTCCATGCAGCGTGACCGCCTGAGCGCGACGATGGGCAAAGCGCGACTCGGCAGCAGCCTGGGGCGAGGCGCCGGTCAAGACGCGCACGCGTTCCAGTGGTCAACCGCAGTGGGATTGGCAGAAGAGAGAGAAGAGTGGGAAGAAAGAGCTTGCGCATCGCGTGCAGGCAACGCGGACGTGGAGGTCGAAGGCGGGGTAGGCGTGGGCGAGGCCTGATGGGTGGGTAACGTCCACCCACCCCGGTTCCAATTTTGATTCTCAAACCGGTCCTGGGCCACATTGAAACCCGGCGCACCGGAAAGGATGGGCATCGCCTTGGGCGGAAGAGGGGCAGATGCGGTTGGGGGGTGGTGACGCACGGGGCCCGGAGAAGGGGAAGGTGAGGGTCCCTTGGAGGAGACCGGAAGAGTTTGCTGGTACGCTTGATACTCGGGGTCGTCGGCTGTCATGTCAAACAGGCCGGTGGGAAGGGGGGACGGGGGAGATGGCTCCAAGCCTCACCGGCCGCTCCGCGGGCCTGGCCGCCAATCTGGCGTAGTTGAGGTTGCCAAACGAACGCCAAAGGCTACCTGACCAACTTGAATCGGACGGGGGTTGTTGGCCGAATGGGGGGATGCCGCCCCCATCGGAATGAGATGCGAGAGGAATGGGCAAGTGCGAGGCCTGGGCATGGGCATTGTCGGCAAGCTGCTGGCCATAGAGGCCAGAGGAGTGGTATTCTGGGTCAGCCGACTGACCCGCTGCGTCGTTGCGCTCCTTGAGCCGCAACCGAGCCTCGACGGGCCGCAGATCGCGGATGGGCGGGCTGGGGGGCGCAGGAGGCGTGGGCAAGACAGTGTGGAAGGAGCCCCAGTCAGGGTCGGCTGCATCGGCCGCGGCCGGGGCGGCGACAAAGTCGCTGAAGCCAGATGTGGCGGGATCAAAGTCCGAGTCGCTGCCGGGTGGGGCGGGCGCAGGGGCAAGGGCGGGTGGGGCTCGGGGATGGGGGGGGAGAAGCTGGAGGGGCGTGGGAGGGGGCCGCGGCGAACTCGCCAAAGGACGATTCGGACACGGAGCGAGTGTGCGGACGGGCGGCCATGCCGGAAAGGGGGCCGAGGGCAATGGCAATGGCAATGGCAATGGCAATGGCAATGGCAATGGCAATGGGGCGGCACGCGGTGGGAAGTGCTGCGCCACCAGCAGGCGCCCGCCAAGCTCCAAGGGCGCTGGGACTGGCAACCGCAGTCGGCCGTCCAGCGGGCCTTCGCCGCCGCCTCCTCTCTCTTCGTCTCGTCCGCTTGAACATTCAATCTTCAGTCCCACGTGGCGCTGCAGTTTGAAAGTTTTTGCCTGCCAGCGACCGGCTCAGTGTCTGTTCAGTTCAGCGCTCAGCGGTTGGTGCCTGGCCTGCGTTCGCTATCGCGTATGCCTGGCCGCTGTCGGCCGCCCCTCGTCCCCTCGTCAGCTCAGCCCCGCCAGCAGCGTATCGCCCTGGCTTCGCCTCCATCCCTCCCCGCACCCTCTCACCACCACACACCCGCCACCATGGACGAGCATTATGGTGCGTCTCCTGGGCTTCCTCGCCGTCTCCTCCGCTGTGCTGGCGTGGCTGACCCTGCGCAGACGCCATTATCCTCGGCACCGGTGTGACCGAGTGTGTGCTCTCCGCCCTGCTCTCGGTCGACGGCAAAAAGGTGCTCCACATGGACCGCAACGAGTACTATGGTGGCGACATGGCATCCCTCACCCTGTCCCAACTCTTTGCCAAGTTCCGCCCCGATGCCGTGCCCACTGGTCTGGGCCGCGACCGCGACTGGGCCATCGACTTGGTGCCCAAGTTCACCATGAGCAATGGCGAGCTAACCAACATGCTCGTCCACACCGATGTAACTCGCTACCTCGAGTTCAAGCAGATTTCTGCCTCGTATGTGTATCGCGATGGGCGCATTGCCAAGGTGCCCGCTACCGAGATGGAGGCTGTCAAATCGCCTCTGATGGGTCTGTTTGAGAAACGTCGAGCACGCAACTTTTTCCTTTTCATCCAGAACTGGCGCGATGATGACCCGGCACCCACCAAGGTACGTGTTCCATCCTTCCTGTCTCTGCCACATGCTTATCGGCTGCCATTGCTGACTATAGAATCCCCCTGCTAGGCATCGATCTTGACAGTGACTCGATGGACCAAGTGTACACCAAGTTTGGCCTCGAGAAGGGCACCAAAGACTTTATTGGGCATGCCATGGCGCTGCACCTGGACGATTCGTATATCAAGCGACCTGCGCGTGAGACGTACGAACGCATCATTCTCTACACCACGTCCGTGGCCGGTATGGCAAGTCGCCGTACATTTACCCACTGTACGGCCTGGGTGAGCTGCCACAAGGCTTTGCTCGCTTGTCGGCCATCTATGGCGGCACCTACATGTTGGCCAAGCCGATTGAGGAGGTGATACTGGACGACCAGGGCAAGTTCAAGGGCGTCACCAGCGAGGGGGAGACGGTTACAGCAGATTTGGTGATTGGTGATCCTTCCTATTTCCGTGGCAAGATTGGTGGTAAGGAGAAGGTGCAGGCAACGGGCCACGTGGTGCGAGCCATCTGCCTGCTAAGGCCCCCATTCCCAACACGGGAAACGCCGACTCGCTTCAACTCATTATTCCTCAGGCGCAGTTGGGCCGCAAGCACGACATTTACGTCACCTTGGTGGGAAAGAACCACAATGTGGCCCCTGAGGGTCTGTACATTGCCTCAGTCACCACCATTGTGGAGACCGACCGGCCCGAGCTGGAGCTCAAACCCGGTCTCGACTTGCTCGGCCCCATCCTTGACAAGTTTGTCTCGATTGCCCCACAAGAGGCCCCGCTCGAGTCCGGGGGCGATGACAACATTTTCATCACTCGTTCGTACGACGCCACGTCCCACTTTGAAACGGTTGCTGAGGACATCCGCGACGTGTGGCGGCGCGCTACGAAGGGGAAACCGCTGGTGCTCAAGCGGCCTGAGCACAGCGAGGGAGCCCAAGTGCAGGGCTGATAGATTGGTTGTTTGCCATCGTTTCTTTTGATTGTGTTAGTTGGATCCAGAACCCGACAGCTCTGAACTGTACACCCCGGATGCGCACTGGCCAGCCTGACCAGTGCACAGTAAACCTTGCGTTGTTGTTGTTGCTTGGGCGGTGCAGACGCCAGAGAAGGACACGACGGGATAACGGTGATCCATCAATCATCGGGCTGAAGAGGTGATACAACCAGGGTTGTGTGTTGTTGTGGCTGGGCAATGAGTACGCTTTGAAATTGCAAGAGGCCGGCTGGTGTTGTTTGTGAGAGGGTCGCGCTGTGCGACGCGCGATGCCCCCCCGAGACATGGCCTGGCATGGCGCCAGTGTGTGCTGTGGAGCCGGTTCTCTCCAAGCGCCCAGTAGACTAGTAGACGCTCTATTAAGCGTTGCCAGGAAACTCTGGCTTGGTCACTTGGTTCGCTCCGCCCCCTGTTCCGCCTCCCCCACCACCCTCTGCTTGTCGCGCCCAAAAGAGATCCGCCTCCACCCCCTTCTCCTGCACGCCACCACCCCTCCGCTCTGCCATGTCTATCTCGACCGAGTTCACTCCCAACAAGGGCACCGCTCCCGGGTCCAACCCCAAGGACTGGGCGTATGAGATGGGTACGTCCACCGTGCAGCGCACCGTCTGCTATTGCTCTCCTCCACACTATGACTGCTTCATGTGAAAGGGGGTTGACCAGCCGGTTCGGTAGGTATCTTGCCACAAACCCACTCGATTGTCTTTTCCAAAGCCGGGCTGATCGACTTTCTCAAAACCAAGGGAGTCGAGGTCGGACCCAACTTTACCGAGCTCAACCGGCTCCCCAATTACGCCACGGTTGGTTCCTTTTCCAATAGTCTCAGCGGGGAGTCCAACAAGGCCCCTACCGCCGTCGCCGCTCCCTCGCGCACCGACCGCCGGAGCACCGAACATGAGGTAGTCGATCCCTCGGGCCAAGTGTTCCGACCTTCTCGCAGGGTGCGTCAGGACGTTGGCGGTCCAGTGGCCAGGTGCGATCTCTCTTTGCTCATTGGATTCGGAAGAAACCTGCTCCTGCGCCTGCGCCTGCCGCTCCTGTGCAACCTCCACCGCGGCTACCTCCACAACCGCCCGGGTGGTCCAACCTCCGACAAAGGGGTGCTGAGACGGAAGTGCTGGATGCGTCAGGCCAAGTTTTCCGGCCCTCTCGTCGGTGCGACAAGACGTTGGCGGTTCGAGCGGTCAAGTGCGGGCTCTCTTTGCTCGTTTGAGGATGAGGAGCCTACCTCTTCCCGGCAACGCCGCACCGCGCTGGCCGCTGAGAAAGCGGCTTCCCAACCTAGCTCTTCCAGCTTTGCCGAGGAGGAGGAGGAGGAGGAACAAGTGCTAACGTTGAAAGGGCGCACCCGTCCCGCTCAGACCGAAGAGTTGCCCCTGCCCAGAACACGTTTCGCCCTTCCCGCCGGGTTCGGTACGGCCAGTCCCCCTGTTGGTCGCATCTACTGACTTTTTTGCTTTCCCTCTTCAGAGTCCCGGCGGTACGGGCGGCAAGTCTTCCATCATCTTGGGCTAAAACCCTGCATTCTCTTTCTTTGTTCTTCCCATTTCTCCATCTTTCCCCTTTTTCGTTTCCAATTCGGGTCTGTTTGTCTTGACCTGTTAGCTTCACGGGGTCTCAATGACCATTTCTCTTTACCAGTCTCCTTGAAGACTATGCCGAACTGGGCGTCTTCGCGCGATATTAGACGGGAAACAAATGCGGGCTGAGTCCTGCATTGTATAATGGCATTCTGTGATTGAAGCTTCTTCATAGGTGGGGAACGTGTTATCTTTGGGGGAAAGAGCACGACACGCATCAAGCAAAGTTGGCCTGGATCAGCAAAGGCACCAACTCGGGAAGGACTTCATAAAAGTCAGGAGGAAGAAACAATGGAGTGAATCCAAGCTTTGCCCCGGTTCCAAGCATCGGTCTCGGTGCGCATGGGCGGCATAGTCACGCAAGCGCGCGTTCAGTCCTTTCCACCACCAAAGTCCCAAGCTCACATGGTGTGGGTAGGCAAGGGAGAGGTGTTGGCGCTGACATAGTTGATAGCGTAGGCGTCGGTCGGGCCAAAGGTTTGTGCCAAGCGTTGGACGAGGTCCCACTTGTGCGGCACGGCACACAAGTTGCGAATCTTGTACCAGTCTTGGGTCGCGAACGTTTCACCCTTAGGCAGCTGGTAGGTCCATCTTAGGTCATGTGTCAGTTTTGGCATCAAGTAACAGGAACTGCAACATACAGTCCATCCAGATTGTCGGGCCACACAGGCGGATGAATTCCCATATCAGGTTCTTCCGTCTTGCCGTAGCGTGAAAAGAGAACGATCTTGCCTCGAGCTTCACCCAACGTGGGTATGGGTCTTGAGCCACCACCGATGCCGTGTAGGTGCAATGTAAACGCGTTCCAAGCATTGTTGCATCGCCACGGAATCGGCCTCGGCTTGATGCTCATCACCAACGTCTCCTGTGCTCCAGGGCCATCCAAAAATGCCCAGATCTGCTCCAACACTTGGTCAAACATGATGCGTTCGTCCACCTTGCCATGATAGGCATAGAGACGATCCCTTCTCCTTCTCCCCCGTGAAACGGAATCAACTGCAGGCTTGGCAACCAGCCGTATGTCGAAAACGATCCCAGCAGCAAGTTGAGCCGCCACGGTACTCTCTACGTTTTGACATTTGGCTTGCGGGTACCGTAGCGAGCCAGCGTCTCATGCGTACCAGGTACAGCGAGATGACTCAAGAAAGTGTCATCGGGGAGCTGCCCCATCCACCGACTTGGGTCAATGTCGTCAAACAAAATAATGTCCACATTGTTGCTTTCCAGTGCGGTCCCGACTGACAGGGACGAGCTTCCAGTCAGCGCTAATCGCCAGGATCCCAGAACGCAACAGGAGAGCAACATACTTGGAGCCCCCAATACGAGCTGGAGTGGCCACGTCCAGTTTGGCATCGAGAACCGAAGGAATAGTAGAGGACAGGCTACTGCGCTTGTCAAAGCAGGGGGGAGGACGTCTGCAAGCTCCAGGTATCGTCGTGGGCGGGATGACAAGGTCGAGGTGCAAGTAGGTGTCCGGGCGCCGCCATGGATGGGACGGACTTGGAGAGTTGTGCCGGATGAGTGGGTTGTGCTGTACGGTGGGTGCCCAAGGGCGTGCAGCCAGGGACAGAAGAGAAGCTGCTTTCTTGTCGACAGTCAATGCTTGCTCTTTGGCGACCAAGAGCGGGCAGGCTCCAGCGTCACCACAACGGCACTGGAAGTGTAGTTGAAGATGCGCATCGTTGGTCCGATGCACTACCAGCATCGCTGCAGCGCCGGGGCGCAGCGCATCCGACAAGACAGGCCATCGGAGCAGGTGCGGCAGGGAAGGGTGGTGGCGCGAGCAAGGACACAAGTCGATTGTCGAATTGAACGTTGATCGATGATCGGCGCTCGGCGCTCTCCTTGGGCGTGCGCAGCAGTACTAAGTACTAACCCCACTGCTCGATCCTCCGATCTGCTTGAAGCTTGAAGCTTCAAGTGGTCTTGGAGGCGCACGGCCTTATCGCATGGCAATCCCCACACCGCCGCTGCTGCGCCCCCGTGCCCAACCCTAAAGCGTCCCTTTTGAAAGTTGGCATTGCATTTGATGGGGGAAATTGAAATGCGAAACGAAATGTGGCGTACCCCAGGTTGCAATCGAAAAGGATTGCATTTAGCATTTTGCCATCGCACTTTAACATTTCACCCAGCCGGCTCTTCGCGTCGTCCCTGCTGCTGGGACGCGTTTCCCATCCCTCCCCATTCTGCCAATACCATCGCGTATGCTTGCCCAGCACGTTCATGGCCACCCCCTTCGTACCGACTAGCGCGACAACCGCGCCCCATGTGAACGGAGCGGCCCACTTTGGTCGCACCATTGCTTATCCCTCCATGCCCATATATGCGCTCACCCACATCCTGGCCCCAAGGCGCGTCGGCCCGGCCTCTGCCCCCGTTCCGCCTATCGCGCCGGGTACGCGCCGCCAAGCATTCTACACGTCCTACCCCAGCCGCATCAAGGCGGGAACAACGACCCTTGTTACTCCGAGTAGGGATGATGCGTCTGCGCCTACCGCGTATGGATCGCGCAGTGTCCCTGAGGCCGATCTCAGTCGCGTCTCGACTTCGCGCACAGGCAGACGCACTGGTCGGGTCTTCTATCGTGAAGCATCGGACGAGGAGGACCGTGACCTTGATGCCGAAGCAAATGATATTGGAACCCAGGACGATGACAGTTCGACACAAGATCAAGATGTGCCAGGCGTATCTTGGTCTGCCCTTGCCGGCAAACAAGACGATGATCCAGGAGGTTCGTCCGCTGCCTTACCCGGTCTGGAATGAAGACCAGCGCCTTGCTGCCTCCCGCGTTCCGGAGGTTTTGTTCTCCATCAAGGTGGACTTGGAGGTGGGTGGACACCTAATCCATGACGTGTTTACCTGGAACAAGAATGAGACGCTTCTCACACCTTTGGTGTTTGCCAGCACTTTCTCCGTGATTTGGATCTTCCCGAAGAACATGCTGAGACCCTGGCGGCGCTGATCAAACAGCAGATTGATGATGCAGATGAGGCTGCAGTTGTCGCCGGGCCACCGCCGGGAAGTCATTGGGCATCCGGACAGGCGGTTGGGTCTGAAGAGCATGCTGCGCTGCCCACCAAAGTGAAAAGTAAGGATGCGCGTCCATGGGACTGGGGACTGGACAAGGGATGCATGCGCGCCCTTGGAAGAAAAGGAGATGCGGCACGTACCAGGCACCCTCATCGTGGTCGACGAGCCACGTATGGAAGGTACAGACGCAGCCTCGTCAACGATTCAAATGGAAGATGACCTGCGTGTGATCGCGTCGGTGAGCATTCCATCCGACTTTAACAACACGGTATGGCTAACATTCTCTTCCAGTATGAGGTTCAGATCCTTCGCGAAATGCTTAGGGACCGAGTAGAGTGGGACTTGTCCTCTCCTTTGACCCCCGAAGACTATGCTGCGGGACTTTGCCAAGATCTCGGGCTGACCGGAGAAGCTCTCCCGTTGATTGCCAATGCTGTGCGGGAGGAGCTGTCTCAGCACAAGCTGGCTGTGATGGAGCAGTACTTGATTGGATCAGGGGCTCAGTACGATCGCGCGTCTCGTGAGCTGGAAGAAGCAGTGGAGGATGAACGGAAAGAAAGGATCGAGTGGGCAGCAGCCAAGAAACGTGCTGAGCTCTTTGGTATCCCTCCTCCGCAACTGTCGACAGAGGTGGCCGTGTCACAGGACGCCACCCCCACCCCTGGCCCGGACAGCATTGACTCTCCTGCATTGGTACCGGCTGTTGCCGAAAAGCGGGGACGAGGGCGACCATCCAAATATCCCCGGCCCTCGGGGCTGGATGGTGACATTGCTGGCCAAGGTGGCTCGGAGCCTTTGCTTGCGGCCATGAAACGGCGAAAGGAGGGCGAGGCAGCGCTAGTGAGCCTGCTCAATCGTTCTGCCAAACCATTGCAAGATATTTGGCGCGACTGGACGGATGCCAAAGAAGCGGGGCCATCGCTGGAACAGATCAGTCCTGAGGAGCTGGAACGCTTGGCGCACGAACAGCGCTACGTGCAGCTCGTGGGCAAGCGTGAGCAGGCCCGAGCAGCTCCCACTCGGCGCCGCCGATGAGCAACGCATGCGCCAATACCAAGTGGCTAGTGAGCGGATAAAGATAGACGGCAGTCGAGAGAAATCGGTTGTGAATGGTTGTCTGACAAGCATGTAGAGCGGTGGAGCCACTCAATCGGGATTGGGCACGGGCATGATTGTGCTGCGGGCAGGGCCGGATATGAAACGTTTCCGAGGCCGCCGACCGAGGTTGCTGAATGCGCTGAAGATGGGATGGCGTGTGATGCATGATCGGGAGTGGCGACCAGTGATGCAGGATGGCCACCCACCCACTCAGGCTGAGGCTGGCGATTTGGCACTCGGTTCTTGGCTTTACTCACCTCGCTGCCACCCATTTGCACCTTGGCCGTCACCGCCGTCATCGAGCATCTGTGCCCCGCCCGCACCCTCACCACCGGCAGCATGAGCGTCTGCCACGCGCACACTGTTTCCGACACCGCCAGGCGCTGCCCCGACCCACCAACCCCCCTGCCTCGTCATCGTTCGATCTGGCCCGCTGGTCCCAGTCTATTGACCGCGTGTACGCCCTGTTCGAAGACCCAGCGGTTGCTGCGCAGTACCCGGTGCTCAGCAAACGGGTACAGTCGGCCACCCTTTTGACTGAGCAGATTGTCCGCGACTTGGGTCCCGGCCGTATTGCTCTCAGCTTCAATGGCGGTAAAGATTGTGCGTGCGCTTGGTCCTCCACTCTTCTGCTCGATGGGCAAACTGACCCGCGGCTTCCAGGTACTGTCCTCGCCCACATTCTCGCCGCCGTTCTGAGGCGCTTGAGCGGCCTTTCCTCTCCCTCCGCGCCGGTGGGCCAACCGGGCATCCCTCCCATTGATGCAATTTACATCCAATGCCCTGCTCCGTTCCCAGAGGTGGAAGATTTCATCCGCTCCTCGGCCGAGCGGTACAATATGGATGTACGATGCATCAACGGCGACATGAAGAAGGCTTTGGCCAGCTACCTAAAGGGGGAAGGCAAAGTATTTATCTCCCGCGCATCCGACTCGTCACCAAAGTCGGGGCTACGTTCATCGGACGCTTGCCAGCCTAAACCGCTGGTTGAATCTCCCAATGGGCCCCTCTTGCCTGGTCAAAGGGTGACCGCCATGTTCATTGGCACCCGTTCCACCGATCCCAACGGCCGCGGTCTTTCCCCGCGCGCCTGGACCGACCCTGGGTGGCCCCAAGTGGAGCGGATTCAGCCCGTGTTGGATTGGGAATACAAGGACATTTGGGACTTTCTTCGCTGCCCCTATCTATCGGACGGAGAGGTGTCCGATTCGCCAGGTGTGCCGTACTGCTCGCTGTACAATGCAGGGTGAGTTGTCCATGTTGGTCTCGTATGCTTGTGAATGGAGACTGACTCGTTGTCCAAGGTATACATCTGGGAAGCACATACAATACCTTCCCCAACCCCGAGCTCAAGCGCTCCAACCCCAAGGAAGGGGAAGCAGCGTATCAACCAGCCTATCTACTAGCCAGTGGAGCACTGGAACGTTGCGGACGTGGTACTGCGCCCAGGAATTGACCTGCGGCTGATCGGTGTCAAAGTAATTGAACCTGATGAGCATATGCCAAATGGGTTATGGATTGAGAGGCACGTGGGGAAAACAGAGGGAGATGGGAAACGTATCGTACTATCGTACCATAGAAAATGAGACACCCACGATCAGGCTGACCGAACCTTTTTACGCCACCAGAGCAGGGCCACAGCAGAGACCGCAATCATGCTGACACCGATCCCGAAGCTCATCTGAAGCACGTGGGAAGGCATGCGAGCGTAAGACCGAGGTCGACGGCGGCGGCAACGGCGATGAGAACGTATGATTTCGGACGACGAGGTGGACGCGGATGCAGCCGCATTCGACGACCTTTGATTCCATGGGCGGGCAGTACCAGAGCGTGAAGGCCGTGCATGAGATCCTTTTCGGCGGGGCGTGCTCGGCTCGCGCAAACAGCCGGATCCATCGCCTTCAGCGGCCGCCAGTTCGGACAGGCCCAGTTCGGCTAAAGGGTCGGGGAAGACCAGTTCGAGACTAGGTGGGGGCGCCAGCGTTGGGGGGAGCGGCACAAAGGGAGGACGCACGGCAAGAATGGTAGCGCTGGCTTGACTCCCTCCAGCATCGCTGTCACTGTCCTTGGATGGTCGGTACGTGTGAGACGGAGGGGGTACATTGGAGCGGAGCGGGCAGTGTGGGAAGGGCGACAAGGGCGACAAGGGCGGTGATGGGATGGCGGGGTGAACTCGTCCCTCACGGCTTGCAGGTCTGCAAATGCCTCGACGATCGCGGTCTGCAGTTCGGTCGAGTGGACCGTTGCCGGGGTGAAGTGGGGACTGGGAAAGGAGAGATGAGAGGACCTGGATAATGGGCTAGGACTACCAGAGTTGGGGTAAGTACAGTCCCACTCTGTGTCGAACGACCCAAGGGCAATGTTGAGCTGAATGCCACTAGAGAGCAGGTCGGGCGTGGGCAAGTGCAGTAGCGGTCCGACTATGGGGCCATTCCAAAGCCCAGGAGGGTCTTTGGACAGGTACATCTTGATCCCCATGTAGGCGAAGCAGTGGGGGGAACGATGGCAAAGCTTCCATCGGACGAATGGCTGGAAGAGTCAGATGGACTCGTGTCCCGATGGCTAGCCCGCCTCTCGGACGGACGAGGGGAGACAATGGCGAAGGAAGACGATGGAACAACAGTGCCACCGAGGCCCAGCAACACAATTGGGGCACCGCTGACCGACACCGATACCCAGTCGGTGCTACACACAACGGAGACGGAGGCAAGCAAGTGGCGGTCATCCCCTGGGTGTATGCTGGTGGGGAAAGGGGCAGGACAGTGGAGGACAATGACCTCGGCTGTTTCCACCCACTCAATGTCGGCGGAGCAGCCACAGGCGAGGCGGGACAAGCGAGGCATGGCGCAGCCGACAGGGGGACATGGATGCAGGAAGGGGCGGTGCTTGAGGAGGGATGGAGCTGGAGGCCAAGGTGGGGGAGGGGCGAGAGGAGATAGGAGGCGACGGCTGTGGTATGGATGTCCAATCGGGAGACTGTCGTGGGGCGCGTGAGGCGTCACATGCTGCGTGCTCGATAAGTCGGTTACCCATGCGCTCCAATAGAATAGGAACTAGGGCTGGTTCCCAGAGAGACCGGTGAGCGGGCAGGCAGAGACCAAAGCGATGTGTGATGCCGATGTGTGCCACCCGGCTGCTGCCGATAGCCAGCAGACGCTGCTGTGTGCTGCGGTGCTTGCATGCGTGTGCTTGCTGTGGTGCTCAGCGCGCTGAGGCTCAGCCCTATCCTAATCGATCACCATTAATCCGCGGCTGCTGTTGAGGCCGAGGTGCAACGCCCTGCGCTCAGCGCCGCCTCAGCCACCCCGCATACCCAGGGTTAACCTGGAGCTGTACTCGAAAATGTTCACCGCAACCAGAGGTGCTTGTCTCGCTCTGCGCTCTTCGCCGCTTCTACGCGGCACGCCCTTATTCTAGTTGCCCTCGGCCCTGCCTCCACCTGACTTTCGAGCGCCCTGAGGTCTTACGGGCTGCATCCTCAATAATCTTTACTGCAGCTATTGCATGGCCTGTTTCAAGCCGGGGGCTCTCCGTTCAACCCCACATTGATACTCAAACGAGAAGCATATAGATCAAAGTGCCCAAACCGTTTGTGTCAGAAGAAAAGAGACAGGGGGGACACAGGCGGTGAAGATGAATGATTCACAAGATTGACCAGAACAAAGTAGGGGAAACGCATAGAAAGACCAACAAAGCAAGCCGCACGAGGTGTTACATGAGGACAATCTGAGGAGTGTCGTACAGCAGCTGGAAGTCGGTCCACAGCATGGCAAAGCCTTGACGATCTTGCTTATGCCAGAGACGGTACACAAAGTCTCTGTATCCTTGGCGACACCGTTCGCGTTGCCCCATCCGATGCAGAGCTTCCCAGCAAATCCGTCGGTCTTCTTCCGATACAGCTACAAACGCCGCCAGGAGTAAGGGCAGTGCCGGGTTCCCACATGCCGTTGTAACCGCCGGCACGGAACGACCGTGATCCCAAAGCTTGAGGATCGCAGTGCACGACACCCGATTGGCCGGTGCCAGTGGGCCCAGACCGAGTAAGGTCGTGTTGAGCAAGATTTGTGCCCCGTGCCGCCACATCTCTCCATCGCCGCCGTTCCCAGGGGAGGAAGACCGCCACGAGCGGTAGCCGCACGATCAAAGGACGTCGTCAGTGCCTCCTGGTACTCATTCGTAAGCTGCATGGCCCATGCCGTTAGCCCATTGTGAGCGCCATTGGCCTGAGTCGAGGTGGAGCCCGGCATCGTGGCGAGGGTGGGGCTGGTGGGACCCGAGCCCGCACGGGACGCCATGTCGCCGCCTCGGGCGCTGGAGGAGTAGGATGCGGTATTGGATTTTTGGGATCGTACGTGGCGGCGGCGCCGGCCGAGAGGGCAGTGCCGGTAGCCGCCAAACGGGCTTGGGACAACATAAAGTTCAAGTTGGCAATTGCCGCCAGGATGGCCAGTACGTCATCCGGGCAACCAAAGCTGACCTTGAGCTGACTTGTCCCGTCCGCTCGCATGCTGGCATTCGACCCCGCTGAACTAGCTGCCGAGCCGGACGGGGGCGGCCGCTTTCGTTTGGGCACGCGGGCGGACAGGGTGGTGGAATCGGGTGGGTCGGCCCGTTTGGAAGCGCGTGAGCGCGACCGCCCAGCGCCCCGGCGCAACGAGGCGGAACGGTCACGCGCCCTGCGGAGAAGGGAGGAGGGAGGACTTCCAAGGTTGTACCCAGCCTCGCTGTCATCCGATGCGAACGATGCAAAGGCGTCCAAGCCAGTGCGTCGGGGGGAGAAGTGAGGTGTACCAGCTGGAGACCTTCCCCGTGGGCGCCGCTGCACGTAATGTAGTTCTTCTGCCACACGTGCCGCCGCGTCCCGAGCCATCTCGCCCTGGTCCGAGTCAAGCGGGAGAGGTGTAAGGGCAAGGGGTATCTCGGACCCTGGTGATAAGGATCGAGATGCCATAGTCCTTCCGCGAGGGGGATCGGTCGCGCTAGCATTATCCGACTCGGAATCGGACGAATAACCAGCTTCCTCGGATTCAGACTCATCGGAAGAAGGTCCCTCATCAGCATCATCTTCATCCGATGAAGTATCTGTTGTGGGGTCCTTCTGCCCCGGAAGGAGGTAATGGAGTGCCGTAGGTCGCCCCGTGGTTACCGCGAGTAGAATGTCGCCCCAGGCAAAGGTGCGGAACCCACAAACGTTAGGCCCATTGATGTTCTCAATTCGGACACGGCAGCTGGGACCGACGAGACTGGCCAGTAAGGAAGACGCTGCATCCATCTTGGCAATGTAGTCGGCGGGTGTCTTGCGGGCATAGTCAAACAGCGCCAAGTTCATGGCCGAGTGCATAAAGTCATCAATCACCACTACCGCACCTTTGCGCAATAACGTGGCTTCAGGGGGGCGGCTGAGATCATCCTCACGAGCCAAATGGCTAATCTTGTTGAGCGTCTCAGCCACGCTGTCGACCAACTCTTGTGGCTCGGGAGGGTCGGGGGCCCGACCTGGTCGCCGGACAGTACCCGTCCCTCCTTCGCCCATTCCTTGTGTCCCACCAGGGCGGCCAAAAGTGGGGCTAGAGTCCCGTGTGCCCTCGTGGACTTGCTGTCGTAGCGCACGGGGCAGGTAGCGCCAATTTCCTCCGTCACGGTGGCCGCTCTTGTTGGCTTTGTGTCCCTCTGTCTTTGCGAATTGAATCAAAAATTTGGCGCCATTTGGCCTTGAAGGTCGGATTGCTCCAAGCGGGAATGTCGAGAATGTCATCAAACACATACCCCGCCGTTACTGCCGCTGCCGAGGAGCGAACCAAGGAAGATCGGCGCAGAATCCTCTTGACCGCCCGCAGGGTGGCCCGAAGCCCTCCCCCACTGTTCGCACTACTTCCCCACCAACCCCAAAGGAAAACGCCATAAACCGCATTGAGGGCATCGACCAACTGATCCTCCTCTTCGGCCGTCGGGATCGGAGTGTCGGATTGTGATTCGTACCCTCCGAGCTCACTGTCGGACCCGGAGAGAGAAACCGAGTCGGCGTGTCTTTGATCAATGGGGCCTTGAGAATGGGGCGGCATCAAACCACGATGAGGCGCCTCGTGCTCCACCAGAGGCGGGTGGTGTGCAGCCGTGGGTGATGTCGACAATGGGCGCTGACTGCCGCGGGGAACGGTGTCCGGTGGAGGTACATGTGCGGACAAGGGGCAAATGGACTGGAAACTCGAAACGAGGGTGCCAGAGGGGCAGAAATCCCCATGGTGCTCGTTGGGTTCCCGCCAGTGGAGGGGGCTGGCGAGGCGCCAAAGAGGGAAAGGAAGATGTCTTCGTCCGTCAACCCTTCGGGAATGATACCAGGGCCAAGTTGGGAAGACGATTGGGCATGGACAGTAGTGGTCACGGGAGGAGCTTCCGTTGGAGGCCGAAGAACGACTTGAGGGGCACCAGGAAGAAGCTGTGAATTAGGAACAGGAGGCGGAGGTGGCCCTGGCGGCATCGGATGTGTTGGTGCGAGCGGCACTGTCGATGCAGGGAATGGGGGAGGCGGTCGAGACCCATTGCCCGTTGGTGCAGTGGTCCCATCGTCCCCCAAGCCTGCGATGGGCAAGACGGGCGATGTACTTGCCGTTCCGGGTACAGGGGGTATGTTAGGCAAGCCTGGGACAGAAAAGTGAAAGCGAGCCAAACCTGGGGCACCATGGCCCGGGGTGATTCTGGGAGGGAGAACGGCTGGGAGGTGGGAGGTAGGCGACAAAGACCCTGCGTTTGAGGGCATCAAAGGGATGGGAGGTGGAAGAGGAGGTACCCTGCTTGCATCGTACTGCCATGGTCGAGTACCGGGGGAAGGGGGTAACGAGGTATTGCGGAAGGTAGGAGCTTGGGTAGGAACCACACCAAAGGTTGTCCTTCAGGGAACGCGGGCGTAATGGATGGGCGTCCAGGCGGAGGAAGTGAAGGTAGCTCAATCTTCTTGCCTTTTGCTTTGGTCTGGCGTGGACGTTTGCGAGGTGGTGGGCCAGTAATGCTGCCGTCGCTCACGGCGCCAGTGGAAAGTTCAGTTTGGGAAGCCTCTCCTTGTGCCTGTGCAGCCAGTGCAGCAGCAGCGCGGGCTTCGATCTGTCGGCGACCGGTGCCAGGCGGACGGCCCCGCGGTCGCCCTCGGCCACGAGTGGAAGACGTGGATGCAGAAGCATCAGCGGAGGCACTTGTGCTGGGCTTCCGAGCGCCACGGGAAGCCGTCTTTCCGCCACGAGAAGTGGGCACGGTAACGACCGTCTCCGAGGGGAACCCTAGACATTCAAAGCCAGCACGCCGGCATCGCATGCACCCCCCCGTAACCGGGTCGCGTTGCTAAGCCAAAGAATCAGGTCAGTCTTCAAGCTCCAAACCAAAAAAGGGAAGCAGACACACCTCCTCGTTCTCTCCATCGCACTTCTTCCGCCTGGCACGACATGTGAAGCATCCTTGTCTACCGCGTGTGTAGCGCTGCTTGCGAGGCTTTCGGCGGCCCGTGCCGGGAACAGAGGTGGAACCGCGCGGCGGTACCAGGAGTTTCAGACTCGGTGTCGGCCCCAATGGTTGACACAGAGGCAACGCTACCCTGGCGCTCATATGGAGTGGTAGCCGGCAGGCTGGCATCGCCAACAGATTCGGGGCGGGCGTCAGTAGCTGGGAGAGGAGTTGGGGGAGCTGGGGAAGGAGCTGGGGAAGGAGCATCGCCAATGGGATGGTCGTGTTGGTGCTGAGGTCCATGTTCTTCCTCGCCCGGGTGTTGGTGTTGAATTTCGGGCTCAGTCTGGGGGCCAGTCTCGTGTGCGTGCTCGACTGTGGGGAGTGGAGCTGGAGAGAGGATAGAGGAGAAGGACAGCGGGCCAGATGATGGCTGGGTTGATGGGAGGAGGGGGTTGGGAAGCATGTCAGCGGAGTGGCGTCGAAAATGCTAGGCAAACAAGATCACGCAAGTTGGTGCCATCGGCTCATTGTGGCCGGACGGAGGACGGAGTGGAGAATGAAGGGTGCAGCGTGGCAGGGCGAGGACGCAGCAGCAGAGCAGAGCAGGCAAGGCAAGTCCAGGCAAATTTGGCTCTCAAGGGCTCGGCGCTCGGCTCGACGCGCTCCGCGACGGGAGGGGGGAATGGGGGGAAGAAGAGAAAAGTGGGGCGAGGCGGACAGCTGGCTGTGGGGCCGATGTGTTGCTGGCTTGGTCCAAGCGCACCCACGAGGCTCCGCGGGCCGACTCGAGGCAGTGAGATAACGGAGCTGCTTCTGGTCTGTCAACAACTCGGTATTCGCAAGGCGAGTTCTCCCGCCAGCGTCAGCCCGCCTATCGCAGATCCCGATCCTAAGCTTGATCTCAATCCTTAATCATTCCCCGTATCGATATCGCCGCCCAATCAAAAATTCCTCCGCACGGTCCTTTGAAATTTCACGCGTGCTACTCCGTTAACAAGGAGCACGGCGAGCATGGCTGGATGTGTCAGCATGTCAACCTACTTGAAGCTTGACCACAAAGCTTGACCACAGCTCTGCCATCCATGCATCACCACCGCTTCTGGGAATACATCTCTCTGAGGCTCTTCTATCCAGCTTCCTTCTTTAGTCAGGAGGTTGGGGGATGTGGAGGCAGCTGGAACCGCCTTCTATCTGGCCATGCCCGCGGATATTTCCAATGTCAGGCTTCAAGTAGCTTATACTCTTCTGTGTTTTTTGCCGCAGTACACCAGTGCGGCCTATAGCCTTCTCACCTCCGGGGAACGGATGTAAGAGACACGACCCGTGTACAATCGGCGACTGCTGAGCTCGACCCCTCGGGCAACACTCGCCGCTATAGATAGTTCAGAGACGGCTGATGTACCCGTAGGTGTCGTGTATAGACTGCGCCGATGAAATTATCGCGCAGCAACAGAAGCCACATTGCATGGGTATAGCATGGCGTCGAGCAGCAGGCAAGCGTCTGGCTGTATTGTTCATGCAGTTCATCCAACGTTCATGGGCCAGTATATCCCTGCAGGGGACCTGGAGGATACGAAAGGCTGGGTGCTATGCACAGCACAAGCAGGCGAGTGGCCGGTGCTGCCGGTGATTGATGGAATGCGACGAAACAGCGATGGCTGTATTGCAACTTGCTCGGTGCTTGACACATCCTGCGCGCTTGCAAAATAGGTAGCGCCTCCCCAGCTCCGACTATCTAATCTTTAATCAATTACTGGTAGGGACCGCATGGGGGCAGTGTCAGGGCGCTTAACCCACTGCGCAACACGGTGGGCGCTTGCCGAGGAAAAAAAAAAAGTGCCTCAGGTTGGAGGTTGGTGCTATGCTACAGTTGCGCACCAGACCAGACCGCACACCTGTGCGTCACCGTCTCGACCGCAGCCATGTCCTACCTACCCTCACACCCATGTCTCCTACGGCGGCACCGCGCTAGTACCCCTCCCTTCCCATCAGTCTCCCGAAGAGAGAGCGCATATCGACTCGGCCCGCGGCTGCAAAGTCGCCGCTTCGTGCACCACCGCTTTATATCATCCTGGGGTTCGACACCGACCCCAGTTGTCACCTGAAGACCATCCCCATTTCTCGCCTCCTATGGTCATCTTCCTTGTCGTTCTCGTCATCTTCCTGGTGGGTGTAGCAACGACCAAGCCTGGTCGCCAGCTGGCCCGGTCCATCCAGCAAGCTTTGGGTTGGACCCCGACGGCCCCACCCCCACTCACACCGTCCGAGAAACCCAAGAGGCTCTATCCTTCTTCCAAAACGCTTGCCGATGCCCCCACCTTTTTCGCGCCTCCAGCCCCTGAACCCAGCTTGACTCCTTCCACACTGAGCACACATGACACGCGCGACCACATCTATGTCAACAAAGTCATCCGCTATCCTTATCACCAAACCATGGCCCACCAGCCCATGGCTAGTGAAAACTGGGTCGAGCCGGACAAGTTTTACCTCTCTGACCTGGACTACAAGAAGAAGCTGATTGAAGTTCAGGTGAGTTCTTCTGTCTCGCTTGTGTGACATGACGGGAAACTGATCATACCCAATCATCAATCCTACAGGGTGGCGCCGTCCTAGATTCACTACCTCAAGTGCAAGGCTCCTGCACGGAGCTCATGGAACATCTCAGTGACTGGTTGCCAAGTCGGTACCCAAATCTATTTTCTCGGATCGATTCCAACACGATTGACAATCTCGTCACCAATGAGCGTCTGACCCTAGTTGATGAGACGGGCAAACGCAAAGCAGGAAATGAAGCAATGAAGGTCGTCTCTCGTTTGGTACAGGATGACTACTTGATCTCCCACCCGAGCGATAAGAACGACGGGACATGGATCTGTGCCGGTGGATTGGTCTGCTTCCCTGGCTTCTACCTCATATCCAACAAGATTGGCCAATCATTGTACGATGCGCATGCCGTAGTGCCCCAGTTCAACGAAAAAATCCTCAAGAGTGTTGAACGCAGCTTGACCCGTCTCCATCCTTCGCAGCCGATCGAGCGGACCAGCTGGGAAATCGTGGACAACCCGGACAATCTATTTTGGGCCCCTCTTGCCGGTCCGCTGCCCACGGCCCCTGGACTGAATGGCGCGGTGGCCAAGCCAATGTGCCCAGAACATGTGACTGGCCGCACACCTGCTATGGCGCAGGCTGAGGACCCAGGCGACTTGGTTTTGCGCCTGGACCATCAGACGTTTGTCAAGATGCCCAAGAGTGGTTCTGTGTTCTTTGGTGTGCACCCCATGCGGCGTAAGTTGCGCGATTTGGAGGATATGCCGCTACTTCCGCAATTGATCGTCAAAGTCATGACTGAGTCTTCGCGGGACCTACTCGTTTACAAAGGCACCCCCGCCTACGAGGAGACGGTCATCCCCTACCTCAAAGCTATGCACCAGCGACAAATTGATCGGGGCCTCATTTCAGGTGATGAGGACGTCAAGAACTTCCGCGAGGTCAAGGCAGCGTGCGATGCGCGCCCATCCCCTTCGGCTTGATGCAATCGGACGACCCTTTCATTGACATTACGGCGTGTTGGTTCTTTTGTACATATCCTTTCCCTTCTCTTTCATGCACACCATCATGAATGTACCACGTCCATCACCCTTGTCCGAATGAGTGGGCATGCATGACATGATGACATTTGATATCTTCCACAATGGCCGCCTAGGTGTGAAGGGACTGCACGAAACCCCGAGGCTATAGTTATGCAGAGAGCGCGGGCACTCGAAATGTTCTTAATGGCACAAAAAAGCCAAGGTCAAACCAAATGCATATGGCCACAGTAATTGATGCTGTCTGTGGCCCCGCGACTGCTTGTTGCCATTCTTCCAAAAGCGGTAACGCCCTAATGACGGGTGGGACCTCAAAGACAGGTCCGTGTTGCCAAGATTAAGATGGATGCGGATTGAGACTGTCGATGGAGAGGCGGTGTACGATGGGAGTGGTGCGGCAACGCAAATGCAAAATGCTCCAAGTTAATGACACTTCGTTTATGAACGTTTCAGTGCAACCCTAGCAGCAGCAATCACGTGTTGATGCCACTTCTTCCACGTTGCACGCCCGTGGCGGAGGCGGAGCGAAGACCTACGAGACACCCAGACACCGCCTCTCTCTGCGGCCTCCGCCTCCGCCTCCTCTCTCGCTCCCCTCCAGCACCTCGGCATCACCTCCAGCCCACCATGGCTGGGTCATACAAGTACGACGACGAGGGGACCCAGTTCCTCACCTTTGTCATCAGCGTCCTTTGTCTCGTGCTCGTGCCTCTTACCTGGTCGGCCGTCTCATTCCGCCGCCGCACCAGCTCGTCCCACCAGGGTTCTTTTGACGCCCCGGCCAGAAGATCCCCCCCGTTGCGGCGCTGGGAAAGCGTCTGGCTCCCCGAATTAGCCTCCGCACCCTCTTTATCCTGCTCGGATGGTGCGCCGTGGGTCTGCTCGCCCACAAGCTCTCCACCACCACCGCCTCATCGCCCAAAAATATACGACCCCTTCTCCATCCTCGGCATCGGCGCCTCCGCGACCGAACAACAAATCCGCAAGCACTACCGCAAACTCAGTCTCAAGTTCCACCCCGACAAGCTTGTTCTTGGTCCCAACGAAACGGCTGCTGATGCCGAGTCGCACTTTATCGAGCTCACCAAGGCCTACAAGGCCTTGACTGACGAAACCATCCGCAAGAACTTTGAACTCTATGGCCATCCAGATGGGAGGCAAGAGATGAGCATGGGCATCGCCTTGCCCACCTGGGTCATCGAAAGCCACAACAACGTTTGGGTCCTGGGCGCCTATGGTCTGGTCTTTGGTCTGCTCTTGCCCATGCTTGTAGGCAGGTGGTGGTATGGATCCCGGTCTCGTACCAAAGATGGTGTGTACAACGCTACTGCTCAAGCGTATTTCCAAAACATGCGTGACGATACGCCTGCCTCGCGCCTTCTCTCTCTTTTGGCCATCTCGGAGGAGTTCTCTCGTCCTGGTCTGGACCTGTTAGCCGAACGTGCGGCCAAGTCGGGCAAACCGTATGCCGGGCAAGCCGCCCTGGACGCTCTCGAGCGTCAAGTGCGTGAAGGACTTAAGCCATTCGGTCCTAATGCCGACTTACCCTCTTCGTTCCGTTCAGAAAGTGTGCGCCGCGCTCTGATTTTGCTCAATGCTCACATGCTGCGCATTACAGCTTCGGATCCGGAACTTGAGAAAGCCAAGTACCGCGCCGCCTCCACTGCCCTGCCCTTGATCCAGTCACTCTTGTCAATTAGCCTTGGGCACAATTGGTTCCAACAAACGGAAAATGTGTTGGCGCTGCAACAGTGCATTGTGCAGGCCGTGCCCATCCAAGCCCCTCGTGCTGTAGCTGGACTCCTGCAACTTCCCCATATGACACTCGCGCTTGCCGAGAAGCTTGTACGTGGCACCAATGGACGGGCTGACTGGGGTGTCCAAGGTCTTTTTGTCATGCCTGAGCACGAGCGGCACGCGCTCCTTACCGATGGCAAGAAGGGTCTGAGCGAGGAGGAGTACGATGACTTGATGAGGACCGCCAAGACCTGGCCCCGAATTCAACTCTTGGGTGCTCAGTTCAAGGTTGCCGGTGAACGTCTAGTGACGGCCGGAGCCCTGGTTCAGCTTGTCATCAAACTCCGCCTCTCCCCACCTGGGGATAACCCAAAGGTGCTCAAGTATGGCGTTGATGGTGATGCACGGCGGACGAAGGATATTTTGGTCGCTGAAGAGACCGGCGCTGAAACCAAGGAGGATGCTGTCCCTCCTGAGGCAGACGATGGGGATGCTGGCCCAGAGGATACTGGCTCTGTCCCTATTGGTTCGGCTCGCGCGCCTTACCTCATCGGCGAGCGCAAACCGCATTGGGTTGTCTTTGTTGGCGACTCAAAGGTGGACCGGGTCATGGTGCAGCCTACGCGAGTGACCGATGTGGGGAGTTCGACACGCACATTCACCCTCTCCTTCTCGGCACCTCCTTCCCCCGGTGTCTACACGTTTAACGTGGTCGTGCGATCCGACTCGTTCCTTGGTTCGGACGCGGAACAAGCATTGCGGCTGACTGTGGAGGACCCCGCTGTGCTCGATGCAGAGGATGACTTTGAAGACGACATTTCTGAAGCGGATGAGGATACGCTTGCGGGCCAGTTGGCCATGATGCGTGGGGAGAAGGTCAAACGTTCCCCTGTCCATGGCGATGCTGGGTCGGGCGAGGATGAAAGCGAGGATGAGGACGCTTCGGGCGGGAGCGCAAGCGAAGCGAAAGCGATGACGACAGCACAGACACGGACTCGGACTCGGACTCGGACTAGATGCTCCGTTTCCACTCCCTCGTTTTAAGCACTATCTCGTACTGTCTTCAAAAATTAGCTGCTCTCATGGCTCCATTAAGCATGCACAAGATTAGCTCGTGGGGCAAGAACTGGTTCGGGTTTGTGAGTTACAGCCATAGCGTGCGTGAGGCGGGAGGCGGAGCCTAGCCTTGCACAGCCTATGCGTGTGAATACTCGAATAGGGCCCTGTAGTATATAGTAGGCGCTATTCGATGATACCGAACTGGCATTAATAGCTTACAACGATTGGCGTGTGTACACCACCATACTGGCGACGTGTTTTTGCATCATGCCTCAGAAACTTCGCTACGACATCTGAGCTTGTATATACCGTGCTATGTGGCTATCGGCTCCTGAATGGCGTGAGCGTGATAAGCGTGCAATGCAAAAAAAAATGCAAGGTTATGGTCGTCGGCAGACAGGCGTGCGGATGAGGGAGAAGAGAAGGTATTGAGAGAGGACAGGAAGATTTTCAGTGAGTAGGAAGGCCTGCCTGGGAGAAAGTTACTTTTATCAGAGCCGACAAATGAAAGAGGCGTTTACGGCTGGGCAGGCGTTTCAACGTCCTTTGTCTCCTCCACGGGGGTGCTTTCGATGTCCGTCGAAGAGGCAGGAGAATCGGCTTCCTTTTCGCCCTGACGATCGATCTTGGCACGGTGAGCGCCACGAACAGGGCCTTCCAACGCAGTCCCCGTCTGGACAGCAGCATAGGGGGAGCGAGCACGGATGGTCTCGCCCTTCCAAATCAGGATGAAGGGGAGGGGGATGGCAATAGCGATAAGAAGACTGAGCAAGAGACCAGCGTATTGGTACCCCATGTTGTTGAACATCTGGTTGGTAAACAGCGGGAAGCTAGCGGCCATTAGGTTACGGATGAAACCTTGAGCGCCAATGGCAGAGGCACTCGATTCGCCGTACGCGTCGGTCAGGTAGGCCTGCACTGATTGGAAAATCCACACAATTCCGATCAGAAGAAGGACAAGGCCAATCTCGGGCGCGATCCAATGCACCCATGTGTAGGGGGCCGTAAAGGAAAAGATGAACATGCCGATGGTGCACACGATACCACCAGCGGCACCGTAGTACAAGCGAACCTCGGGAATAGCGTGGCCGCCATGAGCGTCTGCGGACTTCTGATAGAGATACGAGTCGTGGAAGAGGAAGACCCAACCAATAAAGGTACCAAGAATTGGGCCAATGTACGCCAAACCGGTGTTGCCCTCGCCCCAGCCGCGGATAGTGGAGAAGGCGATTGGGATCGCACTGAAGAGGGCAAAGATCAAACTCCACACGTATGCCAGCCAGAGAGAGAAGAAGAGGACGACAGGCTCTTTCACAATCATTACAGCCGCGCGAGTCGTCGAGACCTTGAGAAGCTCCCTGAGGCTGGGTGTTTCCAATTCGTCGGGGGAACGATAGCGTTCATCTCCAGTCTCCTTGCGTAGCTTCTTGGCCCGACGGGAGAGAAGGGCACTGCCACGGGGCTCGCGCAGGAAGATGATCTCGAGAATAAGCACAGTGCCATTGATCGCCATTTGGATCCACTCGATCGCACGCCAGCCCAGGTTGTGGCGAGCATCGATGTATCCAGCATATAGGGGTGAAGCAGTTGTACCCAGTACAGCGACAAGGGTGAAGAGAGCGACAGGCAGCCCAATCTCGTTAGGCCGCCAGATTGATGCAAGTGTACCGGGAATGATTGTCGTTCCAGCTGCACCAAAGACGCCCGAGAAGAATCGACCAATGACGATGGTCCAAATGTTCTGGGCCTCAAAGAGGGAAATGAACCACATGACAAAACCAGCGTAACAGATCAAGTAGACAGGTTGCGCGCCGACGAATTCGGACACGGGGCCAAGGATGGGAGGAACCTGCCACCACGAAAGATTGTCAGAAACTCACTCCGGGCCAGAACGCCGACGGGAATACGTACCAATGCAAATGCGACGTTGAACACAGTAAAACCCAGACGGCCCAGTTCGATGGCTGTGGGTACTCCAGGATTAGTACAGCTGCCCAGGAAGATCAAACAGAGAGAAATACGCACAAGCATGGAGTTCCTTGCACATTCTTGACACGCCAGAGCCGTAGGCGGCAGTTGCCAAACCAATAAAGAGGCACATGGCACAGAGGAGACTAGTGTTGATCCACTTTTTGCCGTGGGACCAGTTCATGGGGTTCTCAGGGTCGTCGGGCCCATCCCAATCGACAAGGATGATTTTGCCCTCCGATACCTCCTTCATGATCTCTGGGCTAAGCGTGGTCCCAGGGATTTGATCAATACTAGGAGATACAGACGGTGTATCCGCCTCAGCCGTTACCTCATGGCCGGCATCTGTTGTAGAGTATTGCTCCTTGCCGGGGAAAAAGTCGGCTCGGATGTTGGTGTGCTTTTTTAGCACCATGGTAGGCAGAGAGTCGACAGGAGTAGTGAAAATGGAAAGATGTGGCACTGAGAGTGGGATTCCAGAACTGCGCGTAACGAGAGCGGTGCCGGGGAAAGAATTAGTTGTGTTCGATGGAAGGGAAGATGGAGGGCGTGAACGTGGAACAAGGCTAAGCCCCATGAGCGAAGAGGGCCTCTTTTATACAATGGTTGGCCAAGAGGGCGAACGTGTTAGCCACTACGTAGAGAACGGGATTGGGTACCGTGTACTGCTGCCCCAAGCGCCGGAAGAATTGCCTTCATCAGGCAACACTGGCTTTGAGCCTTGGCCATCGGCATCGCCCCTCCCACCCCATCGGCTTCTTGCCTCACGCGTCACGTTGGACACCCTGAGATCGGAGATCTAAGAAGCAGTGCCCCCCCATCGTTCCTACCCCGGGGGGCCCCAGTCGCCCCGGCAAGGAAGGATGTGAGACCGAACTTTGCTGGCGCGGCGTTGAGGACATGGCATGATGGATGATGCATGATGTATGATATTTGCAGCAATGCTACGGAACATCATACATCATTCTATGTACGACCACTAGACCACTACTCTGCTGTCGTTGGTCAGTACTCGGTACGGCCACTGGTCAGTATGACGCGATCCGACGTGTGGCGTGTGATAATGTGATGCATGATGGCTACGTTTGAGATCTGCGGATGGATGTCTGATGCATGATGTACGCCGAAGGTGGCGTGTGACATGTGGCATGCGACGCACCTAGGGCCGCTCTGAGGGTCTTGAGATCTGACATCTGAGATCTACCGAGTCGCCCGCGCGTCATCGATCTCATCCATCAATTGTCTCCAATTGCACATCAACAGCTCCGTGGTGTGCAACAGTGTGCATCTGAAGAATTTGGCCGTTGTTCAACGTGCAACGTTCAACTCCATTGGCGCCTGTCGAAGCTGCTAGCGCTGGGAGGGGCTATGGGAGTTGCCACTGAGTGACGACGTATCTTGGGCCCACATGCAGATACGGAATGGAGAGACAGGTGAAGCCGGTTACACGTGTTCAACTTGAAGCTTGAGAGGGGCCATCGATCATTGATTTCACGCCTATATCCTTTTCAGCAGACACATTAGAGCAATTGCGGGGGCCGCCGGTTGGCCCACTTGGTCAATACCTTTAAAAACTTTGTGTGGCCCTTCCTCCTGCAACGGTTTCATTCAAGCTTCAAGCTTCAAAGTTCAACGATCAGTACTAAAGGTATACGGAGTTTACATCCACTCTTCCAATGCTCCACATCAAAGGAAACGGAAGAGCGTGGAGCGTCAGCGCGTCTGCCTCGGCGTTACGTTCAACTTACACTCAGGCCTCAGGCCCAGTGGCTCAACATGTCAGTGGTGCGCGCATGCCAAGTAGTACCGTACGCGATGAGCGGCTGAGCTGCTGAGCAGGGTGGACTGTGGCCTACTGCGGCTAGTGGATTGAACCCTCGCCAATTCCGCCACATGTCACACTGTGTCGATGTTGCCGTTCGCTCGTCGGCGTCATCGAGCCGGCAAAGACCGACCACCGATCGATGGTTGCCGGTTGCCGACTATCGATTATCGATCACTCGATCACTGGTACACGAGTAATCGATCACCGGTAATTGACATCGGCCATTAAGCTTTAAGTACTACGATTTGATCATCAATTCACTCAATCGGCATGCATCATGCATCAAGCTTCAAGCTTCAAGCTTCAAGGCTCATACTCTCGCAGTACTCCGTGAGTACTCAGACTGAGAATTCAGTCGGTACTGGATACCGTGTATTATGCACGTCGCTTATGCTCGAGGCTCTGGGAAAGCACAGCTACCAGAACACATCTGTCGAACTTCCAATGTCTGGTGCGTGTGTGGAGACATACATTGGTGTTGTGGTGGATGGTGCTGTTTAGTAGGAGTTGTCGGGCCAAAAGCTGGTTGGGAACGTCCGACACGTGCATAATGCATGCAGCAGCCAGATTCGCGGAGTAACTCGATCATCGACATAACTAGCTTAAAGCTTAACTAGTAACTGTCATACATGTCACATGGCATTGTCATGCATCATGCATCAGGCCTCAGGACCACAGGCCTCTCCGGGAACCCTGGAGCGAGAGGAACAAGGGTGCGGAGAAACTGAGACCAAACTACGAGGCGGTCGGCAAGTTTCGGCTGCTGCTGCCGCCATTGCTGCAGTGCTAGCAGGGGCATCGCGCTGACCGACTGAGCCTCAGGCCTCACAGCCTCACCGCCTCTCTGCGCTCAGGGCGCTCAGGCGCTCAGGCTGCCCCACTCCCCTCCCAAACACCCAACAGGCTGTGAGCTTGAGGCCTTGAGGAGCTCAGCCTGAGGCTTGCTGAGGCCTGAGGCTGAGGCTTGAAAAGCTACCTAGGTGCGCTCTAGCACCACAGCTAGCTCTTGAAGCTTGAAGCTTGAAGCTATAGAAAACGTGAAGCTTGACGACGCGGTTGCCCCCTCCTGTAAAATTTAAAAGCGCACAATGGTGGATACGTGCGGGGGCCTGGCCTGGCCTGGCATACGGGTGTGTGACTACCGTATTTGCCGCAGGACTTGCACCACATGCGCCCCCGATCCGTGTGGGGGGAGAAGCAAGGGGAAGCAGAAGAGAGGTGTGTGTGATGCACATCGCTTAAGCTCAGCATGCACTTGGCATGCACCATCTGCTCTTGTTTTATGTACCTCCACAGGCCTTTCAGAGGTCACACACACGGTGTACACTGCCAAAGTCTCCTTGCCCCCAGGGACGCATCGCTCGCTGATATGGAGCAGACGGGGAGGCACTAGGCATACGCCTCTCCTGTTTGAAGAGTTTGTTGCGTTTACTGCTATAGCCTGACTCCCATGTATATGGCCGATATGTTTTTTCTTATTGCTGCGCACAGCCTTTGGCGCTCCCCTGTTGGATCTCTAACAAGCTATAAAACGTGTACTGTGTGTGTTGTGTGGTTAAAACGTTCGACTATTGAAAACCTATACGAACACCCACAACAAAACGCTGAACTGATTTTTACATTAGTAGGACGTGACTTAGTAGGAGAGGTATTTGACGGAAGAAAACGGTCAGACAGAGACTGGCCAAGGAGGGTGTGGGCGCAAAATTGTTTATGAGTCTCCCGAGTAGCCACTGAAGGGAATCTTGGGCCATACGATAAGGTGGGAGAGAAGAGAGGCAAGATACGCCCAGTCTGTTCGGTTCTGCTACCTTTTCAGCCATGATTTTTAACGCGTATTGTATGAGAATCATGGGTGATGTCTTCATCCTCTCTGTCTTTCCTCAATCGCAAGGCTTATATATACGCCGTGTGTATTCAGGCCAATACCAACACATTGGGTTAGTCCAGAGCCAGGAATATTATGCCTGGCCAACCGGCCATTAGTACCTCTCTCTCTCCCCACCACCCCCGCGTCCGAAGGGACCTCTCCCTCTTGCACGAGGTGACTGGGAGGGAGCGTCTTCTATTATATGCTGAAGAGAGAGAGCCATCTTGAGACATGACGTTCACGCCATACGTCCACCACCCCTCATCGTTTCGTTTTCCATACCAACCAAGTGGGGCTCTGTTGGACCACATGACTAGCATGACTCCCTCTATCGTACTCATCCCTAGCAGCCTGTGGCCTGCATACTATCCGTCTTGTGGTGGTGCCTCGTGGAACCTCCTTCGGCATGGCTCTGAAACAAACCCCTTCTGACCCGCCCAGGCGTTCAACCTGCGCCGCATTCTACGCTTGGCTCTATAAGGTCGGCCTATTCTTCTTATACCCTCTTACCGGTTACCCCTCTCTTGGATACCACGTCCTCCACATCTTCCCATTGACAGTGGCATCCTGAAACACAGTCTGCACTCTTAAAACGGCCGTCTGTTGCACGCGTTATTTAAAACTTAGATATGATAGCGGGGCACGATATATAGTTTTCTCGTAACCACGCCATCATACATGCTCCCGCGTACATCATGCAATGAAGCTTGTGAACACACATTTGAATTTGATGGCTCGGTGCCCACATGTCCCAGCTCCTTGTCCCCGGCGTCTCATAGTTTACCGTAGCCTCTACGTACTGAACGCGCTCTCTCTCAGGCCGTCAGACTCCTAGTCCCTCAGGCTGAGGCCTCACCTCTGGCTCAGGGGGAAATGTTGGTGGTCTGTTCGGCTGAGACGCTGAGAAAACAAATAGGCTCTCGCGACTTTTAGTGTCTTCGGCAGGACCCGATGGGCGCAATCTTTATCAAACCCCGCAACATCACCATGCCGATTGTATGTGGCGCATGCAACCCTCGGCCTAACTCTCCATCGACATGTATCAGCAGATGTTGCACAGAATATACTTCGTGCATAGGGATGGTCGATGATGTCGATGATGGGCGTTCTTGCCGAATTACTTCAAGGGGGGTTTCCCTGTTATTCATGCTTTTCCGGGTCACACAGCGATGGATTTGCAAAGCCCTTTCTTCGCTGCAGTCTCATAATAATGACGCCTTGCATTCAAGATCGAGAGCTTATATTCCACCTTGAGTAGTGCACTGTGATGTTTTCAGCGCTGCAAATCAGTGAAGCGACGCCTTGTCCACCGTGGCTAATATAGAGAGTATATATCAGAGACAGCAGAGTATCAGCGTGTTAGGACACAGAAAGCGTGCAGTGGCTAGTGATGGGCAAGCCATAGACGCGGGTGAAGGAATTAGAGAGGGATAAGTGTATACAAGTAAGGAGGAGCAGACCATAGTACATGTTTTCCTCTATGGTGCATTACCGGAGTCATTGTAATCCCAGGGTCAGAGCAACACGAATCCCACATGAGAGGACGGAAGTGTTCTTGGACAAAGATGCGATGTGAGGGATTAACATCAGCCATTGCGGCGAATTGTGGGGGTAATGGTTTGGTTTGCTTTGATCGATCACATTGGCGCGGGAGCCTAATGTGCGAGGCAGTGGGGAGACTCCATTTCCTCTATACTGCTGCTTCCCATTTTGAACGCCTTTGCGGGTGTGGTTATGCCAGCGCCAGGGTGTAGTGCACTATAACTGCTGGCCTCCGCGGACTAGTACGTTTTTATCCCGGAACAATGCTCTCCTATATGTGTGCTGAAGGACGTCGCGACCAGCTCTAAACCGTATGCAGCTTGGACGAATCATGCGGGTCAGAAGGCCACCTCACAACCCCCGAGGAGGAGCAAGCAGTGTTTCCATGACCAACGCGTGTTTACCTTTTTATTTCTCAAAAACCACATGTGAGGCAGCCATACATTTTGATTGTCGCTCTCCTTCACTTGGGGATATACATTCAGGGGGGAGAGGCACCCCCGCCCCTCCTATAATGACGGAAACCATGGGACTTGGTTGGGGATCTGTTCTTGCCTTTTGCTGGAGGGGAAGGTCCTTCTAGAGCTTGTGCGAAAAACTATAAGAAGAGGAATGGAATACGCCTTCCATGAGGAGTGCACAACACATCGAGGAAGGTGATTCGGTCAAGGGATGGAACACTCCAGTTTCCGTACCAAGCAACCGTAATACAGTGTGGGGAAGCCGTCAACTCATTCATTGACGTTTGCAGTCATCATCGCGTTCCAGGACGCAATAGAGATGACCTTTGCCGAGAGAATAGCCCCGGAGAACGTCATGAAACTTCGTACGGGGTGCAGTGCGCGATCAGAAAAGTCAACTAACTTGTGGTTGAGGTTATAAGTAACGCGCTTCTAGCTTTGATACACGCTCTTTGGCACATATAGCAGATTTGTACCTCCATTACACATCCCCTTATTTCATCAGCAAGTCAACATAGGGCAGAAACGATTAGTGGTACAACGATACAGTGTGGCTACAAATGTGGATGGTGACACCGGCGAGAGAAACGGCGAGAATAAACCGACTCAATCAGTCTCTTCTTCTTCTCTTGGGCGGGCCCCCGCTCCCTTTTCTAACTTCGCCTTGCACTCGTCACAGTACCAAGTGTCGGGCAACGGGTTCGAGAGACCGACACAACTGATGTGAAACCATTCGTACTTGCAATCTTCCCCATCACACCCGATCATCTCGCCGTAAGACACACGCTGGCAAAAGCAGTAAAGAGCGTCCTCATCGCCATCTTGCTGACCGCCTGAGGGGCGGGCAGGGGCACCCCTGGTTGTGCTGAGCGGCGTTCGCGAGGTGTCGTACCCCGAGCAGCTGGCGTCCCCGACCGGCTGGCAACAGGAAGAGAGAGGTCTTTGGCTATTGGCGCCGCCGAATCGGGTGGGGGGGAGACGAGGTTCATGTTGGATGGTCGTTTGCGTCCGGCAATCCGGACTGAGGGTGAACTGGCTCGCCCCGCCTGTCCGCCCTGCTCTGATGTAGGTGTTCCCTGGCGTACCTTCGTAGGTGCATTGGCCGAAGTTCTTTGGCTGGAGGCAGCCAGGGTACCGCAGCCGTGCTTTTACGGCGTTCGGCGCCAGGTTGTCCACCAGCTGAGGCTGCTGCCAAAGCCGGCACAATTGATGTGATGGGTGTCGGTGTACCACGGGGGTTGGCGTTAGGCAAAAGTGGGGGCTCGATCAGCCCCTCTAGCACATGTG
Source organism: Moniliella sp. 'wahieum' (assembly GCA_003971905.1). Classification (NCBI taxonomy): domain Eukaryota; kingdom Fungi; phylum Basidiomycota; class Moniliellomycetes; order Moniliellales; family Moniliellaceae; genus Moniliella; species Moniliella sp. 'wahieum'. The sequence goes on along the minus strand of RSEE01000045.1, from coordinate 206,928 downwards.
GTGCGATCTTCTTGCGCTCGATGGCAAGGCGTTGAGTATAGCGGTGAATGAGGCGCCAGAGCTGAAGAGCAAGATGCTGCTTTTGAGACGAGAGTTCGGCGATGCGCGCATTGCTGTCCGCAACTTTCTTCTCTAGACGTTCGGCCTTGACGCGGTCGACATCAGGTAGCGTGACCGCCTCGTTTGAAATTTGGGTGCCGCCCTTGGTCAGCAAGTCGCGCAGTTGGGACTCGAAGCGGGCAATACGAGGCACCATGTCAGCGATGCGCTTGTCCTTCTCGCGGATTTCGCCAAGAAGAAAGTCAACCTCTTGGGGACATTGTCAAGGGTGCCGATAAACTCCTGCGCAAGGGCTGCGATTTCGGCGGGATCTTCCATGGGGGGCAGCGATCGAAGTCCTGGACGGGACGGGGAGGTGGTGGTTGGTTGCGATGTGTGGCGAATTGCTTGCCACACGGCCAGCTCCAGCGCGCTCCAGCAAGCGATGCGCCCTTTATTCCGCTGTTCATTCCGCCCCGTGGTCCGCGAAATGCGGAGCATGCACGGGGCCCCAATCATGCATCATGCATCATGCGTCGATCATGCTCAGGTGTCGTGATATTGACACCGGTATACTGCGGACACACAAAAGCACTCTGCTCTCCCCCACACTGTAAATGGGGTTCAGCTTCTTTGGCTTCCTTCAAAACCACATGCTAGAGCTGGGCTACATCTCACCGTATACCAGGTCTGTAACAGCGCAGTGCGCCGCCACGCCCTCGCCCATCGCTACGAAGACCCGGCGCACCTTCTCCCTCTGGGCCGAGATGGTTCTGTGATATATATGCTCCCACACCAGCTTCGGGGGTTTTGTTTCGGATGGTGGGGGGGCGCGAGAAGGGTGTCATTTTGATGAGATCGAAGAGACTCTGGAGCCCTGATGATCTCAATAGTTGTGCAAAACAGGAACAGTGTGTTGAAGGACTGGGGAGGAGACTGGAGGATGCGGTAGTTCTGAGGAGAGTTATAGGAGGCTATGAAGAGAAGGGTCTTTTAATATATAGCCGAGGTTACCGGGGAGAAGAGGGAGCGTTCGGGCGGATAGTATTGCTGGTCATGAAGACTGTTTCCTCGCACAAGGGAAAGGGGGAGCACACAGGGTGTGCACTTGTACCTGTCGTATTCAATCCCAACGGTAGACACTCAGGCCCAATTCTGGTCGCTGCATCCGGAGTTGAAGAAGTCTCGCGCAGCTTAAATCATTCCAATTCATCCCGTCCGACCACGACAGCAGTTAGCCGTTACAGAACTGCTTCCCGGTGTACTCACCCTACGCCTCTACGCAGACCTACTACCTGTGGACGGGGGATTAGCTCACACTTCCCCGGATGGCAACCCTCCTCCTCGTTCTATCCATCTGCAGCAGAAAGAGAGCTTTCCTCTGAGTTGCCCAGACTTCGATTTCATGGTGCAGTGGGCATGATGCCGATGACTATATCTCAATGTTGTGTGCATTCCATTGACAGAGCTTAAGGCTGGGACAGGGGGAACGCTACGTCTAAACCGAACCGTTCATCTTGCGGGGGTTGTTTGGAAGCGCCACTAAGGTCAAGGAACCAGGGGGATTGCCAGGATATCAGGACCCTCCGGCTCTCGCCATCCGGTCCCGTACCCTAGGAAGCGCGTGTGGACACGGAGGAACGTGGTTGACATACGAGCGAGGAACCATTTCCACTGAGACTTAGTAGCCAACTCCTTCCAATGCGCAAACAACTTGCCCGCCGTCTTGGTGCCATAGTATCCTCGCGTCGTCAAAACCAGGGGGAAAAACGGTTCTTGAGTGCGTCCCTGGTACATAAGATCGGCTGGGAAATCCTGCACACTTTTACGTCATAGGCACGTGCCGACCGATGCCACGTTCCCAGCCACCCGCAGCCAGAGAATCGGTGATATTATTTGCCCTCTCCAGCGTGGAAGGGTTCCAGCGTGGAACGGTAGCGACGGTGGAACGGTGGCTAAGGTGGCGAGGGGACCGGTGGCTAAGGTGCCGACGGTGGACCGGGGGAACGGTAGCTACGGTGGCGACGCAGCAGACCGGGCCGTAGGCCCGGTGGTCTCCTCGTGATGACATACTTGAAGAGACGAGAAAAATGCGATCAAACATGCATGAACCGCAGAGATGGCTAAAACGAAGGAACGTCTATATGAAGACCATCACATCGATGGAGGCAACAAGGTAGATCAAGGAACAATAGTGCCAAAATGCCTGATTCAACTGTATGAACACCCACAGGGTAGTAAGAAAAAAAGGAGAGAAAGAAAGAGTGAAAAAGTCAAAAGAGGCGAATCAACAAAAAAGCGGAACATATTTGATGAGACGATGAGGTTCATCGACGACGCCTGTATATGGGCAATGAAGAGCATGTGCGGCACATTACGGTGAGGACCACTGGCTTCCTCGTACGAACCAAGTCCCAAAGAGTTACCAAAGACCATTTCGACTTGGATATTGAGGCAGAAGAAGCGCTGCAACCCAGCGATTGACAAGATTACGAGACAGGTGCCTTGCATCCAAAGCTCGTCCCGATCGCCCCGCCCATCGAGTAGGTTTGGCGTAGTGTGATTGCCGCCCCGTACAGACCCAGCGCACACATGCACACTCCTCCCAGGAAGAAAGCACAAGACCACATCTTGACAAACCAACCTGGAATGGCCAGGCGACCTAGATGGTACGTGGCAGAGAACAGCCCGCGCTGCCAGCGGGACCATTGGGTCCACGAGTCGATCCGGCGTTGTCCTCCTTGCGGGGACCAGGGTCCATCAGCAGCCATGGCATCTTTATGCACCAGCCAGACAAAGACAAGAGGAAGGGGAAGGGGGTGTACCTGTTTTCGGCGGATCAAGTCAGGGTCAGCTTCTAATAGTACACAGATATACGAGAAAGAAACCCTTACGAAAAGTTAACGATTGCCACACTGGAGATGAGGCCTGAGAGTGAGTTGACTTGAGGGATGGCCGAGCCAATCACAAACGCCAAGGCCCAGAACACGACCGCCCAAACCAGCCACAACAAGCGGCCGAGGTGCGAGGAGTTGTAGGAAGGGCCATGGAGCAAGTTCTCCACCACTTGGAGATAGGACACCCGAAGCCCGATGTTGGCATAGCTTGGCACGAGCGTAGCACACATACGTGCATGTGTTAGCAAGCAAAACATCCGTGCATATCGGGTCATACACCGAAGGGGAAAGGAAATAAAACGTACATTGCCGCTCCAATGATGCCAGTGAGAATTGAGAAGACGTTGAGGACTGTCAACGCGGTGGAGACCGGCATGATTTGGTACCCGATCGACAATGCGTACTGCCCCGCACGCGAATAGATCACAGACGCATAAATCATGTAGACCACGTAAATTACAAATTGGGCTAGGATGCATCCCTTCCAAAACGACTTTGGCTGCTTCATCTCCGACAGTAACTCGGGGAAAATCATGGCCCCTGTCATTGCACGCATCATCGGGGCCACCGTTAGTCAACAAACCGGGCGAATGGTCTTGAAATAGGGGAAGAAGCAAAACGTACCACCGTAGGCAAAGACAAGCAGGTTCACCGCTTGAATTTGATTCGACAAGGGCAAAGGGGACCATGCGCTTGTCTTGGCTGGGTGATCATCAACCCAAGAAGAGCTTTCCCCAAGCTGAAGCGCTACCGTCGTTACGCTGAATCCCTGGGTTTTGATGATCACCATGCTGAGGATATAACGTTATAGCTCGCAGTTTTCCAGGGACGGTGGGAGAGAGGAGAGAGGGACCACCTCACGATACATACGGTCCAATTGAGAAGGACCGAAAAAGCTGACAAGCCCGACAAGCCGCGGAGTGTTCGAACTGGAATGAGGTAGGTAGAAAAAATGAAAGAGAACAAGGTGTGTTAGAGGAATAAGCTGCGGGTCGGGAGGGGTGCAGTTGTTCTAACGTACTTTGGGATAGGACCATACCAATGCCAGCGAAGATCACAACGCATACGGCAAAGCAGAGTGTGTGGGGAGGATAGGTTGTGATAACTTGATACAGACTCTGTCCATTTCCAAGGCACAACAACCCGCAGTTCTGTGGGAAAATGAAAACGATATTATCGGTGTAAGAGAGCTGCTGTCGTCCTTCTCACACAACAATTGAATGAAGGAAGAGAGGGGACGTACAAAAATGAGCTGGATGAATTGAAGAAGGGAGATGAGGTGGCGCATCCATGACCCCATGAGACGGTGCCCGATGTCGCCGTACGTTTTAACCGGGAAGCGGGACGAGTCGAGACGGAGGAAGAGCCACTGGATAGCGTAAGACGCCGCCGAGGCTGCGACACCAAAAACAACAAAAAGAATGTGACCTTGGATCCAAGCGTTCTGGCTCATACCATACGGCGCTGAATTCGGCCCGAGGATACTAGGGGATGGCACAGAAGTCAGCCCTCACGAGCATGAGGAGGAGAATCTATATACCGGTGAGGGGGGAATATTCGGAAAAGCAAAAGACGTACTCCGTGGTGATCAAGAAGAAGACACTGGCAGCCCCCGCCACGCGCATGGTACGCGCCTGGGACAAACTTTCGAGCGTCTTTGGTTCGGTGATCCCATTCAGTTGAGGTGTCGACACGGGCTGCATCGCAGCCATCTTCCCCTGCAGGTTCGTGGATTGTTGCGAGGTTGCGAAGCCACTGGATCAGGGCTTCAACCCAGGTTGATGCCTCAGCGCGCTCCCCACGATCCTCCGCGGCCTGCTCTTCGTCCCGCTGCACTGGGCCCAGTACAAGTACTCAAGGCATGCGCCATAATGACCGGGGTAATAGTCCAGCTCGGCCACGGTGTGGGTGAAGTCGACGTCGCCTTTGAACAACCCCTCGTCTTTGGCGGTAAACGGGGGGGGCGGAAGCTCCTCCGAAGAGGAGGCGGGCGGGTGGGCAGGCTCAGTGAGAGCGAGCTCAGCGATGTTGCCTCCGAACATTGCACCAGAGAGGGAGAGAAGGAGGGAGGGTGTAGGTGGACAGGAGGAGAGCAAGCAGGAGATATGACAAGACGGAGAATGCTGTGTACCTATTATTACTTCTGGACAATTATATAACGACCGCCGGCAATATATAGGGGAGAGCGAAGAGGCAGAAGGCATGCGTTATTGGCGAGCACATTGGCCCTGTGCCGGGGATGTTGGCTGAGCGCATTGCCGGAGCGTTGATAACAGCATGAGGTTATTGATCGAGCGAGCACCAGCCGTTGACCCCAAACACAATATCTCTGTGGAGCTTAAGCTTAAGGCAAAAAAGCAGTCTACAGCAAGCACGGCGGTGGGGGCAATCATTAATCATGTGCCCTACCCCCGCCATCATTCATCGTTCACGCACCAGACGCAATGCTCAGCAGCCCAGGTTTCAGATCTCACATGGCCGCAGCCTCGGGCACTGTGACATGTGACGAACGCGAGCGAGCGCGAGGAAGTCATGTCGTTACGTGGCGGTGGCGTTGCCATATTGTATTTTGCCGTGGTGTCCCTGAGCCGCCCGTTCTGCCGACTCGTGCCGTAACTGCACAATGTGAGGCCCCGTGCCATTTTGTACGCCCACAAAACTCCGCCGCTCTCTTCTCAAGCAAACGAAAGGCGCACCGGGAAATATGAGAGCTGTGTGTATTACCCCCTCTCCCACCCCTCCCATATCTCCCTTTTACTTTTTGGTAACCCCCTTCTGTCTAAACCCCATCGCACTGGGATAGATGTTGACAGAGCGAAGCAGACGAAGCTGCTATAGAGTGCGAGTTGGGAGCACTCGCGATCCTATGGATCAGCTGCAAAGCAGCCTTCAGACAAGGCGTGAAGGCAAAGTGGTGAGCCACAAGTCTTCAAGCAACATCTGAATTGAAGGGAAGGAGAGAGAGAGAGAGAAGGGAGATGAAGCGAGGAGGGCGCGCGCGCCCTGCGAGCGGAACTCTTCCGCCCGGTTAAGTGAGCCTCACCGATCCACCGAGGCCGTGCAAAGGAACCCCAGCACTACCCTCCAGCAGAAGCAAGCGAAGACTGCGAAGGCACTAAGAATGTCATCCGATAGCACTTCCTCGTAAATATAATACTACACGGTGCATGTGATGCCCGAGACAGCGAAGTTGCCCTCTGGCGACCACATGGATTAGCCATACTCTCATTCTCTAGCAACATTACTCGTTACGAGAGCAAACAGTCATGACGCTGACAGAGCCCTCGTAGCTTAGAGAGCTTAAGGCTTAAGCGTTAACCCCCCTCTAGGACGACCAATCGGAAGCCATGCATGTGGTTTTGTTATCCGGCCTCACACGCATCCTGGCAGAACTGAACAGATCTACTGAGACGAGGGGAGGCCTTCCTTTTGGTGGCTGCCTTTGAGCAAAGGATACAGTTCATGCCGCCCGCGCAAATAACGGAACGGAGTGAGTACGTCGTCAAGATCCCTTGAAAAGGTACATGAGTTGCGGGGTAAGCGGAAAAAAACATTGCTTCATCAACTATACCACGCGCTTAACACCTCTAGTAGGCGCGCTTGGACGGGGTTCTAACTGAGAAGCAAGCGCCACCTGCCAGCCACCAGAGGTATCCCCATCTCGCTGTGTAACAGAGGCGAATCGTGCGGGTGTGTAAGCGTGATGAGAGTGAAGCTTTGAAGCATCGACGTGAAGCTTGAAGAGAGTCCATGTGGACGTGGGTGGAGGTCAGTACCAGTACTCAGTGTGAGAATACCCCCCCCCCGCTGACGGGTTTTCTATTAGTGTATACAGAGAGGCTACCGACACCGGCACATGTATTTCGATGAGAGGGGGCTACGAAATGTGGGGCTTTCTGTCCGCGGATAGTACCTCTGGATCATCCGGTAACAAAGAGAAAATATGCATTGCCCAGAGGGTGACCATAGTATCCGTGCTATTGGCCACAAGGAGACATACAGCGGCCTTTAATCGCCTGTGGGACAAGCTGACGGCGACAGAACGGCGCATCAGCGATGGAGGGCTCTGTTGCGGAAACGCGTGGGTGCGTTGGACGAGCATGACTAGTGACTGTCACTCTAGTGACTCGTAGCCACTGGAATGAAAGCGACGAACCCCCATGGCCCTGATGAGGCTCTGATAAGCGGTAGAGTGGCTGACGCCCTATATAGCGATCCAATGTGCAGAGTATTTTCTGCGTATAAAATCGGAGTAATGATCCAATCTTAATCACTGTCCACATCGGCTTATAGGGTTACCAGTACTACTACTAGCACAAGGTCATGTGATACAGGTCATGTGACGGGCCATGCGCCCAACGCGCGCCAGCTGGCCACCGGGGCTGTTCCGCGGCGGAACGACGCTGCGCGCCCAGCGCGCCTTTCCTTGTTCCTGCACCAGCATTCATCATCAGCACACCACCACTACCACCGCCATTGGATCGCCATGACCAGCGGGTCGCTGGCGCTCCGGTCTGACGACGGAGATGATTCCTCCGCGTACCTTCCTGCTCCCATCCGCTGGCCCTCGCCTGTGCCGCCGATTGGTGCCGGCCGACGCAGTACCCCCGCCCCCCGCTCGGCTCCACCACCATGGCCGACGCGTCCTTCGACCAGGCCTACGGCGCTTTTTATCCCGGCTCGATTCCTGCGTCTGTGCCCGGATCCTTACAATTCGCCGCCCAGCCACCCACTCCCTCGAACTACTCTCTTACTCCGCCTGGTTCGCCCGGCCTCTCGGACGCGGCCCGAGCGGAGACCGTCTCGCGTTGATCCGCCAGCGCAATGCCCTCACTGCTCTCCGTGCCGAAGACCCGCCCAGCTCTCCTAGGCGTGGAACTCCGCTTCTTCGTCTTCCAAACTCTGCTCCTTTGCGTCTGGTGGCGCCGGCACCCACCCACCCACACCCGACCCCCGACGACGAGCTTGATGGCCCCGACCCCGAGGTAGAAGACTCCTTTGCCGCCTCGGCCTCGGCCGCCTCGTTGCCCCTGGCTGCACGTGTGAACCAACTGGAGCGCCAACTGTCCGACACACAAGCCCAATTGGGCGCCTTGACCCTCCAGTTCTCTCTTCAACTTGACGCAAGCGCGGATGAATGCGCAGATCCAGCGGCTGGAAGCGCAGGTGGGCCTTCCGCCGCTTATCCTCTCTACCCACTTCAGACTGCGCCTGGGCCTGGGCCCGGGCCGGCACCTGGTCCTGGGCCTGTGCCCGCGCCCTATGCCGGCCCCCCTGCCTCAGCGCCGCCCACGGGCCCCCGACAGGCGCCCACCATCCTCCCCACTCTGGCCCAGGTACCTCCAACCCCAATCTCCCCTCCGCCGGACCGTTTTTCCCTGCTCCCACGCCGCCTGCCATTTTAGCCTCCCACGTACCCGACCGTGCACGTCTCTCCCCCCTCGGTCCGATGAGGGGAGATAAGCGGCACTCTTGGAATGGCGTGGGTGCCGGTGCCGGTGCCGGTACGGGTGCAGGTGCGGGCGTGGGTCTAGGTGCGGGCCCGGACCGGCCGCTATCGCGTCGTGCACGACGCGAGCTTGCCGCCCATCAGCACCACCAAGAGGACGAGGATCTACAGCGCCCTTATTCGCGTGCAGGGGCTACCAGTCCGCACCCGTTGGGGCGGTGGGAGATGGCCAACCTGGTACCCGAACTGTTGAAGGCGGTGCAGGCGTACGGACTGGGCCCCCCGACGCGCGTGCAGCAACGTGCGTTGCCAGCGTTGTTGGCAGGCAAAGATGCGCTGGTGCAGGCGCCCCCGACACAGGAACGGATGGCCACGTACATTGTGCTGTGCTTGGAGAAAGTGTTGGTTGGGCGGCGTGAGGCGGGGGGCTGGGCGTTGGTGGTATGCACGACGGCGGACCAGGCAAGTCAGGCGGCGCGATTGGCTACCGGTCTCGGGCGCAGTGTGGGGGTGGAGCCGCATGTGCTGGGTGCTGCCTTGCCCGATCCACGGCCCGAGTTGGTGATTGCCACGCCTGCCCGCGTGGGAGCTTTGGCGGGGGCGCCAGCGCCCCGACTGTGTGTGCTGGACGAGGTGGATCAGCTGGTCGCCCGTGGACTAGCCGAGGGCGTCACGACCCTCCTACGCGGGTGGGAGCGGCAACTGGCCTTGTTTTCCAACACGGTGCCCCAGGACGTGCTGGCGCTTACGCGCACATTGCGAATGAAAGATCCGGTTCGTGTTTTGGTCCGGCGCGATCATTTGGACCCACCGTCGCCGCCGCCGCAGGCGCGCTCCACCGTGCGCCTCTCTCCCCTTCCGCGTAAGGAATTTTATCTCTATGTCCCCTCGTCGGGGGAAGGTGCCGGGGTGAGGCAACAGGCCAAGGCCGAAGCGGTGGCCGAGCTGGTGCACGAGTTGGAGGAGGTACGGACGATTGTGCTGGCTGCCGAGGCGCACTTGGACCAAGTTAGCGCCACCTTGCGCACCCGTGGTATCCTTCCCTCTACCCTCTCCCGCTCGCATCCGGTCAACACGCGTGCGGCAGCGCTGGCGCTGGCGCGGCAGGGCCGGACCTCGGTGTTGGTCCTGTCGGATCCTAGCTTGCTCGACCCGCATGGCTGGGGACCTCGTCCGTTTGTTGTGATCTGGTTCGACCTGCCCCGGTCAGCCGAGGAGGTGGGGAGCAAACTTGCTCTGTTGCCGCCCGCGGTGGGGGCGATCTTGGTCTCCTCTGCCTCGGGGCCGAGGGGGGACGTGGAGCTGTTGCGAACGCTGGAGGCGCAGTTGGGGGTGCGCTACGCCGAGTTGCCGCCCGATATACGCGGCGTGTTTACCCGCTAAGCGTTGGCCGTCTTTGCTCTGTCCGGTGGGACGCGCCGCGCTGTCAGTTGTCAGTGCGCTGATGGCCATGTTGTTTGCCCACGGTGCAATGATTGTTGTGCCATGAGAGTTCTGTGCTGGGAGGAAAGGTCGTAGAGGCGGTCGGGCGGCGTGATCCAAGTATGAAAATGGATACACCGCCCGTCTGGCCTGAGTCCGCGAGGGCGCTTGTGTACTGTCCACTACGACTAGGACTAGCCCCCGCAGCTGGGGTGGCGGTGGCCACCGAAGGGGCAACCGAGGCAGACTTGACTTGTGCCACGGAGCGCGAAGACAGAGGATGCAGGCAGGAAATGAACCACATATGCAGGCAGGAAATGAACCACATATCCGCTCTCACCGAACGCGGGCGCCCATCTGTGTTTCTTGGGAGGCTGTCCAGACTGGAGTTAGCACATCCAATCCAGGCAACTCGCCCGCCGGTCGTCCTAGCCCCCACACGAGCCAGCTAGGGTTGCAATTCCGCCCTGGTCATTCCGCCTCTATTTTTTTGCCTTTCGTGCCAGGGGTCCTGTTTGAGTACCCCACCGCCTCCATCACCATGCCCGCCGACCCACGCTTTGTCCTGCCCCCGCTGACCCGCCTGCCGGTCCTTCCTCTGGCCCTCAGAGCGACGCCGGGGGGCAATCGGATTCCGGCACCACCCATCCCACCCCTCCGAGTCGGACCCCGAGGCCGAGTCCGAGTCCAAAGCGCCGACTAAGGTGCTTGCCCCGCTCTCCTCTGCAGAGCTGGAAGCGTACAAGAAAAAAGAGTCCAAGCGCGGCATCATCTACATCTCCCACATTCCTCATGGCATGACCGTCGCCAAGGTTCGTCATCTTCTGGAACAGTTTGGCCCCACGGAACGCATTTACCTCACGACCGCGATCGGATGCGAAGCTCCGCGAAAACTATGTATTTTTCTCTCCTCTCCCCCGCCCGGGGCCCGGCCTCACTAGGAGGGCATGAATGCGCTAAACTGAGGCTGCAGGACACAAGGGTACCGTCATTTGAGGAAGGATGGGTCGAGTTTACTTCGAAAAAAGTGGCGAAAAGCGTGGCAGCGTTGCTGAATGCGCAGCCGCTCGGTGCGGCGGCGGTGACCAAGAGCAGCATGAAGGCGCGCAAGAATGGGCCGAAAGGACTCAAGTTGTCTCGCCGTTTTACGGACGAGGTGTGGACCATGAAGTACTTGTCTGGGTTCAAGTGGCACATGCTCACGGCCCAGCTATCGTCAGAACGAGCATCGCGTGCGGCCCGCTTACGTGCCGAACTTGCCCAAAGTCAGTTCGAACAGACGGATATTTGCGCAAGGTGGAGCGTGCGCGTGGTGGATGAGAAGAAGGCGCGCAAAAAGATTACCGTCGACCCGAAGAGATGGAGACGAAGCCAACAAAGACGGAAAGCAAGGAGGAAGACAAGAAAGAAACGCACCTTCCACCAAACGCGAAGGTTCTCCGCGACGTGCGCGACCAACCCTCCCAAGACGAAGGGCCGAAACGCAAGCGCTCCAAGGTCGAAAAGGAGCGCAGCCAGGGCACTAACCAATGTGCTCTACAGTACTTCTAACTGCTAATCTCATGTCATTTACAGAACACACCTGCTGAGAAACCAACGAGCGTGGAGAAATTCATATAGACAGCAACTTGAACCAGGTCAAAACGAATGTGCTAGGCAGTTGGTGGGTGGATACAATGATCGGTTCGGCATCCGAGGCAGGGTCCTCGATGCCGTCAAGGATAATGGTGCGGATCGGCGCTGATGTAGGGGACCAACGAAGGGAGAGTCGGGCCGGGTTGTCGGGGGGCGGGGTGGAGGGGTTGCGCGTATCCGAGGGAGGCGTTTCTTGGGCAAAACTGGTCTCAGGACCCGAGGCAAGCTCCGGCGTGGCGGGCGCCTCGGCTTGTCGGGACACACGCTCCGCAGCATCGGTAGACTGGTTCTCCGCCGTGGGCGGCGAGCCCGACAAGGTCGGTTTCTTGGATCCCGTGTGGGCCGGCCCAGGCTGCCCGGAGAGAAGAAGCAGTCGCGACGGCGCCTCCTGCGGTCGGCCAAACACCACGTCCGAGCCAGGCATGTATTCGTACCGGCCTTGTTGGCGTCGAGGAAAAAGTCGGGTCGGCGGTAAAGGCGCCCTTTCCAAACTGCTCTGCTTCCAGCAATTCCAGTCCTTGCAGCGGCGGCTTGGCCTCGTCAACCGTTTGGCGTGCAGCCTGCATGTGCTTCCGCAGCCGTTGCAGCGTGTCCGCTTGTATACTCGGAAGCGGCTTGGACGATTCGTAGGCAAATGCCTCTTCGTTCACATTGCCATCCAGGTATACTGTTGGCGTCGGTACCTTTACCTGGGCGAGGAAGGCTTGGGCTTGCTCCTCGTCCCATGTGCTCGGCAGTGGGTAGGTCCAGACTTGATGGACAATCGCCGAGCGGAGCGTGCGCAGCTCCTCGCGAGCCTCGGCGGCTAGTCCGGAATATTTCTTGCTGAGCTCGGCTAGCTGTTGCTGGCGCATCAACGACCGCTCTTTCTCCCGTCCCACATGGTTAATGCACCAGGTGGCCTGGGCAAAGGAGCTCTCCAGGGTGTGGTGTAGACTGCCTTTGTGATGCTCGGAAGCCTTTCGAGTGGGGAGCTTGTGCAGCTCCACAATCGTCATCTCGGGCAAGGCGGCCACGCCAATGTTGGCCACTCGTGCTTGGGCCATGATGGTGAACAGACGGCCGCTGAGGATCTTGGCCATCTGGAGAATAGGGGAAATGGTGCGGGTCAACTCGTACTCATGGCCATTAAGCATTTCCTTGCCGGTGGGGATGCGGGACTTGATGCGAATGTCGACGGTTTTGGCAATTGCCTTGCGCACGCACGCCAACAGCTCGTGGGCTGTATTCTTGGCCTTGTCGAGATAATCACGGCGCATGTGCTTCTCCCGCTCCGCCTCGGACTGCAGCTTCTTGGCCAGATCCATAAGCGATTCAAGCTGAAAACGAGCATTCTTTTCACGCGTGTGCCACAGGCCTGTGATCTGCGCCGAGGATGGCGGCAGGAAGAGGGAGGCATGGAACTCATCCAGCTCTTGAACCAGCTCGCGCCGCTCCATAGCCAAATGTTTGTAGACCGGCCTTGGTCTGCTCTGCATGCTCAATCGCCTGCATCAGCTGGGCCGTGCACACACGGTTGCCCGCCTCGCGCTCCCGCGCCCGCGCCAACTCCTGCTGCCCCCGCCGCCTTACGCCGTTTGGCCGGCGAGAGGCGCACTAGGGCGCGTTTGCCGAGATGAGCAGAGAGCTGGGAGTGCTGCAGCTGACATGCCTGCGCGCTCCCACGCAACGCCCGCAGTTCCTTGAGATGCACACACAGTCGCCCCCGGATCTGGAAGATAGCCTGGTCGGCGGCCGCCAGCTGAGCGTCCAGGACGCCAATAGTAGCGAGCCGCGTACTCAGCGTCTCGTGCCGTGCGCCCCCGGCGGTAGCCAGGGCAAGGACAGCGGCTTGGGCCAACGCGGGCATGGCTTGTCAGCACGGCGCTGGTTGGAAGGGGACGATGAGGACCAAGGAGGGCGAGTTAAATGTCCGCTTGTCGGCACGTCCCAATGTTGGCGAAGGAGGCGAACGGAGCGAAGGGCGAACCAGACGAGCAGGGCTGCGATGACAAGCAGCGTGGCTGGCCCGGCGGTGTTGGTATTTAATTGGCCACGAAAAGCCTCCGCGCGCCCAAATGAGACAACGAATTGTTCTCATGCATGATGATCGGTGGCGGATGATCGATGACGCGCACCCGCAGCGGCCTGATAATAAAAAGGAAGTTATTTAAACACGGCTATAACCAACTCGGTTGAACGCACCGTTGAGTTGAGTATGACGAGTACTGCGGAATGCGCTGAGTGGAGTACTCGGTAGACCAGGACAAGTCGATGACGTCAAAACGGGCCGGACAGCGCCAAGCTTCAAGGGGTGTTGGATGGGAAGGTTGGGAGAAGGTGTAGAGGTGTGTGGACTTTTGTGCAGCTCCGTGTGTGCCATGTGTGACGTATATGTGACGGCCTGTTGGGCGATTCGATGCGGTTGAACGTTGAACGTCGTGACGCGTGACGCGTGTCCATCATCTACACGTCCGCAACTCAAGATGCAGGCACGCCGGACACAGGGAGATTCAGATCACCGAATGGGTGTGACATGTGACAAGGTGATGTATGGGATGAGCGCGAAGGGACGGAATCTTACTCAGACAGAGAAGCGGAAGTCGATGATTCCGGCGTCGTTACGTAACCAGCACGACGCGCCTCGGAAGTTACGTACGCGCACTTTAACCAGCCTATCGCAGACGGCAGGCCGGATTGGTTCGGCCGGCCAGAGTGGCGGTCCGCCACCACACTCTCCTCTGCGCCTTCGCTCGCGAGTATCGAGTACGAGAACCATGTCGAACGTCCGCGGCCCTACCAGTGCCCTGACCGAGTTCCTCCGGGTGCGCACCTCCCGCTTCGCCCGTTCTTTGTCTCTGCCGCTACTAACGCTACTCGCACTAGGAAAAAGGCATTACAGCCCGTGGCAACCTCAGTCGCTTTTCCCGACGGGGCGATGGCGAACAAGTAAACACGTTTAATTTGGAGGGCGACGGCCAAGATGGTGCGACGGACGTGCCCTCGTCTCCTGGATCCCGGGCAAGTGGGACAGAGACGACGGCGGAAAAGCTCGCTCGGATCCGGGCAGCGGCACAGGCACGGAACCGTAAGCGCAAGACGTTTGATGAGTCGGATGGCGACGAGGATGAAGACGAGGAAGGAGATGAGGATGAGGGGAGGGTGGCCAAACGGGTACCCCCCTCTAAGGTCAGAGCAGTTGAGCGCGGGACTTCGCTCGTCAAAATTCGCCCACCGGCCTCGATGATCAAACCGAATGGTGCGTTGGCCTACTGCGCCGGATGCAAGAAACGGTTTTCCGTCACGGCGTACACTGCCTATGTTGCAAAAGGTCCTATCTGCCATGCGTGGAGCCAACGCCGCTGAAGACGCTCGTAATTCCACGACGGCTAAGGCGAAACCTACGCGCCCCGCGTCCGCGGCAGCACGACGAAAGGCCATGCTCGAATTGAAAGCCGAGACGTTGCCGACGCTGCAGGAGATGTGCATCAATGTCTTGAGCCGTCACATTGAACAGGTCGACGATCTGTCCAGTGTCAAGGGGGAGAACAAGGATAAGATTGCCCAGGCCTTGTGCCGAAACCGCCGACTGGACAATGAGACGGTGAAACTGTTTCTTGCTCCTGACGTTCACGAACTGCGACTGTACGATTGCAGCGACCTGTCTGCGCTTACGCTTCGTACCTTGCCCGACTTTTGCCCCCGATTCATAATATCAACTTGCAATTGTGTGGGCAGATTGACAACTCGGTCCTAGCTTCGTGGGGACCAAATGGGGAGAAAAGTTGACCGATGTGGAACTTTATGGCCCCTTTCTGGTTCGGCAAGAGGCATGGGAGACGTTTTTTGCTCAAGTGGGCGCTGGTCTGACCAGTTTCAAGATACGAGAGTCGGCACGATTCAACCTGCCCTGTACCCAGGCTTTGGCCAACCACTGTCCGAACCTGACCCAGTGGGCTTGGCCCAAATTGGCCCCTTGGACGCCAAGGCGCTGCAGCCGCTGCATGTCTTTACTCATTTGACCTATCTTGATATCTCTGACCCGGGTGTGTCGGCCCCTGGGGTCCCCCCAAAAGTTTGCAGGATGAGGAGGTTCTTGCCCTTCTGGATCATGTGGGCGCGGGCCTTCGTTACCTTAATCTTTCGGGCAATGCAGACTTGACGGACCAAGTGTTGATCGGGGTCAAGAAGAGCCGTGAACTTGAATCGCTCAACTTGTCCCAACTCCAGCAGCTTACCTCGGATGGGTTGGTGGAATTGTTTGATGCCTGGACCTCTCCCGAGGGCAAGTCAGCAGGGCTTCAGAGTCTCGATATCAGTCGGATTCCGGGAGTAGGAAATGACGTTCTGGCTGCGATTCTATCCCATTCGGGCAAAACATTGACTTTCCTCAATCTCAACTCCGATGATGCCTTGACCGAGGCTGGGTTGGCTTTCCTGCGGGCCGAAAGATCCCAAAGTTGCAGGTGCTGGACGTATCCTTCGTACGGTCCGTGGAAGACAACTTGCTTCTCCAGCTGCTCCAGGGCAGCTTGAAGCGGATCAACGTTTTTGGGTGCAACCGCGTGGTACGTCTCAACTTTCTTTTTGGCTTGCGTCGCTGGTTGCGGGAACATGGGCTGACGAACGACAATGGACCAGTCGATTGGGGTGCGGTCCACAAGGCAAACAAAAATTGTGGGCAAACAACGTGAATTTTAGCTAGCCCCTTCCCCTTTCCCCTGTGCCTTCTCACATCTTTTTCTCCAGCGAATGTAATGCGATTGGGTATCGATGTAATACGCAACCAACGAAATCCGCAACTTGCTTCCCTTCAACGCGTTCTGTGGCTCTGTCGCTCCAGAACGTACTAGTATGGCCAATGTATCGAAGATGGGCTCTCAACGTGCCACAATAGGGGACTAGGAAAGATGCGAGATTCCCGTCAGTGTGGAGCAAACCATTCGTGTCGAACTGGGCATTCCGGACGTTTCCACACGCTTTCTGCTAGTAGTTTTTGTACGTCGGGCGATGTAGTGGAATCGATCCGTGCTGGAGGATCCTGGCTGTTGTTGGATTGCTGACCAAAACCACTGCCTGTGCTGTGGTTGATGGGTTGACAAACAAACGAGGACCGAGGGGGTGGCGATGTGTTTTCTGAGTCGCCATCGTCCTGAAGAGGCGATGCGCCGTACGATAAACGCGGCTCGGTGGCTCCCAGTGGCCGCCAGCCGCCGGGCCCAGGGCTGAAAACGGCAACCGCTTGGAACTGAACCACTGAACAGGCAAAGCATGGCTTAGCCGGGAGGCAGTGTCGCCCCCCCCCGACACTAGGGTTGGTCGCCGCCTGCCACAGCGCCAGTGTGTAAATTGGCCGCGTTGGCGGCGGCGCCTGGCTGGCGTGGATTGGACAACGTTGGACATGAGGGTGTCCACGAGGGATGCGTGACGCGAGTGACGTCAGATTCCAACGGGGAGCGCCCGAGCGTGTGGACAGCTGGATGGGCGCAAAAGCGTCAAGGGGTCAAGCTTCACGCGAAGCTGATGCTGACGCTGGCCCCAGCGACCAAACCCACGCCCACCGCCGCCATTGGCCTGCCCGTTCCCGTTACCACCCCCCCCCCGCCCGCCCGCCTATGGACACACCCTTCTTTGATGCTTCCAGCCCTGTGTGGGCCGACGTTGTGCCCACCCCGCAAGCCGAGACGACCGAGCCCCTCTGCCTCATCCTCTACCCCCCCGACTTTGCTCGTGCCATGTCCCTCTTCCGCACCCTGTCGAACCAGGGCGAACTGAGCTTGCGCGCGCTGGGCCTTACCAGCTACCTATCCCACCTCGCCAGTAGCAATTATACCATCTGGGCCTACCGCTTCCAGCTTTTGTGTGCTGACTTGCCCCCTGCGCCGAGGAAGTCCGTGACGATCCCTCCCTCCCTCCCGTCCTGAGCGTCGAAGCGCGCCTGGCGGCCGAAATGACGATGCTCGACCACAGCTGTCTGGTGCACATGAAGCAGTACCAAGTCTGGCAGCACCGCAAGAACGTGGTCATGGAACTGGCACGACGCCTTGCCGCCCGTCTGCCCCAGGCAGGCACGGCGGCCAGCGCGCTGTGGGCCCAACTGGCCGAGACGGAACTGGATCTGACCGCCTCGGTGTTGGCGGAGGATGGCAAAAACTATCATACCTGGATCCACCGCGAGTGGGCCCTGGTTTATTTGCAGGCATGCCCGGGAAGCAGGACACTAGTCCCGAGAGCGCATTGCGCCAGGAGCAAGCGCGCGCCGTGCCCTCGCTCTGGGACAGGGAGGTGAGCTTTACCGAGACCATGATTGCCAGCGACGTGTTCAACAACAGTGCTTGGAATCATCGGTATTTCGTTCAGTTTGGCGCGGGGCTTCTGCAAGCGTCTTCCGACCCCCTGGCTAGCGTGTGCGGCGAGATCACCTACACCAAGAACAAGATTGCAGTCACCAAGAACAACGCGTCTCCCTGGGCATATCTGCGGGGCGCGTACGCACAACTGGAGAGAGAGTCGAATCGGTTACTCGGTTCCGACGATGCAGATCGGGTGGCGTACGCAAGGTCCAAGGGCCGCCTGGCCCAGCAAGTGCGCGACCAACTCGACTTGTTTGCTGCCAGTCTCAGTCCATCAGAGGAGGACATTGTGGCTTCGCCGGACGCCGATATGGGTGGGAACGGGACGCCGCATGCGCTGGAGTGGAGACTGGACAGCTTGGAGGCACGCTTGCGTGACCCAGATCTGCCGGCCGAGGAGGCGGAATCGTACCGTACAGGCGCTTTACGCTTGCTCACCCGCCTCGTCAATGCCGATCCGATCCGTACACGCTACTGGCTGGGCAAGCGTAAGTGCTTTGGCCATGTAAGAACGGATTAAAGCGGTTATGGAAGCCGTGGATCCTCTTCCTCATGTTGCCCCCAAACACCGTGTTCCTATCTCCTCCTGTCCCATGCGATGTACGTGTGATACCTAAACTTGATAACATTTCTCATCTTTCCTCCGTCTTGCCCCGTTGCCACGGCAGGGGATTGGCCTTGCCCTTTCTCTGATCTGCGACCAACGCCCCGTGCTAGAGAGATCACATAGGTCACCAAGTCAACGCAGAAGAGAGACGTGAGCGCAGAAAGGGGAGGGAGGGGGAGCATTTACGCCTCAATCGGCTCTTCAGCAGGCTGGTTGGTAGGCTCCTTGGCAAGCTCCTCGGCAGGCTCCTCGGCAGGCTCCTCGGCAGGCTCCTCGGCAGTCTTGTCCGTCGTCTTGTCTCCCGTCTCTTCCGTTTCTTCCGGAGCAGCCACGGGGGCAGAGAGGTGGGAGGGGTTTCCCCCTTCTTCACCACCGCCGCCTCGGGGCGGGGAGAGATCGATCGCGGGCGGTCGTCACGGGGCGGCCGCTCGGACGAGGGGTAACCCTCGTCACGATCCCGAGACGGGGAACGCTCGCCACGGTACCGGTCGTCAGGGTAGCGGTCATCGCGGTACCGGTCGTCGCGGTATCGGTCGTCGCGATAACCGTGGGGGGAAGGCTCCCTGCCATCTCGTGGCAGGGGGGACCTCGAGCGGCGTGGCGAGTGCGAGCGGCGCGTGGGAGGCGGCAGGAACGAGGGGTCTTCCGGCTCGGCACGGAGCGTGTTACCGCGGAGCACCATGCCGTCGATGCGCAACGCTGCCTCTAGGTCTTCGGAGTTTCAAACTCCAACATTCCCTCGTCACGGCGGTAGGGATCAATGTCGGCAAACTGAACATGGCCGTACTTGCGTCCCAGATCCTTGACGTCCTGCCATGACGTGCCGGGGGGCAGGTTGCTCACGAACAGACGGAACCTGGGGCGACGGGGGCCACCGCGCGGCCCACGGCCGGGCCCGGCCGGGCCAGGCGGGCGCTTGGCGGGCTCGACAATCAGACGGTCGCCCATAAACATGCGGCCGTGCAAGTCCTGGGAAGGGGGACGAGGCAGTGGTTAGGAGTAGGTTACGAAGAGCTCCTGCTGCAGCACAAGGGGGGAGGGGACGTACGCGGGAGGCATCGTCAGCGTCGCGAGGGTCGTCAAACTCGACAAAGGCAAAGTTGCCGTGGCCCATGATGCGCACATCAACCAGGCGCTGATTAGGACGAGGGGACGTGTTAGTGCAGTACAGAAGCGAGCAAGCGATCGACGTACCCCATAGCGCCCGCTCGTCCTCGAGATCGCGAACGCGCACGTCGGGCGAGATGGCCGACAAAGAGACGCGTAAATCCAGCAGGTCCCATCATGGTGGGGGCAAGCGACTGGGTCGTTGGGAAACAGAACAATTCGGTTGGAACAAAAGGCCGGCCGGATGGGTTGAACGTTGAACATTGAACGTTGAAGGCGGCGGAACCATCCATTCCGCCCGGCGATTTGCTTGCTCCGTTGGCTGCTCCTCGGGACCGAGCCTCGCCCCTCCTCTTCCCTGCCCGGGCCCTCGCTCAGGCCACACCCTGCCACACGCTGTCGAGCGAAACGATGGGGGCAAGCATGCCCTCGGTCCTTATCCGGGACAGGGCGGAGGGTTCGAGTTATCTCTAGCCCTCATCTGTTTCCGTTGGTAGGCGGGGCAACCAGGCCTGTTTCGAAATGATTCATGTGCCAGGGGGCCGCCATGCCCAACTCCGCTTGCCCGGTCCAACCGAGGGACACCAAACAAAGAACCAGTGTGGCCACATTGAGCTCCGTCGCTGCCGTCTCCTCTGAACGATGTGAACTTCGGAAGAAGCGGGGAACAAGCGATTGGAGCTGCTCGGGGCTGCTGGGTTAGCGCGTAACGTTTAATGGCTACCGGTTATACCGGCCACGTATTGCCACACGGGACGCTAATGTTGATGGTTACGGTAGCCGGTTACTACTAGTGGCTACTTACTTGATATCACATGTGCCACACGTGTGTCACATGTCACCGCCTGTCACCTGACTAGTGACTGTCAAATGCATGTCAGCATGCCAGCCGAATCAGACAGAAATCAGACCACACTCAGTACGGACCGGCCCCCGGCACCTACTCGCACTCGAACGCCTCAACTTCGAAGGGGAAGATGGGAGAGGCCTGTCGTCTGCTTGTCGCTCTGGAGTGACCAGTGGCTAGCCATCCAACAACCCCACCAGCATTTCGTTCAACCATTTTGGGCTCTCCACTATATCCGCCGCAAGGAGAAGGAGGCGCGAGCCATAGTGCATCGGCTTCTGCTGACAGATGATCGAGACAATCGATCATCCGGCCCACACAACCGTCCCAATGCCAGGTACACCGTGGCGCGTGAATCATTCACCCCATGGACTCATTTACCACAGTTGCCTCAGGTCAGTTCCCGCTGCCCATCCCCCCTCCAACACAAACCACTGGGCTGATCATCAACAGCGCCAGCAGCATCAGTATATTACTGGTGGTGTGGCCTGCGGAGCCGTCAGGATCGCGAGCAGTACCCCGTCACATATCCATATCAATCCAATGCCTCCCACCCCAGCGCCCACATGCACACAGGCCACACCCGCGCTTGCCGAAACAAGCCACCTTAGACCTTACCGGTTACGCTACATATGACCAGGTGTTGCAGGGGCGCTAAGAAGCTCAAGCTTCAAGGCCTCCTCTTCTTGGGCCTGGGTACTGTCACAACGACGTGACACGGGCAGTAGGGTTGGGCCACTCCACGGACCCCATGCTGGACCCACCGCAACAGCTCCACTTGGGGGCCCTGGTCTGGGGCCTCTCGTGGGGCCGACAGAGGTGGGCTGTGCGGAGCGTGCTGTGGGATTTGCTCGGATCTGCCCCCCTTCTGCCCCCCATTGGCCAATCGCGCACGCTTGCTTGGCTCAGCCTCAGCGTGAGCACTCAGCGTAGGCCGGAGCGTCAGCCGTCACGTCAGGCGCGTCAGGACTGTGTTACAGGGTTACTCGGGTGGGGAGAGTTGCAATGGAGTTAGTCAGTAGATGTGCGTGCTCAGTCCGAGGCGTGGTTGACATGTTAACAGCCAACCTTTCCTCAGGCTCAGGCCTCACCACCACCTGTCCTTGGCTCGGTGCGTGTTCTGGCACCGTCTGCAATCTCTTCGATGGGCTGGTTGACCAACTGCGTCATCGTTCCCGACCGTCGCCCACCTCAGCGTCGTCGACGACGGCGACGGCGACGGCGACGGCGGCCGATCCCTACGCCCGAAGGCGCTCCACCACTTGTACTCGGTGTTGCACCCGGGCAAAGCGTGGCATGGAAGGTCGTCGCTCGCGTTGTCTCGCGCGCCGTTGGCTTCCTCGCCTTCCATCCCGGCATCCACACCTGCCACCACCCCTGATCCACCTGCACCCCATCCGGCCCGATGCCAACTACCACCCTACCCCTCCCCGCGTCCCACAACCTCGGGCGTCCTTGGTGCCAGCCAGCTTGAAGCCAGCTACCGCCCCCGCTTCCAACGCCTCGGGGCCATCCGCTTCCCTGCCTGACTCACCTTCGAAAACAGAGGAACAGGAGACGGAGGCGGGCGTGTCGGTGGGGGCCGAGGCGACACGTACCCCATCGGTCCACGACTCGCCTTCTCCCGAGGACAAAGCAGCGGCTTCCACGGGTGCTACGGAGCAACCTCAACCTCCGCCGCCTGCTCAGGTGGTCGAGCCCGCGGCTCCCTTCTCGGGTCAGGTGAAGGAGGAAGATACCATACCGATTGAGCCACTTGATGGGGGCAGTCCCGTGCCGCCAGGGGGGCAACGGAGAATGACATCGTCGGGCGAAAGCACGAGGAGTGCGGGGCGACCAGGTCGCTGCCCTCGGTCGTTGATGCCGGGACTTGGAATTTGGGGGCTGGTGGACTTTGGTACGACGGGGTCTGACTTGGCTGGCTCGTTGTTGTGCCGTCGGGCAAGCCGAGGGGACGACGGGTGCAAGGTGGGTCTGCTGGCCTTGGCTTTAGTGGGCGCCGTGCCGGCACAAGCACAGGCACGGCACCAGCACCCGCCCCAGTTGGATCAACTGCCCAGTGTGCAACCCCTGTCGCCAGAGGATGTCTTGGTGCATGGGCACCGTGATACCCCTGCTTGAACTTCTCATCTACCCGTCCATTCTTTTTTTCTGCTTCTACCATCTACCCCTCTCCCCCCCCTTCCCTCTTTCCCACTTTTTTTTATCACACTCATCCCCACTCATCCCCCCTACTACCTTACATTGCTGCGCTGCAATGAGATGGAGGGGAGCAATGAAGCAGTTCAATTTCGATGGAACAGGAAGGGAGCGCAGCTTGCTTCGCACGTCCAGGTCCATGTCCAGGTCCATGTCCAGGTTCAGTCCAGGTCACATGCGCCGCCACCGTTCCAACGTCTGACAGACGGCGTGCACTGTGGCCTCATCGCCCTCTTTGATGGGCAAGTCGAGTGCTTGGGCCCGTCGCCCAAGAGGCCGACTTGAACGGTATGCCAAAACGTGTAGCCACGGCGGAGAGCAACGTAATGGGCCAAGGCGGCGAGCAGGATGGCAATGTGAAAGAGCTGGTGGGATGCACCAATGTAATCGAACCGGCCTGGCCAGACACGTTCGGGGAAGCGCACAAGGTACGTCAAGGCGCCCACGACGTAGAGCGCGCCGGAAAGCATGATGTGGTACATGCCCATCGTATGTGACACCGTCGCTACGCCGTACATGGACATGAGGTGGGCAGTGGGCACCACCGCGCTGAGGCCGAGCGCAAGGAAAATGTTGGTGCGCAAGGTGCGGTACTCCAAAGTGGTGTAACGTTCTTGGGCAACGAGGTAGATTGCGACAGCGCCCAGGAGGGAGACGCTGCCGCCATAGAGCAGTTCCAGGTTGGGGTGGCAGTGGAAGCCGTAGTGCAATGCAGGCAGGTAAGAGCCTACAATCATGCAGACAATGCCGATGTAGTCGAGGCGGTTGCTGAGTTTAGAGACGCGGTGCGAGTGTGCGGTGAGTGTATGGAAGGTAGCGCTAAAGCCAAGACAAATGAAGGCGCCGACGTAAAAGGAGGTGAAGGCAAGCTTGTCGCTCAGCGAGGGGGGCGCGGGGGCATGTCGCGTGTGGGGCTGGGGGCGCGGAGCAGGACGCGGAGGGGCAGACGAACTTCGGTCTGGCTCATGGCGGCTGCCACGGCTGCCAGACGGGCCGCATCGGCATCTGGCCCCATGTCGAAAGCCTCAGAGAGGATGTGGTGATGGAAGCCGCAGAAGTGGAGGAGGACGAGGGTGATGATGACGACGGCGCCCCAGAGATGGTGTGGATGTTGACCGTCTCATTGTGCCAGTAGGCATAGATGGAGCGAACACACTTGGCAACCGAGCCGTGGTCGTCGGGCTGGGAGGAGCCTTGCCTGGGTCGGGGCCAGGGCGGCGGTGGCCGCGGCGGATGAAGGCGTTTTCTTGGGCCGGGCGGGCAGCTGGGCGAAGGAGCAGAGGAGGGGGTTTGTGGAGGGCTCTGGCACGGAGGCGGCGGTGGTGTCGGCGGTGTCGGCAGTGGGGGGGACGAGGCGCTGCGGAGGTGCTGCTGGGAGGGGGCATGGTGGGTGGGCTGCAAGGGGAAGAGTGCGCAGCGGAAGCGCCAGCATGCAGGGGCACCCGTGGTTTGGGGGGATGCAATGGCCCTATTGTCCCAGACCCAGAGCAGCGCCCATGCGTCACGTGTGCTGCTGAGGCAGTTCGCACTGCCGGCGGGTGGAGCAGCGGCTGAGGTAAGACATGGCGCCGCAGTTGAAATTGAAATGCAGCGGGTGTCGCATCTGCGAGCATCCATCCAGCGTCTAATCAAACGCCTCCTCGCTCGCAACATCAACCCCAACGCTCAGGTAGGGTTGCCGCTCCCACACAGCACACCTCCGCCCCGAGAAGGCCGCCGCCGCTTGAAACGCCAAGCCGCGCACCCCCCCCCCCCCCCCACACCACCCCACCCCCATCCTCTCCCCCGCCGATGGCTGCACCCGCTGCCGACGCTGGATGGGTGCCCGACGCTGCCGTCTACAGCGGCTTCGTCCGTCTCCTCGACGCCACCCTCTCTCCCGACAGTGAGGCGCAGCAGCGTGTCCACGCCGACGTGGCCCGTCTCCAGGCCAACGTGCCCGACTATGCCGCCTACCTCATGTACGCCTTTGCCAATGCCCAGCCCGCCGGCTCGGCCGCCTCGGCGATCGCCGGCATCATGCTCAAGAACCACCTCAACCAACACTACGACGCCATCCCCGACCCTGTCCTGAGCTATGTCCGTGCCGCCGTCTTTCCCCTCCTCGCCTCCCCCTCTGACATGGCCCGCCGTTCAGCCGCGCGGTCCTCACCTCGCTCCTCGAACTTGGCCTCGATACCTGGCCCGACGGCATTGCCCAGCTCATCCAGCTCATGAACAGCGACAACCCAGACCAGATGGAAGCTGCGTTCAAGGTGTTTGCCAGCCTGACCGAAGACATTGCTCCCGCCCTCGAAAGCTTGGTCATCAATGGCAACAAGCCCATTGAAGTGCTTATTCCCGGATGGATCCAGTCCGCCACCTACACCGAGAAGAGGGTGCGTGTCCCTGCGCTCACCTCGCTCAATCGCATGGCCGACCTACCCTCCTTGACGTTTCAATCCCATTTGGACCCCTTTATCAGCGCGCTCTTTGTCTTGGCCACCGACGAAGACCCCTTTGTCCGCAAGGAAGTGTGCAAGGCCTTCTCCATTCTCTTGCGTACCCGATTCGACAAGCTCGAACCGCATCTGGATGGTGTGGTAGACTATATGATGTACTCGATGCGGGAGAAGGACGAGGCGGTGAGCCTGGAAGCGGCCGAGTTTTGGCTCGAGTTTGCCGAAGAGGAAACGCTCGTGCCCCGCCTGCAACCTTACCTGGGCAAGCTGGTACGGAGCATGTTGGATGGCATGGTCTATTCGGAAGAAGACCAGCAACTGCTCGGATCCGCCGAGGACGACGCGACGGTCCCCGATCGTCCAGAGGACATTGCTCCCCGACTTCTTCGTAGTACGGCCCACACGAACGAGCATGTGGAGCCAACCACGACAACGCAAGCGCGCTCTCGCGCAGCCATCGATGCGCGCTTTGCTAATGACGCCGATGACGATGACGACGACGACGACGACGAATGGGACGAAGATGATCTGGAGGATCTCGACGAAGAAGAAGCCCAGCGGTGGAACCTGCGCAAATGCAGCGCGGCCACCTTGGACGTTTTGGCGGGCCGATTTGGAGAATCGTTGTTGGAACCGCTTTTACCACTGTTGAAAGAACGCCTGTTTAGTGAAGACTGGCTGCAGAGGGAAGTGGCGTTGCTGGCACTGGGCGCGGTGGCCGAAGGCGCTTTCGGCGGGATGGTCCCGCACCTTGCTGCCCTCGTC
The DNA here is from genome assembly GCA_003971905.1 of Moniliella sp. 'wahieum'. Lineage (NCBI taxonomy): Eukaryota > Fungi > Basidiomycota > Moniliellomycetes > Moniliellales > Moniliellaceae > Moniliella > Moniliella sp. 'wahieum'. The sequence goes on along the minus strand of RSEE01000045.1, from coordinate 181,188 downwards.
CCACTCCTCCTCACTACCCTTTCTGACAGCAAGTCGTTGGTCCGCTCCATTACCTGTTGGACCCTTGGCCGGTACTCGCGGTGGTATGTCATCGATGCTTCGCCCGAGCATTTAGCCGCGTATTTTGCGCCCGTGTTGGAAGGCTTACTGGGCCGGACTCTGGACAATGTCAAGAGGGTGCAAGAAGCTGGCTGCAGTGCCTTTGCCACCCTTGTGGAGGAAGCAGGCCAAGCCATCGTCCCTTACCTCGAACCCGTCCTGCACACCTTGGCCCAAGCCTTTCGCACGTACCAACAGAAGAACCTGTTGGTCCTATATGACGCCATCTGCGTCCTGGCCGATGCGGTCGGTGCCGAGATGAACCGTGCCGAGCATCTGCAGACATTCTTGCCTGTCTTGATGGACCGCTATTCCCAACTGGATGACGACGACTTGGACTTGATCCCCCTGCTGGAATGCTTGTCGTCGGTGGCGATCGCGTCCGGCACGGGCTTTGGCCAGTACGCTCCTACCGTCTACGCTCGCTGTGTGAATGGTGGCGGACGTGCTGCAGAGGTACGAGGGAGCGGAGCTGGAGCTGGAATGGGATGAGCGCGACTTGGTCGTCACGTCGCTCGACCTGTTGTCGGGTCTGTTGCAAGGCCTGCAGGCGCAAGCGCAGCCCTTGGTAGGAGACCCATCACACAACCTGATGCCGCTGCTAGTGCAGTGTCTCCAGGTGGCTGAAAGCAATGTTCGTCAATCTGCATATGCGCTGTTGGGTGACCTGGCCATCTTTGCCTTCCCCCAGCTGGCGCCCTTCCTCCCCTACATTTTGCCCGAGATGGTGCGGCAAATCGAGCTGGCGTCGCAAGAAGAGACGGTTCAAGTGTGCAACAATGCCGTCTGGGCCGTAGGCGAAATCGCACTTCAACTGGGCGAGGACAAGCTGAAGCCGTGGATCCTACCTCTGGTCCAGCGACTTGTCCCGCTTCTGCTCGGCCGGACCAGCAAGTCTCTCACAGAGAATGCGGCGGTCACGCTGGGTCGGTTGGGCTTAGTGGCGCCCCAAGTGGTGGCGCCACATCTCGAGATGTTTGCCCAAGCATGGTGCACCTCGTTATGGGATATTCGGGACAATGAAGAGAAGGACTCGGCCTTCCGTGGCTTTTGCCGTATGGTCGAGCTCAATCCCAATGCCATCTCCAAGTCTTTTGGCTACTTTTGCATGGCCGTTGTGCGTTGGCAAACGCCCAGCACGGAACTTAACGACCACTTCATCAGGTGCGTATTTCTCCTTCCCGCGCGGTTGTTTTGTTTTTGGTCTTCCTGAGTGATGCGTACTAGGATCGGACGACTGACTTTGCTTGTCTTGCCTCTCTCCAGATACTCAACGGATTCAAACAGATGATTGGTCCCGCTGACTGGGAGGCCAGCAAGCAGCAGTACCCACCCCTGATTGCCGAGCGGCTCGCTTCTCGCTACGGCCTTTGACTTGCCTGCGCCTCCTGGTTGGTGTTTTTGTTTGGACCAGTCCCTGTCTTACGACCTTTCATTCGCACTTGCATCTTACGCCACCCCCCAATCACGCCCGTTCTTCTCTGCCTCGACATCGACTTTTGCTGTAGACCAGGCAAAGGTAGGACTATGGGACGAAGGTTAGACAGCCGTAGATGCCAGCATGGAGTGAAGGGGTGTCTCTAGGGGGGGTTGCGTGGTTGCTGGTTGCCACAGGGGAGTTATAGCAACGCACCGTTGAACATTTCAGGACCAGGTGTTGGTTGTGTTGCTGGTCTTGAGATCTTCGGGCTGTGCAAGTCGATCGCGTCCGAATATCCCTCTTGAGAATACGTTCATTGAGCGCCCCATTCTAACCATGCCCATCACCATCCCCATCATCGTGGCTTATTTGGTTGTCATCCAGCGCAACCAGACCTTCGATCTCAAGCCCAACCTCGCCGCCAACGCCAAGCAGAAGTGCTTTCCCCCCCTCCCACAGAAAAAGACGAGCCACGTGCTGGCGCCGCCGCTCAATAAAACAGCCTCTGTGTGCTCAAGCACTATGCCGAGGCCAACCTGAGCAGCGACAACCTCCACAACGCCGTCCAGCCTCTCCCCAGGCCAAGACTGCGACGATTATATGAGTGGCCTTGCCCCGTACGTCTCACCTTTCTGTTGAACGCGCGCAAAGTGTACTTCTGTTTTTGTCCCAGCTTTCTTCTGTACCCTGTACCCTATGGAGTCTTATAAGGATCAGACTCGAGCCAACAGGTCGTCGCCAGCCAGTGCATCATGCACATCATTTCCATCGTCACACGTCACAAAAAGAGGGTGAGGTATTGGATCAAAAAAGGGAGGTATCAAACCAGCAGAGCAGCATGGGGAACAGGGCAATGGCGTGCGATTCTGTCCCCAATAAAACAAACAACAACAAACAAGCAAAATGGGAGCCAAGCCCCTAGCCAAGCTTCAACTTCAAAGGACAATCAAACCGTTCAACGTTGGTTCAACCATGAACATAAACCTTGAACCTTCACTCTTCACGCCAGTCCGCTTACCGTCACCTCGGAATCCAGCACGGCCACAGCATCATGGAACTGGTCCTCGGGACTCGCGTCCCGTTCCCGTTCCCTTTCCAAATCGGCCTGGGCGGCACCGGCAGCAGCCAGTGCCGTCGCGGTTTCCAGGGCCGAGGAGAGGTCGGGCTCTGGCGCTGTAGCAGCGGCAGAGGCCGGTGTCGTCGTGGCGTGGGCAGGGTCCAAGGAGGGGGATGAAGAGCCGCAGCCGAAGCTGAGGCGGAAGCGGAGGCGGAAGGGGAGGGGAAGCAGGACGCGTCACGTCCAACAGCTGCGTCAGCACACGTGCATACACCCGAGGAAAGTGGGCTTCGAGCATGCCCGAGCCAAAGAGGATTTGACCAAACGCGTTGGAACGATTGCCTGTCACTTCGTAGATGCGAGCCTGCACCGAAGGGGGCGGGGTGGCGGACGCGGCCGAGGTGGCGGATGTGGCCGGCACGGTTTCGGCGGGCGAGGCAGCAAAGCTGTCGGGCGGGATAAGCAGCGCGTTTCGATCGTACGCGGCAAACACGCGGCCGGGAATGACGAGTTGAGGAACGGGGGCCTTGGTGCGCAGCGCATTGTAGAGGGCGCGTGTTGACTTTTCAAATTCCACTCGTGCCTTGGTAAGGGGGCCACCAAGACGGCCGCTTTGGTGCTCCAACGTTTGGCGCAGGAGGGTCAGGGTGCTAAAGTTGGCCACGGGGCAGGTGGCAAGCGCAGGGTCGCTCCGCTCGTCGAGGTGGGAGCATCCTCCGTCTTGCTATCCACCGAGGGGAGACTGTCGATGCAATGGAACCATCGAACGACTGGGCATCGTCGGGCTCAGTGACGATGGGTTCCGGGGTGAGAGGGACAGATGTCGGTTGGGCCGGGCGGTTAGCCTCCGTGTCCCAATAACTGATCCAGGCAATGGCGTTGCGAATGCTCAGAACCGATTCGTGGCTCAGGCGCGGCACAAGGTCGTGGTTGCACACAAACGCCGTAACAATCGGTTTGCAGTACTCGGCCAAGACGGAATCAAAAGTAGGTGGGCAAGCGTAGGCGAACGCATGGATCGAGCGCGTACGGATCGCCACCTCGGTTGCGCCGGGAATGGGAGCAACCACGTGCCGCCCTGCCCGCTCGATCGAGAGCAGCGTCTTGCCCGTGCTTGGATCTCCCCAGAGAACACTCAGGGCCGCCACCACCGCTGCCCCGAGCGAGTGACCCACCAACTCAATGTCGTAGTCGGGATGGGCTTGGAGCTGTTTCCACACCGCTGCATGCAATGGCCGTCCGGGCAGACGCGCCAAAGTTGTATTGAGCACGCCCTCGTGCGCTTTCGAGTTGGGCGGGAGGTGAGAGCCCAAGCGGGAGGCCGGTACCGCACAACAGGTCAAGTCGGTCGCCACGTCGCCCGCGGTGACGGTGCCACGAAGAACAAGGGTGATCTTGCGGCTATGGTCGCTGGTGATAACATAGTACCGTGGACGACTGGTTGTCGTCGGCACACCATCGGCGCCCATCGTTGCATCCAGCTCAGCTTCTTGGTCCAAGTCTTCCGGAGCAATTTCCACCATGGGGTTGTCCAAGGTATCGTACGACCCTCGTACGCATTTGACGCCTCCACGCCCGCCGCTACATGCAGCAGACTGTCGTCCAAATCGCCACGGAGGAGTTGCGCGTACGGGATGCCGTCCATATTCCAGGAAGAAGGGTGAGAAAAGTCGCGGTGGGGATCGTCAGTGTAGTAGCTTTCTCCCTCGGCTGCAGCGGCGGGCAACCGTGGCAATTCGTAGGTCCGGCCCAACACTGCATTTCCACGGGTAAGGCAGTCTCGAACAAACAACACGGCCTCGTTGGTTTGTTCGGGAAGGGTACGGATCCCATCGGGATGTTGGTCGAGAAGGAGCATAAATGCGCCTCCGTACACTGCTAACATGAGGCGCGCATGCGTGACCAGCCGCTGGACCCGGTGCGCCGCACTGAGAGCCCGCACGTCGTGTTCCGATATGTCGGTTTCCACCTCCTCGCTGACTTAGAGCTGGAGGAGCGGCTAAAATCGCTTTGCCGCACCAACGTCATTTCGGCTAGAATGTCACGTTCCACTTGCGGTCGGTTGACGGTCTGGATAGAGATCCAACAGAGCAGCGCCCGCGCAATGGTCACATTGTCAAACGCGGGAAGCCCACCAGGAGGGAGACGCTCATCGGTCGTGTCGTTCCATTCGGATCTGCAAGGTAGGGGAGAGAGTGAGTATGGGAACAAGCGGCAGGGCGGTGCGAGGGGGTACCCACTTGAGCAATCGCGTAAAGGTGACTAGGGAGCGCACCACATCGCTCGACAAGGCGGTTTTGATCTGTTCCACACCGCGTTGGGTCGCCGCCAGACCCATATCGGACACGCTTTCCCCAGGCCAATCGAGCCATGGGTAATGGCATCCACAAAGTTGAACAGAGCGTCGACACTGGCCCCTGCAGCGCCCGACACGGAGACCCGCCCACGACTGGAGGGATCGCTGGACCAAGGATTGGCAGGAACGGTCCCCATGGCCGCATCAACAGCCATGGCAGGCAGCGTAAGCGACGCCTTGGTCGCAAAGCGCGCAATGCCCAGCCCAGTCTCGTCCCGGCCTTGGCAGCGATAAACCCAGCTTGGTGGGTAAGTGTAGCGGCGGTCAGGCCTTTGGACGCCTTGTCGGCCCACCCATGCGCGCGCTCGATGGTCCATCCTTGGCGCGGAGCCAGCGCAACCGTATTCTCATTTGCAGTTTCAGCTTCACCTGCATCCCTTACGACGACTGCGTTGGCTGCCGCAGGCACACTCTCATCTTCGGGAGGGTCAGCGCGCAAGAGCGAGTCGGAGGTGGTGGTGGACGAGTCGGGATAGGAGGTGGCGGTGGAGGCGGTGTGGTGGAGGCGGCGATGGGATTGAGAGAGGGGTGAAAAAGTCCGTGCTGGACATGCTGGGGAGGTGTTGGTGGGAGGGGGGCAAGTCGAGAGTGTGTGCGCCGCAGTGGAGAGTGTGTGCCCCGCGCGCGAGCTGATGGATGGAGCGATACATGAAAAAAGGGCTGCGTGAAAGCGGGCGGAGCTTGAATGGGCGCCTGAATAAACGCAAATGGCCAGTCTGAACGTTCAACTTCAGCTCCAACGCTGGGTACGTTGGGTTTGAACACGCTACGTACTCCCACACAAGTGAGCCTCCTCGGCCATCAGCGCCAGTACGCAACCCTGCCCAACACAAGTCTCCAGGCTCCATACGGGCAACCTCACAGCTGCAAGCCGCAGCGGGTCAACATTGGGGGGGATAGCGCAAGATGACGCGGGAGAGGCAAAGTGGGCAAGTGCCAGAGAAGGGTGCCGTCCAACCGCAATCGACCTAATCAGTTACTGGTCGAGGAGTCCGAAGGGGTTGCGGACCAGATTGCCTGGCACCAGGACGGCTAGATCGGCATCCTAACCATCGTCAGACTTCCCTTACATTTGTTTGTATCCTCGCCTCCTACCAGTGCCTCCGCTTTGGGCCCCGGTCATGTTCAGTGTGGGTCGCATGGCTCACGTAGTGGATCCTACCAAAACGGATCTCGATACACCCTTGCTTGCATCTGCTCTTATTAACCTACAACGGAATGGGATAGCAGAGGGCCATGCAAACCACATACATGCGAAGCGCAGCATCCACCCTGGATAATAGCTCTACTCCTCAGCTGCTAGGCCAGGATCTGACATCATACGAAGGAGCCACATGAAAGCACCGCATCACCGTCTTTATTACTTGGACAACCTCTCCATCCCCGCCCGCACCCCATCCACCACCGCAACATTATCCACCCCTGCCTCGCGCGCCGCCGCCCCTGCCCTCGTCGGCACCCGACATGCCTGTACGGAGGAGAGGTCAGTTCGCACTTCCCTAATGTGCAGCACGAACGCGAAGACGTACCACTGCACCGAGGATCAAGGACCTGGCTCCGCGATCCAACAACTCGTGTGCGGCCTGCTTGATCTTGGCCTGAACCTGGTCGCGGGGGAAGGTCTTGAGTTCAATCGCCCGTAGCCCCGTAGGCAGGGTGCCGACAAACGGAGCCGATGCCGTATCGGTATACTTTTTCAGGATCGTGTTCACACCCGCATCAATGTCTTCGACCAAGTCGGGGGTGGTAGTGATGACAGCAAAGGGCGCGTGGCGTTCCAGTGCATCCAAGACAGCGGCGTCAAGGATGGTGATCGCCCTGTGGCCCTCGCCCTGCAGCATGGGCGCCAGGGGGTGATTCGAAAAGCACGCGACCAAGACCGCTTGGGACTCGGCCAGCAGACCGGCTCCCGGCTGGGACGTGAGATCGGCAAAGCACACTTGGGCCGACTGCTCTTGCCTCATTGTCAATCGACGGCGGCACGTCGGGGGAGCAGTGTAGTACACAAAACTCTGCCCGGGCGGGGCGAGGGCTCGCATGCCCTCGGTCATGAGCGTCGACGAGTTGGGGTTGACTACCAACACCGACTTGGGTGCGGGCGCCGATGGACGCCACACTTGGCCGCGCACCGAGTCGGGCGTGTGGGTGGACGACATGGGCAGAGGGGGGAGGAGCGGAGAAAAGGAGGGGCGACGCTCCGTAGCTAGGGATGGTCATCCTCATTAACCCCGTTGGTCGATGCAGTCATCGGTCATGGTCACCGGTCATTGGTCACGAGATTGGCGATGGCCTCCTTTTTTGAAACCAACAGAACCACAGCCTACCGACCAGCCAGCTAGACTAGGCGCTACCACCATGCTCCCGGCCAAGGGGACGTGCACGCAACCCTAGCCCCGCCAGCGGAGGGCCACCCGACCAAGTGCGTCGGGTGGCTGGGGCAGGCGGTGGCCCACTGCCCCTCTGGGCTGCATGTGCTGCGCCCCAATTATATACTCCCTCTCAGCACTCGCACCACCCCCGGGGTTTTTTTGCCACCAGCCGCACCTCCTTCCCTCGGCTGAGGACCCACCGTCTGTGCACCTGCCACCACCCCTACCCTCCTCATGCTGCTCCCCACTCCCCTCTTCATCAGTCTCCTACTGGCTGCCGCCCATATCTCCTCCGGTGTGCTCGCCTCCCCCGTCCGGACGTCTCGCGGGCTTCACAGTACGTCCTCTGCATTGTCGTCGTCCTTCGCGCCACGGCTCACCTAACCCCCCTTTTGCCACAGAGCCAAGCTCGCCAAGCTCCCCGATGCCGGCCCCTTGACTGCTACGATGCTTGAGACACAGGCGCGTATGCTGCGTCGCAAGTACGGCTGGCAGCAGACCGTCTTTGGTCCTCCTGGGACGGATCAGGTGACCATTCAGCCCATTGAGGAGAGCTTGCGTGCTTGATGCCGAAGCCGAGGCTGGGCATGGCGTTCCCTTGACCGACTTTATGAATGCACAGTACTTTTGCGATATTACGCTCGGCACGCCACCTCAGCCGTTCAAGGTCATCCTCGACACGGGCAGCGCCAACTTGTGGGTGCCGTCCAAGGAGTGTTCTTCGATTGCGTGCTTTTTGCACCACAAGTACGACCATGCCGTTAGCACTCCTATGTCCAAAACGGCTCGGCGTTCAAGATGCAGTATGTATCCGGTGCGATGGAAGGGTACGTGTCGCAGGATACGCTGGGCATTGGCGATCTGCTCGTCTCCAAACAAGATTTTGCCGAGGCCACGTCGGAACCTGGGCTGGCGTTTGCCTTTGGCAAGTTTGATGGCATCCTCGGCTTGGGGTATGACACGATCAGCGTCAATGGCATTGTACCCCCTTTTATCAGATGGTGAACCAAGGCTTGCTGGACGAACCTGTGTTCTCCTTTTACCTCGGATCGTCCGAGGTGGACGGAGGCGAAGCCGTGTTTGGCGGTGTGGATCCAGCGCACTACCGCGGAAAGATCACCTATGTGCCCGTACGTCGCCGGGGGTACTGGGAGTGCCGTTGGATTCAGTAGCGTTTGGAGACGAGGTGCTGGAACTGGACAACACGGGCGCCGCCATCGACACGGGAACGAGCCTGATTGGACTTCCGTCGGATCTGGCCGAGATTCTGAACAAGGAGATTGGCGCGTCCAAGTCGTGGAACGGACAGTATACGCTGGATTGTGCCAAGATCCCTTCCTTGCCCGACTTGACATTTGAGTTGGGCGGAACCAAATTTCCTCTTTCGGCGACGGACTACATTCTGAATGTGCAGGGCACCTGTATTTCCTCCTTTACCCCGGTCGACATACCGCCTCCGCTGGGCCCAATTTGGATTGTGGGCGATGCGTTCCTGCGGCGCTACTTGACGGTGTACGATTTGGGACGGGATGCGGTGGGCTTTGCTCCTAGCCAGCTCTGAACTCCCTAGAACATATGCGTTTCCAGCGTGTGGTTCGTCGGTTTTTTTCTTCAATTGCTTGGTGCGTAGCAGACCCTTTCTCCCCCTCTGCCTGCACCGTAATTTCTCTCCTGGGTGTGTGTTGTGTGTGTGTGTTGGTTTGGAAACCCGAGGTCCCGCATTGGTGGGGAAGAGGGGTTGGCCGACGCTGCGGTGACCTGGAGACCCACTGGAAGGATCCAGGGCGGTGCGTACCCCCCCGCATGACAGTCCCCTGACTCATGCGCTGTAAACAGCCGCCCTGCCGATGGGACTTGCCCTTCTGGGGAATGATGATAATGCCGCCCATCTGTGTATGATGCTTGTAGGTGATGGTCATCGGATTGGGGTCATGCGGTGGGCCTCGGCATAATGGTACAGGGCGGGATGGGGGGTTGGGCCTTAGGGGGGCACACAACCACTGGCCCCGTGCTTCTCTGGGCTGGCGGGCAGGCGGGGTTGAAATATTTCGACCACAGGGGGCTGGCCAGCGTCTCCCCCCCAAAAAAGATAGCAGCGCTGCATCAGCATCAGCGCTGGCCATCATGCATCATGCATCATGCCTCACCCTTGCGCCTGCTGCGATGCGATGGCAAGACGCAGTCAGTGCTCGTCAATAATGCATCGCTGCCACCTCCCATCCCCCCTCCTCTCCCTCTCCCCTCTGACCCACCACATCCCCCCCCCCTCCTAGCCGCTGATCTGCCCGACGATGCTACTGCTCCGCCTCCCCATTGTGGTCGCAACCTCGGTGGCGGCCTACGTCTACCCGCTCTATGCCTCCTACAAGGCCATCACTGCCCCCTCCCGCCCCGGATCCACCGCCACCCAGTACTCCTGGCGCATTCCCCGCACCCCTGTCCAGGCCAGCAAGGCCCCCACCGAGGTAGCTGAGCTCGAGACGTGGCTCATGTACTGGTCTGTCATCGCAGTGGTGCAGACATGTGAGATGTTCCTCGGTTGGTCGTGGAGCTGGTATGTCCCCCCTCTGCCGTCCCCCCCCCCCGGCGCGCAGCCCCATCCGACTCTAGGCACTGACCACAGGTTAGGATGCCCTTTTACGAGGAGAGCAAGCTTGCATTCACCCTTTGGCTTATATTGCCCCAGACGCAGGTACGTATCTGCACCCTCCTGGCGATGCCATGTGCCATGCTGTTCTGTGTCAAGTGCTGACGACGCCTGCGTACCGTACCAGGGTGCGGCCTACCTGTACACCACCTACCTCGGTCCCTTCCTGGCGGACCACGAGCGCGAAATTGACGCAGCTGTGGTCGAGGCCCGAACCACTCTGAAGCAGTCGGTCCTCACTGCCGGGCAGGGAGCGTATTACAAGGCGCGCGAGGCACTGTGGAACATTGTACGTCTCCTTGGGACCCGAACCCGAACCAGAACCCGAACCTGACCTCGAACCAACGGCACGAACGACTGACCTGTCTTGTAGCCCCCCCCGCCTGCGCAGGAAACACCCCAGCCTTCTTTCTTGGGTACCAGTTCCTCCCTCATGAATGCTGTCCGGGCCTACGCGCCCTCGGCCATGGACAAGGCCAGCACGATGCTCGGCGCGGCCGGGGTCAGCTCGATGGCCGAACAAGCCCGCTCCGCGCTCGGTGGCATGGCGGCCCCCACCGCACCGGCGGCACGTGCAGGACCGAGCCCAGCAGCTACGACATCGGCTTCCTTGCCTAGCATCCTTGCCGCTGCTCCCGCTCCACCCACCGCCCCTTCGGGCGAGAGCTCCGGTTCGGCACCCCTCACCCCGCTCACTCGCTCCGCCGCTCAAGAACGTCGTGGGGCGCTGCAGCGCGAATTGGCTGAGCTGGATGCCCAGTTGACCCAAGAGACGCAGCCCCCTTCCGTTCCCATGGATGCGCCCCCCTCGGACCCGCAAGCCATTCCCCACCCCCCCCCACCCCCAGCCCCAATCCCAGCCCCGACGGGCTTCCCTTTTGTCCCGGTGGTTCTCTCTCTCCCCCGATGCGGAGGAGACGGTTTTGAGCCATCGCCAGCGCCCGCGTCATCCGCAGCGTCCGAGGCCGAGATGGACGCGCAGGCCGAGGTCGAGGAGGTGGAGGTGCCGGAATCGGCCGACTCTTCCGCGCTCGAGGGCGGGTACGCCGTGTTGCGGCACACGTTCGTCTCGGACACTGAGTCGGAGACGAGGGTGACCGAGGCAAGTAGACGTTCTCCTCTCCCCCGTGGGACTTTGTCCTGGCCCCTTGTTGGTGGGTTTGTTCTTACTGGGTACTTGGTCCTCGACTCGACGGACCCCATTCCCCATTCGCCCATTCGCCCATTCACCCATTCACCCATTCACCCATTCATCCATTCGCCCATGCGCCTCCCTGCGCCTCCCCCCCCCTCCGTTGTAGTATACAGCGCGGTGGGGCGTGAGAACGGCCACGTTTCTTGATCGCGTCTCCCTGCTCCTGTGATCGACGCTCTGAGTTTTGCCTTTGTTTTGTTTTTGTTCTGTGACTATCCTCCGCCTTGTGAACTGTACCATATCCACGCGCCTACATCCATTTCGACTTGGGACTGGGACTAGGACTGGGACTGGGACGCTGTCCATACCGTCCGCACCCGTATCCGTATATCCTTCTCCTTTCCGAGACGTGCGAAGCGATCGAAGCGAGCTAGCTATTCACACCGATTCGATTCCATTCGTACCGCTTTACCAGTGCGACCCCCTGCTCGTCTTGGGATGTAGAATCTGAGTGTGGGGGCGGCGGGGAAGGAAGCGAAGGAGGCAGACAGGGCGTATAGGTCGGAGGCTGAGTGAGATCATCGCCGAAAACCACATTGAAGGCGTTGCGCGTCGGTGGGCCTGGTGTGGCTGGCAGGTCAGCCGTCGGGGGGGTATTAACCGGTAACCGGTAACCGGTAATAGGGAAAAGGCTAATGACACGGCGGCCATTTAATGACGCGGCTTACGTAGGTGTCAGCCTGACAGCTCAGCCTGGGGCCTGAGCACTGGGGCTGGGCTGGGCGTGGGTGGCGCCATGCGGGCGCTACGTCATGTCACACGTCATGCGTCCGCCCGAGCTGCAGGGGGCGCCGCACACTGGGCCACTGCCAGGGGGTGCTGGCTGCAGGCGGGGGCGTGACGTCAGCCTGCATGCCAGGCACGCGCACGCGGGCAGAGGGCGGAGGCGAGGCGACGCACACACTGGCCCCGCTGGATGGGGGATCCCTTGGATGGGGGCGGGGTAGGGTTGCCTCGTGTCCGCACGGGGCGACTGTGGCTGGGGCAGCTGGAGCCCCGGCGCGGCGCAGTGTCGGGGGAGTGTGATGCATGATGGTGTGATTAGGGCGACGGGTGATGCCGACAGCGTGATGGCTCGTGACCAACAAGTGACGCTGCCGGCCCGTTGACGCTTGCAGTTGAAGAAGCTTGAAGGCGCAGGAGCCCAGCAGACGCGTTGGGAGCAAGCCTACGACGGACACCGTCACCCGTCTCTTCACCACCACCGCCGCCTTTTCTTCTGTTTCTTCCTCCCCCTCTCCTCCTTCGCCCCTCCTCTCCTTCCTCCCTTCCTGCCTTCCCCGTTTCCTGCCGTGTGCTCAGCCTGAGCACCAGCAGTGCGCCGCGCCCGCGTCCCGCCCAACCCCCTCTCCTTACCCCCCCCCTGTCCCCACGCGTGCTGGAAGTGGGTGCGCGTCGTCTTGATGCCCTCCAGCCCCTCGCCCCGCTCTGTTGCTCTCGCCTGGCGCGCTCCCTCTATGCTCAAGCCGTCATCGCCACCCCCTCTCGCCGTTGCCCCACCAATCGCACTCCCCCCCTCATTCGGAGCCGCAGTTGCTCGTGGGCCCCGCTGCCGAGCCGGCCGAAGGCGGGCCGGGCCCCCCTGGACTCGACGCACCCGACGAGTGCTCGCCCACCCCGAGCCTGCCTTGCCTGCTGCTGCTCTCTTGCAGTCCAATCCGCCGCCTGGGTCTTGTGAGACTGCGGGGCCCTCGAAACACGTGGGGCACCCTGCGGGGCCCGAGCCCGAGCCGAGTGCTGCTTCGGATTCGGGTGGTCCCTCGCTCGACGCGCCTTCCGCCTCGGAGCTATCTTGCTCCGACGTGCCCTCCCACGGGTCCCTACATCTTTGATTTTCACGGATAGCCAAGCCGTACCCAATACCTCGGACCTCGTTCCTACCTTGGCCGAACCCCCGCTGCCGGACCGCGAACCGGACGGGGCAGAGGTCGGCGGGGACAACCCCCCAATCGCCTGAGCCACCAAACGACCTTTAGCTGCGGCTCATTCCACCAGTGTGGTTCAGCTCGGCGGGTCAAGGTGTACGAAATGGTGGCCGGCGCATGGGTCGATTTGGGTACCGGGTACTGCGCCGGAGTCTATGACGAAGCATCGGACCGTGCACTGTTGGTTGCCAAGCATGAGGCTGCCTGTTCCACCCTCCTATCATGCACTCGGATCAATGGTTTCCAAGACAACCTAGCCGACAAGGGGGATCAGACAGAACGGCCAGGTCAGGCCCGCTGTCAGCCCCTGCCGCATCCTGCGCCTGTCGAGCCGGGCAGTCCGGAGGACTGGGAAAACCAGTACATCATTGTTGTCTCTCCCGAGTTTGACCAGAACGATATGCTGCTCTTTTCTACATTGCTCAAGGAGGATGTGTACCGACAACAGCAGGGTATGTCTCTACGCCCCTTTGCTGAATGCGTTGACCACGGACCTGCTGACCTGCCTGCCAGATACGCTGATTGTTTGGACCGAGTCATCGGGAGCGGAAATGGCTCTTTCGTTTCAGGAGCGGTCGGGCTGCCATGAAATCTGGGACTTTCTTGCCGAGGTGCAGAGACAGATGCGGTCGTCAGGTACGTTCTCCTTCTTATCTTTGAGCACTGTGCTGAGCGTGCTGTCCATGTTGCAGATCCCGATGTCATCCATCGACTCGTCCTCTTCCCCCCTTGGTGGCCGCCGTGGACGAAGACAGGATTTTCGAGACGCACAAACTGCTGACGCTCGTGGAGCGGGTGGCGGGCCTTCCGGGTCTAGCGGATCTGACGAACCACCAGTTGCTCCCCGAACCACATTGGAGAACCTGGCGAGCATTGAACAGACGATCAAGACTGTTGCCGATCGGATCGCGGTGTGTGTACAACGAGAGCTGGGGCAAGTGAATGAGCTCGCCCCTGGTGGCATGGGGCGATCTTGGGTCCGAGCCAAGGCGCACGGATCGCATCCGTGTTTCGCGAACGGTTTTCCGATGCGATGGTGCAGTCTGGGTATCTTACCTCGTTGGGACCCACTTTGCCCTGGCCGAAAAGCAAGAAGACCTGTCTGGTCTCCATTCGATCTGTACCATTTCTCAGCACATTTTACTTCTCGGGGACGCACATCTCTATGAGCATGTGGTGCAGGACGAGATCTTTCGACCCTGGTAGGCATGCTGGAGTACGACCCGGCCTTCCCTCGAGCAAGGCTTCCTATCGAGCGTACATGGCCCACTCGACCGAGTTTAAAGAGGTGGTGCCCATTTCCAATCCCGTGGTCCGGGCCAAAATTCAGCACACGTACCGCCTCACCTTTTTGCGCGACGTGGTCTTGAATCGTATTTTGCCCGACCCGCTTCTCAGCCTGCTTCAGTCCATCACCTTTATCTGGCAACTGGACATTGTGTCTTGGTGCTTGAACCATCCTTCCTTCCTACCGGACCTGTTTGGGCTCTTTGCCCCGTCCGCCTCGGCCCGATCGCCCGACGAGACGAGTGAGACGAAACGGATCGACGCGGTTCTGTTTCTCCAGGCGCTCTGTGCGATTGGCAAGACGATGCAGCTGGGCAATCGGGCACAAATGTGTTCTCAGCTGGTCCAGCGCGGGTTGCTGGACGTGATTGCGTTTGGGCTCGGGGTGGGGTTGGAGCTGGGTACGGGGCAGCAGGATCGGAGCGTACCGACCCGGCCTTCCTCTTTCTCTTTCTCCGTCTCCCGTGGCCTCTCACTCCGATCCGGACCCGGACTCGGACCCTTGCTCAGCCCCGGAAAGCGACTCGAGCTCCACTGTGCCTGAATCGGTCGCTGCTCGTGCCTCGATACCCTTCTCGCCTACTGTGTCGCCTACCGCGGCTCATACGGAGCTCCATGCGGGACAAGGGGAACAAGGGAACGAGGTGGATCCAGAAATGGCGGCCAAAGTGCGCAACGCGGCGGCGGACATGCTGTTGATGCTTCTCGACTTGGACCCCCTCGCGGTGCGGCAGTACATTGTGCTTCGAAGGCACCTGCTTTCCTTGGCCTTAGCGACCAAGGCCACCGCCGCTGCTGCGCGACCGAGACGCGGGTGCGAGCCCAGCCCAACACCACATATGGCAAGCCTCGCAAGGTGATCCCACAAACAAGAGAGGAACCTGTCGAGCTGCCTCGGGGCAATGATCTGCTCCAGGTCATCTGTACCCTTCTGCGTACCGGTGAGGGAATGGGAATTCAGTCGCAAATGATGGACGTGCTGCGCTCCTTGTTGGATCCCGTTGCAGAGGGCGCAGCGACGGTGAGAAAGCGTCGTTGCTCACATTCTTTTACCGGGATGATGTCAGGGGCCTGTTTGGCCCGCTGGAGGGGATACCCTCGCTCTCGTCGTTGCGTCGCATGGAGGCGGAGGGAGCGTCCGGTCCGGCCGGCCCCCCCACCGCGCCTTGCCGTCGCTGGGACTGGAACGCAGTGTCCTGCTGGCCCACCTGTGCGACTTGTTGACCTATCTGCTCGTGTCGCACCCCGACCGAGCCGAGCAGTTTTTTATCGCTGCCGAGCTGGGCGGGAAACTGGGTGCGCTGCTCTTGGCCAAAAACCGGCCCTTGGTCGCGGCAGCGATGCGATGCATCAAAGTGTGTGCCACACGGGACAATCGGCAGCTGCATGAGTACCTATTGACGTGCGATGTGATGGACCCGTTGCTCAACTTGGTCGAGACTGAGCTCGCTTCGGGCCGCACGGGCGTGGTGACCAGTACGGCGCTGAGCTTGTTCCGTATCTTGGTGTCTGAAGACCGGTTGCGCTACGTGGCACTCAGCGTGCTAACGCGCTACGAAGGCAAGGTGCGCCGCTTGGCCATCGATGCTAAAGTGGGTCGTGTCTTTGCCGAACTGACCGAGCTCACGATGGCCGCGCCCCGCTGGAGCGCACCCAGCATGCCGGACGTTCCTATGCGTCTTGGCCTCGCCCCGCTTCGCGCGAGGGAGGAGGATGCCGACGATTGGTCTGATGACGAAAGTGCGACGCCACCGCCGCGTAAGAGAAAACGGTTGACCACCAGTTCGCCCACCCAGCTGGCTAAGCGAGGCCACATGCGGTCGCCATCACAGTCGTCCAAGCGGACTCTTGTCCCGTACGACGACGACAATGACGACGACGATGAAGACGAAGACGATGAAGACGGCAACGACGATGACGAAGGTGGGGAAGAGGCGCTTCCCGGCGCCAGAAACTTACATCGTCCCTCCCTGCTGAGCCGCAATCGACGACGAAAAGCGGAATCGGGTGCGTCGCCACTGTCCAAGCAGGTCCTGGAGACCTTACCCAGCCTCCTCCCTCTCCCGCCCGACGAGCCCAGCCCGCCTTTTCCCACCGAGCACGCTCCCGCTCCCGCTCCCGCTCCCGTGTGCTCCGACCAAGCCACCGCTGCCCCCACCCCTGAGCAACCTTCCGCTCCTCTCTGCACCCCCATGTGCACGGGCTTGTGGTCGCCTGTCCCGTCACTCGTCACTAGTCACTGGCGATGTGACCCACCCTTATGCGCGCTGAGGTTGAGGTTTGACCCCTCCCCCCCCTCACCCTCAGATTTCTCCCCTTATGTGGACACATTCCCGGATGTGTCGCAGCCTAGGCTAGCTATAGCTTTCTGTTCCTATATGTTGGCCGTGTCCTGCATGCCTCTTGGCACCTGTATTGTATATCACTGAGCGACCCCCTTGGAGCTTAGGCGGCAGACTTGCACGCACCATAGAACTTGTTGTTCCAGGTGAATCGATCGATAATCGACGAATCGAGGATCAAGTCGGCCAAGGGGGGTGAGGAATCGCGCACCGAATAGATGGGACCGGGCGGGGGAGGCCGAACCACGATCCAAATCGTCGATTTTTTTTATTGTCTCTTCAATCCACCACATTAATTGGCCTGGCCGATGCCGATGCACGACGCGCCTTGGCTCACCCGTTTGGGAGGGGAAGTCGCCCCGCTGCTCGCCATCGCACACGGCCGACGTGCCGGTCCCGCGCGCACCCCCGCTCGGTTCTGATGCAGCTCGCGCTGGTCCTGACGGGCGTACGACGAGGTTATTTGCTCGACTACCCTTTGAAGCCGGGGAGCGAGGCACGCCTCTCCCGCGCCTTGGCCAACACGCAACCAACATCCATCTCCTCTCCTCTTCCCTCCTCCCAGGGCAGGGCAGGCAGGATTCAGCACACGCAACAGGAAGAACAAGTCATCATAGTCAATCGGCAGCTGCTGCCCCCGCTCGACGCGCGCTACCGCGGTGATTTTGGTGGGCAGGGGCGCGCGTCCGCTGTGCGCCGGGCCGGAGGATTGGGCGGTGCACCGCCTAGCGCAGTTGGTGCGGCAGGTCCAGCTCGCCGTGCAGAGGGGGGGCGACTGGGTGCTGACGGGGCAGGCGGACGTGGTGGCCTTGGCTGGATGGCTGCTGGAATACGAGGTGCTCTACGCTGTCTCCACAAGAAGACGAAGTAGGGCAGCAGGGCCGCCAGAGGCCACGGAAGAAAAAAGGAAGAAGAAGGGCCAACCCACCGAATCCACGCCGTGGCAGCTGCACCCATTGTCCGGCCCTGCCCCGCCTGCACGGGCGGCCGCAGACGGTGCGCCGGGGGCGGCGGACAGGCGGGGCAACACGCTCGGGGACGAGGTACTGGTGGTGCACGAGGTGCGGCTGGTGTCGGGCGCGGGGAGCAGGCGCAGCGGCAGACGCAGGAGGTGATGGCGTTCAGCGTGCCCGAGGCATTGCTGGGGGTGATGGAGGCGGGGTGGCGGAGCGGCTGCGGGGGCGCTACGCGGCGCGTCTGGGCGGCTGGGAGGCGGCGGGGGCGGTGGAGGTCAAGGTGCGGCGGGTACAGCTGGCGCAGGTGGCGCTGTGAGGGTGGCCCATTGGTCCGATCCGACGATACCCATAATAGTACTGGCGTTAGCCTCGTATTCAGCTCCTCTCGTTTAACCTCGTAATCATTCCGCCCGGAACATATATGGCACAGCGCGAAGCCTGGTTGAGTCACAGAGCACAAGTCGATCGGAAGTGCTCAGGCTGAGCCCCCATCTGGGCCTCGCACGAGCGACCAGCCAACAAGGGGATGCGGCTGCCTCGTCCCCTGCCGCGTCTCCTGCCCCCCCGCCTCCTGCCCCCCCCTGCCCCGCCCCCTCGCCGTCGCCACCCCCCCGGCCCCCCCCCTCCTGAGCACGACCGCCCCCTCCTCCGGACCCCGCTCCCGCTGCCCCCTCTCCAAAAAGGGTGCCAAGAAGGCGGCCAAGGCCGAGCAGCTCGCTGCCAAAAAGGCCGCCAAGGCAGCCGCCGCCCAGCCCACGCCGGCCAATGCATCCGCCAAGAAACCCAGCAAGGAGCCCAAGCCCAAGCTCGTCGGACCAAAGTCCGTCTGGGTACAGGGCACGGGGGAGAAGAAGGATTTGTCGGCGCCGATGGACAATGCGTACGACCCCCTCAAGGTCGAGTCGTATTGGTACGCCTGGTGGGAGAAGCGGCTTCTTTGCTCCGCGCCCAATCACCGAGCAGGACCCGTACAAAAAGGAGGAGACGTTTGTCATCCCCATCCCGCCGCCCAACGTCACTGGCAGTCTGCACATTGGCCATGCGCTGACCATGAGCATCCAGGACACGCTCTGTCGCTGGTACCGCATGCAGGGTAAACGCGTGCTCTATGTTCCCGGCTTTGACCATGCCGGGATCGCAACTCAGGCCGTGGTGGAGAAGCGGCTGCTCAAGTTTGAGCACCTTACCCGGCACGACCTGGGGCGGTCCAAGTTCCTAGAGCGCGTGTTTGCCTGGAAGGACGAGTATGCGGCGACGATCGGCACGCAGCTGCGCCGCCTCGGCTCCTCCTACGACTGGTCGCGTGAGGCATTCACCATGGACAACACGCGTTCGCGTGCGGTGACTGAGGCCTTTGTCCGTCTGTTTAACGACGGCATCATTTATCGCGCCAATCGCATCGTCAATTGGTCTTCCTACCTCACCACGTCCCTGTCCAACCTCGAGGTGGACCAGAAGGAACTGGCTGGCCCCACCTTCCTCTCCCTACCTGGCTACGGCAATGAGAAGATTCAGTTTGGTGTGCTCTTCCACTTTTACTATCCCATTGCCGATGCCCCCGCCGACGCGCCGGTGGAGCAGCGGTTGCTCCCGATCGCCACCACGCGTCCCGAGACAATCCTGGGCGACACGGCCGTTGCCATCCATCCTGACGATCCGCGCCACAAGCATCTGCACGGCAAGTTTGTCCAGCATCCCTTTTTCCCCGACCGCAAGTTACCGATCGTGTTGGATGCCGAGGCGGTCGATATGGAGTTTGGTACGGGCGCCGTCAAGATCACCCCGGCGCACGACCCGAACGATTTTAATGTGGGCGTGCGCCACCAGCTGCCGTTTGTCAACATTCTCAATGACGATGGTACGTTGAATGAAGAGGCGGGTCCGTTCCAAGGCATGAAACGGCTGTCGGCACGTAAGGCGGTGGTCGAAGCGCTCAAGGAAAAGAAGTTGTACATTGAAGAGCAACCCAACCCCATGAGCGTGCCCATCTGCTCTCGCTCGGGCGACGTGGTGGAACCGGTGCTGAAACCACAGTGGTGGGTCAAGTCCAAGGTGCTGGCTGACGAGGCGGTGGCGCTAGCCCGCCAGCAAGGGCTGACCATCCGCCCCGACACAAGCAAAAATGAGTTTTACCAATGGCTCGACCACATTCTCGACTGGTGCATCAGTCGCCAACTGTGGTGGGGCCATCGGATTCCTGCCTACTTTCTCGAGGTGGAGGGCGAGGAATGGATGAACTGGACAGTGCCAACTGGATTGTCGCCCGCTCGCCTGAAGAGGCCCAGGCCGAGGCAGAGAAACGTGCGGGCGGCAAGAAGTTTACGCTTCGACAAGACGAGGATGTACTGGACACGTGGTTCTCCTCGGGTCTGTGGCCGTTTAGCTTGATGGGTTGGCCGGACCAGACGCCCGATCTGGCCCACTTTTACCCCCCAATTCGCTTCTCGAGACGGGGCGGGACATTATCTACTTTTGGGTGGCACGAATGGTGATGCTTGGAGCGCACTTGACCCACACGTTGCCCTTTCACGAGATTTTCTGCCACGGTATGGTGCGCGACGCCCATGGCCGCAAAATGTCCAAGTCGCTCGGCAACGTGATTGATCCGATTGACGTGATTGAGGGCATTGACCTGGCCGCGTTGCATGCCAAGTTGGAAAATGGGAATTTGGATCCCAAGGAGGTGGCCAGGGCCCGGGCAGGGCAGACCAAGGATTTCCCCAAGGGCATTCCTCAATGTGGCACCGATGCCCTCCGCCTGGCTCTGGTCGCCTACACCACCCCAACGCGGACATTAACTTGGACATTTTGCGCGTTGAAGGCTACCGCAAGTTTTGCAACAAGATGTGGAACGCAACCAAGTTTGCGCTGCTCAAGCTCGATGGGTTTACCCCTGCCTCGGTCGCCGCCGCGGCGCAACCGGGCAACAAGAGCGCCCAGAGCCTGGTCGAACGCTGGATCCTGGCCTCGCTGCACGAGACGATTGGCAAACTGAACAAGGCGTTGGCCCAGCGACAATTTATGGAGGCGGTCCATGCCGCGTACCAGTTCTGGCTGTATGACTTTTGCGATGTGTACATTGAGGCCATCAAGCCTATCACATGACCACCCGAGTGCGACGGTGGCTGGCTCGGCCGAAGCCCAGGCGAAAGCTTCGGCGCAAAGACGTTGTACACGGTGCTGGACCAGGGATTGAAGTTGCTGCACCCGTTTATGCCGTTTGTGACTGAGGAGTGTGGCAGCGTCTGCCGCGCCGTCAAGGCGAGACGGCAGCGACGATTGCGCTGACGGCCTACCCGACCCAGGCCGCCCACCCCGAATGGAAGGACGACGCGAGCAGGCGCGACTTTGACCTGCTGTTCGAGTCGGTCAAGACGCTGCGTGGGGTGGCATGCAGTATGGGGTGATCAAGCAGCTGGAAATGTACCTCGAGGCCGAATCGCCCAGCCTAGGCGCGGTGCTGCACGAGCAAAAATCGGTAATTGAGACGCTGATCAAGGGCGCCAAGGGCGTCGAGGTCCTGATTGGACCGCCCGAGCAAACGGGAAGGCGATCCCGGGCGGGTGCGCCGTAGCGTCGATCCAGGCCGGGCTGCGCGCGCATGTGCTCGTGCGCGGCCGGATCAACGTTTCGGCCGAGGTGGCCAAGCTGGACAAGAAGCTCACCCTCGCTGAGAGCAACATTGACCGTCTCACCAAGCAGCGGGAGCGCACGGCCCAGTGGGAAAAAACTCCAGACCAGATCAAGCAGCAGGTGGAGACCAGCTTGAAGAACTACGAGTCGGAGCGGCAGGCGCTGTTGGATGCCAAGGCTTCCTTTGAGCAGTTCCGCTAAGAGTAGCTAGGATTGCATTGCAATGGATGTCTAGCTACCAAGCTTGCCACGAAGAGTGTGTGCACGGATTCGAGGGCCTCTGCGTCCGTGGTTCCCACCCGGTCGCCCCGCGCCCATATAGTCGTCTGCATAGCCATCATGCCCGACCTGCCAACGTCTGCTTGGACTTATATTGCCTGGAGATTAAGCGCTTATTAACATTCGTATAGTATACCCAGCCCCGCTCCCTCGCCAGCACGGGCCACACGTCTTCGAATTATTGCTTTTGTGCTCATCTCCCTCATGCGTACCATGCACCATGGAGGGATCAAGGCCGTTGACGAGGGAAGAGGATCGCTTGAAGCTGGTCAAGACGGCTGCTGAACCGTTGAGCGTGTTGTTGACGATGAATGTGTGCTACGCTCAAGAGGGTCGATCCAGATCCTGATCGATCCTCTCGATGCTTGAAGCTTTGATCGAGATGGTGCTCCCGGGTCTTGTCTTCGGTCATTAAGTCATTGATCATCGGTCATCGGTCATCGGTCATCGTCATCGTGTCGCATGCATGTCACATGTCACATGTCGAGTGCGTCACGTGATATGCTTCAGCGCCGCGGAGGGTTTCTGGTTGCTGGCTGAGCTCAGCGCCAGAAGCGTCACACGTCAGCGTCAGCGCTGATTTGGAAGTCAGCCGCTGAGCCTGGCTCGGCCACCCATAAGCGTCTGGCTTACGGCGCTTATCGCTTATCCCCAGCTATCGCCGTTATTCGGGGCCCATGTCGCCGTTATCCCCATGTTCTTCTTGGACCTGCCCACCAAGGCATCATCCACCATGGACATCATCTATTGCCCAACACGTTCCCCGTTCCGGGTTCTCAACCTCAGCGATCAGGCTGAGGCTCACCCTCGGTGCACCGGCCAACCATCCCCGACGGAAAAACAGATCTTAGATTTTGTGGACGTTTTATGCTTAGCGCGTATGTAGGGCGCGGAAGAGGCCGCGACTTGGAGCGAGTCCTTCTAGCGTCCTTTGCAAGCTTCCAGCTGTCGGCGCTTCAGCGCTCCTCGTGCTGGCGGACGCGCTGGCGGCGGGCGTAGAGATACTGGGAACGTCTCAACCGCTGAGCCTCACTAAGCTGGCGCAGGGACGAATCGAACCGATGACGCCGAGAGATGCACTAGGTATTTGAAAAGGGCGGAGCGAAGGTCAAGGGTGTTCTCGGGAGGCTCGTGATACGTGTGATAGGCCCTCGGCGGCTGTGGAAGAAGCCGAAGCAAAACCTTGCGGATGACGACGCCTTGCCAGCACAGGAATACACTCCGCACTGAATCTGGGTACTCGGTCATGCACATGCGTCATGCACGTCATGCACATACGCTCAGCGGCTCAGCCAGCGCTCATATACAAATAGACCCTGAATCAGCCCATCATCCATCATGCATCAGACCGTACCTTGCAATACTTCGCCCCCGTGGTGTCGTGGGTCGCATGTGCCCACAATTGATCGTCGAGAGGGGTGTCGTGTGCCGCAAGGCCCTGACCTCAGGCATCAGACAGGCCTCAGGTCCCACAGGCGCCGCCTCCAACCTCAAACATCAGCGTCAGCGCCAAACGCCATCCTTTCCATGGAGTCCGTCGTTCGGCCCAGTATGCTCAGGCCTCACAGTCAGTACTGAGGAGTACGGCGAGCAGCTGCTACGCCAAGCTACGCCAGCTACTAGCCGTGGCTTCAGGCCAGAGGCGTCGAACGCGTGACGAGAGCTACTAACGACCTGCTATGGCAAGAGCCAGTGCGCTGTGGGAGGGGGTTGGCAGGGTTCGCGCGTTCAGACAAAGTTGGTGCCGCGGTGTTGCGCGGGGCCCGTTGGAACGCCCTACAGGGGCGAGTCGCTTCAAGTTTGTGTGACAACCGCTTCGAAGCCCTTGAGCTTGACCTTCCGGGCAAGAGCAAAGCAGAATGATCGATTGATCGATGAATGGCGGGGCCCTCGTGATCGATGCATGTGCACCATGCCTGATGCAACTGATGCATCCCGCGTGCGCGTGATGTGGGTTGCCAATTGTGGGTGGGCTGAGCGCCGAGACTCAGCCTGAGGCCCTCAGTCGCTGAGGCCCTGGCTGGAGGCGTTGCGGGGGAGGTGAGTGTGTGGGTCGTTTCAGCTGTGACGATCTGAACCATATTTCCATCCTCTTCGTTCGCTGCTATACTATCTGAATCAATCCTGCTGGCAACCCCCAATGCGCCGCCTTTATATAGCCCTCCATGGACCAACAGCCTTGCTCCCCATCTCTCTCCTCCACCGCTTCTTTCTATCTGTGCGTACACAACGGTCGCATCCCCTGTTTTGCTCCAGCGACTGACCGGGGCCCCCGTATCTTCAGATTCTATTAGCCTACCACTGTCGACGTGTATCAAGCACTGGAGCCCAAGGGTCCCCTTGGCCCCGGCAAGATTGAGCGCCGCGACCTTCGGGACGGGGACTATCGATTGCCATTTCTCACTGTGGGTACTGCATGTCGGCACGCACTCGCGCTCGACTGGGGCTACTGGTCCTACCGTTCCCTCTGGTGGCCCGGGCACGAGATTATTGGCGGGTGGCCGAGTCGAAGGACCCCAAGTTTCAAGGCGGGCGAGTTGGTCGGTGTTGGATGCATGGTCCAATCGGGCTGTGTAACGGATAGCGAGCCCTGTGCGTTTTGCCAAGAAGGGGACGAGATTCATTGCGTCAAGGCCCCTGCTCACCTACGCTAGCCACGACAATTGATGGATCTCTGACGTATGGCGGGTCTCAAGCATCGTGGTCGACGGCAAGTTTGTGCTCAGGTGCCCGAGAACCTTGACCCTGCTGGGCAGCACCTCTGCTTTGCGCTGGTATCACCACCTACTCGCCCTTGAAGCGCTTCGGTGCCGGTCCGGCAGAAGGTGTTGGTGGCCGGGCTGGGTGGCCTGGGCCACATGGCGATCAAGTTGGCTAAGGCCTGGGTGCTGAAGTTTCTCTGTCCTCGCGTTCGATGAGCAAGGCGCAAGAGGCCAAGGACTGGGTGTGGACAAGTTTTTGATCACCACCGATGCCACGCAATTCCAAGCCGCCCGCCTCTTTCCTACGACATTGTGATTGACACGATCAGTGTCGACCACGACTTTGGGCCGTACCTGTCGTTGCTGAAGCCTTACGGTGTGATGGCCGTGGTGGGCCACATTGGCCCTACCACCTCAACACCGCCCCGCTCGTCTTTGGCAACCGCATCCTGGCCGGCTCGGCCATTGGCGGAATCAAGGAGACGCAAGAAATGCTCGACTTTTGCGGGGAGCACACATTGTGGCCACCTACGAGCTGGTCAGCTTTAAGGACATCAACCACGTGTGGGCCGGCTGTACACAGAGCGCGTCAAGTACCGCTTTGTGTTTGACACGGCTACTCTTTAACCTATGTTTTTTGTTCAAGCGGGAACGTATCATTGTTGGTAACGTCGACCGTCAGATTCCATAACCGTCCAATGTACTTTTTTTTTTATTCTCACGTGTGCTTGGGAGTAGTATGGAACACCGCTCGTTTCTTTAGTTTTTTGGTGCTGTGGGACGTTCGCCAGTGTCAAGTGCCGAGAGCAACTCCTTTGGTGAGGATGGATACAAGGGTCCATGAAGTCGAACAAACGAGGGAGGGGATTTGAGAGGAAGCAGTGAGCTATGATAAAGGGTGCTTTGTGTGCGTGCACGCCAGCAGCTTGCTTGGGAGCTATTGTATCAATGGCTCCCGTTGCAAAAGCGATGTCCCCAGGCGGGGCATGATAGCCAACAGCAGTGAAGCAAAAGGAATAGTAGACAGCACTGCTCGCCCACGGCCGGTCGCTGCAGCGGATGGCAGAAGAAATGGGCTCGATGGAGCTGAGGAGCGTCGGGGGGCCCAGAGGAGGCAAGGGGGAGGACCACCGGGAATGGAGGGGGGGCGAGCGAAGGAGAAACAGTGGGTAATTTGTGCTGCGTGGCCTGCGTGGCGCAGGCGGCAGATGAACACGTCGGCGAGGCGGGCGAATGCTGGATTGAAAGAAACAGCGTGCGGTGTTTGGATTGCATTGACGCGTGACGGGGACATGCGACCATCACGCATCCCACGTGCATCAGCGGCAGCACCCGCACGTGACACGCCCGGGGGCGGCACGGGCCTGTGTGGGGCGGGGGATGTGGGGAGGGCGTCTGTGGGCAGGCGGCCGCAGCACGCGTGCGGGGCGAAGCACAGCCAGAGGCGACCGCATTCTTCTTCTTCCCGCTCCTCGCCCCCCACCACCCCTCCTCCCTGCCCGCCATGCCCATCGGCCACGACGGGTACTACCGCCGCGCCGCCCCGCGCGCCTCTGGCCACGGCCCCAGCACAGCCACAGCCCCGCCCACATCCCCCACCCGCCTCGTCCGCTCCCGCCCGCCCGCCCAGCCCCCGTCCCCCCCCTCCACTCCGCCCGCCTCATCGACTTTGGCGACGACGACAGCACCGCCTCCGCCCAGCGCTCCCACCCAGCGCCCCCAACCCCTACCAGGCCGCCCCGCTCCCTCGACATGTCGACGCCTCGGTTACCCATCCGACTCCGCCCGCCCGCCCGCTCCTTCTCCCACCACCCGCCCCCGCCCCCTCGACCCCTACTCTCCGCATGCCAACGCCCAACGCAAGCAGCCGCGACGGCGACCAAGACTCTCTCCCTCCCGCACTGCCCGCCGCATGAGCAACAGCAGCTCGGTGCAACCCGTCCGTCCCCTCCCCTCTCGCGCTCCAACTCCGTCATTGCCCGGCGCGCAGCCGCCACGCCTCGGCTCTTGCCGCCCAGCCCATCACATCGGCCCCAGGCAGGCACCAGGACGCCTACGATGACGACACCTCCTTCACAGCCTCTCCACCTGGCCGCCGCTCCCCCTTCGCCGGAGCCCGTTCATACTACTGCGTCCAACATGCGCTCTGATGCGTACCTCGACGATGACGACTATGACGAGCGCGACGCCAACCCGCCCCGGTGGGATCCCTCTCCCGACCATGAGCGGGAGCCCATGCCTCACTACGCTGATGAGCCCCTGACCGAGGAGGAGGAGGAAGAGGAGGAGGAGGATGAGGAGGGAAGGAGGAGAGGAGGTATGTATGGTTTCCCGCTTGGTATGGATTGGGCTAACATCATTTGTCTGTTTGTTTATTTGTTTTTTCCGTGGCAGATGTTCGCGCCCCTATTCCCGGCTCTACCAAAAAAATCCGCCGCCCATCTCCCTCCCCGTTCGGAGAGGACTCTTCGCCTGGTGTGCCATATAGTCGTCTGCATAGCCATCATGCCCGACCTGCCAACGTCTGCTTGGACTTATATTGCCTGGAGATTAAGCGCTTATTAACATTCGTATATATACCCAGCCCCGCTCCCTCGCCAGCACGGGCCACACGTCTTCGAATTATTGCTTTTGTGCTCATCTCCCTCATGCGTACCATGCACCATGGAGGGATCAAGGCCGTTGACGAGGGAAGAGGATCGCTTGAAGCTGGTCAAGACGGCTGCTGAACCGTTGAGCGTGTTGTTGACGATGAATGTGTGCTACGCTCAAGAGGGTCGATCCAGATCCTGATCGATCCTCTCGATGCTTGAAGCTTTGATCGAGATGGTGCTCCCGGGTCTGTCTTCTTCGGTCATTAAGTCATTGATCATCGGTCATCGGTCATCGGTCATCGTCATCGTGTCGCATGCATGTCACATGTCACATGTCGAGTGCGTCACGTGATATGCTTCAGCGCCGCGGAGGGTTTCTGGTTGCTGGCTGAGCTCAGCGCCAGAAGCGTCACACGTCAGCGTCAGCGCTGATTTGGAAGTCAGCCGCTGAGCCTGGCTCGGCCACCCATAAGCGTCTGGCTTACGGCGCTTATCGCTTATCCCCAGCTATCGCCGTTATTCGGGGCCCATGTCGCCGTTATCCCCATGTTCTTCTTGGACCTGCCCACCAAGGCATCATCCACCATGGACATCATCTATTGCCCAACACGTTCCCCGTTCCGGGTTCCAACCTCAACCTCAGCGATCAGGCTGAGGCTCACCCTCGGTGCACCGGCCAACCATCCCGACGGAAAAACAGATCTTAGATTTTGTGGACGTTTTATGCTTAGCGCGTATGTAGGGCGCGGAAGAGGCCGCGACTTGGAGCGAGTCCTTCTAGCGTCCTTTGCAAGCTTCCAGCTGTCGGCGCTTCACGCTCCTCGTGCTGGCGGACGCGCTGGCGGCGGGCGTAGAGATACTGGGAACGTCTCAACCGCTGAGCCTCACTAACTGGCGCAGGGACGAATCGAACCGATGACGCCGAGATGCACTAGGTATTTGAAAAGGGCGGAGCGAAGGTCAAGGGTGTTCTCGGGAGGCTCGTGATACGTGTGATAGGCCCTCGGCGGCTGTGGAAGCCGAAGCAAAACCTTGCGGATGACGACGCCTTGCCAGCACAGGAATACACTCCGCACTGAATCTGGGTACTCGGTCATGCACATGCGTCATGCACGTCATGCACATACGCTCAGCGGCTCAGCCAGCGCTCATATACAAATAGACCCTGAATCAGCCCATCATCCATCATGCATCAGACCGTACCTTGCAATACTTCGCCCCCGTGGTGTCGTGGGTCGCATGTGCCCACAATTGATCGTCGAGAGGGGTTGTCGTGTGCCGCAAGGCCCTGACCTCAGGCATCAGACAGGCCTCAGGTCCCACAGGCGCCGCCTCCAACCTCAAACATCAGCGTCAGCGCCAAACGCCATCCTTTCCATGGAGTCCGTCGTTCGGCCCAGTATGCCTCAGGCCTCACAGTCAGTACTGAGGAGACGGCGAGCAGCTGCTACGCCAAGCTACGCCAGCTACTAGCCGTGGCTTCAGGCCAGAGGCGTCGAACGCGTGACGAGAGCTACTAACGACCTGCTAGGCAAGAGCCAGTGCGTGGGAGGGGGTTGGCAGGGTTCGCGCGTTCAGACAAGTTGGTGCCGCGGTGTTGCGCGGGGCCCGTTGGAACGCCCTACAGGGGCGAGTCGCTTCAAGTTTGTGTGACAACCGCTTCGAAGCCCTTGAGCTTGACCTTCCGGGCAGAGCAAAGCAGAATGATCGATTGATCGATGAATGGCGGGGCCGCTCGGTGATCGATGCATGTGCACCATGCCTGATGCAACTGATGCATCCCGCGTGCGCGTGATGTGGGTTGCCAATTGGTGGGTGGGCTGAGCGCCGAGACTCAGCTCTGAGGCCCTCAGTCGCTGAGGCCCTGGCTGGAGGCGTTGCGGCGGGAGGTGAGTGTGTGGGTCGTTTCCAGGCTGTGACGATCTGAACCTATTTCCACATCTTCGGTTCGCTGCTATACTATCTGAATCAATCCTGCTGGCACCCCCCAATGCGCCGCCTTTATATAGCCCTCCATGGACCAACAGCCTTGCTCCCCATCTCTCTCCACCGCTTCTTTCTATCTGTGCGTACACAACGGTCGCATCCCCTGTTTGCTCCAGCGACTGACCGGGGGCCCCCGTATCTTCAGATTCTATTATGCCTACCACTGTCGACGTGTATCAAGCACTGGAGCCCAAGGGTCCCCTTGGCCCCGGCAAGATTGAGCGCCGCGACCTTCGGGACGGGACGTATCGATTGCCATTTCTCACTGTGGGTACTGCATGTCGGACACGCACTCGCGCGACTGCGACTGGGGTCCTACTCCGTTCCCTCTGGTGCCCGGGCACGAGATTATTGGGGCGTGGCCGAGTCGAAGGACCCCAAGTTCAAGGCGGGCGAGTTGGTCGGTGTTGGATGCATGGTCCAATCGGGCTGTGTAACGGATAGCGAGCCCTGTGCGTTTTGCCAAGAAGGGGACGAGATTCATTGCGTCAAGGGCCCCGTGCTCACCTACGCTAGCCACGACAAGATTGATGGATCTCTGACGTATGGCGGGTACTCCAAGAGCATCGTGGTCGACGGCAAGTTTGTGCTCAAGGTGCCCGAGAACTTGACCCTGCTGGGGCAGCACCTCTGCTTTGCGCTGGTATCACCACCTACTCGCCCTTGAAGCGCTTCGGTGCCGGTCCGGGCAAGAAGGTGTTGGTGGCCGGGCTGGGTGGCCTGGGCACATGGCGATCAAGTTGGCTAAGGCCATGGGTGCTGAAGTTTCTCTGTCCTCGCGTTCGATGAGCAAGGCGCAAGAGGCCAAGGAGCTGGGTGTGGACAAGTTTTTGATCACCACCGATGCCACGCAATTCCAAGCCGCCGCCTCTTCCTACGACATTGTGATTGACACGATCAGTGTCGACCACGACTTTGGGCCGTACCTGTCGTTGCTGAAGCCTTACGGTGTGATGGCCGTGGTGGGCCACATTGGCCCTACCAACCTCAACACCGCCCCGCTCGTCTTTGGCAACCGCATCTGGCCGGCTCGGCCATTGGCGGAATCAAGGAGACGCAAGAAATGCTCGACTTTTGCGGGGAGCACAACATTGTGGCCACCTACGAGCTGGTCAGCTTTAAGGACATCAACCACGTGGGACCGGCTGTACAAGAGCGACGTCAAGTACCGCTTTGTGTTTGACACGGCTACTCTTTAACCTATGTTTTGTTCAAGCGGGAACGTATCAGTTGTTGGTAACGTCGACCGTCAGATTCCATAACCGTCCAATGTACTTTTTTTTTTATTCTCACGTGTGCTTGGGAGTAGTATGGAACACCGCTCGGGTTTCTCAGTTTTTTTGGTGCTGTGGGACGTTCGCCAGTGTCAAGTGCCGAGAGCAACTCCTTTGGTGAGGATGGATACAAGGGTCCATGAAGTCGAACAAACGAGGGAGGGGATTTGAGAGGAAGCAGTGAGCTATGAAAAGGGTGCTTTGTGTGCGTGCACGCCAGCAGCTTGCTTGGGAGGCTATTGTATCAATGGCTCCCGTTGCAAAAGCGATGTCCCCAGGCGGGGCATGATAGCCAAACAGCAGTGAAGCAAAAGGAATAGTAGACAGCACTGCTCGCCCACGGCCGGTCGCTGCAGCGGATGGGCAGAAGAAATGGGGCTCGATGGAGCTGAGGAGCGTCGGGGGGCCAGAGGAGGCAAGGGGGAGGACCACCGGGAATGGAGGGGGGGCGAGCGAAGGAGAAACAGTGGGTAATTTGTGCTGCGTGGCCTGCGTGGCGCAGGCGGCAGATGAACACGTCGGCGAGGCGGGCAGAATGCTGGATTGAAAGAAACAGCGTGCGGTGTTTGGATTGCATTGACGCGTGACGGGGACATGCGACCATCACGCATCCCACGTGCATCAGCGGCAGCACCCGCACGTGACACGCCCGGGGGCGGCACGGGGCCTGTGTGGGCGGGGCATGTGGGGAGGGCGGCTGTGGGCAGGCGGCCGCAGCAGCGCGTGCGGGGCGAAGCACAGCCAGGAGGCGACCGGCATTCTTCCTTCCCGCTCCTCGCCCCCCACCACCTCCTCCCTGCCCGCCATGCCCATCGGCCACGACGGGTACTACCGCCGCGCCGCCCCGCGCGCCTCTGGCCACGGCCCCAGCCACAGCCACAGCCCCGCCCACATCCCCACCCCCCTCGTCCGCTCCCGCCGCCCGCCCAGCCCCCGTCCCCCCGCCCACTCCGCCCGCCTCATCGACTTTGGCGACGCGACACAGCACCGCCTCCGCCCAGCGCTCCCAGCCCAGCCCCCAACCCCTACCAGCCGCCCTCGCTCCCTCTCGACATGTCGACGCCTCGGGTTACCCATCGACTCCGCCGCGCCCGCCGCTCCTTCTCCACCACCGCCCCCGCCCCTCGACCCCTACTCTCCGCATGCCAACGCCAACGCAAGCAGCCGCGACGGCGACCAAGACTCTCTCCCGTCCCGCACTGCCCGCCGCATGAGCAACAGCAGGCTCGGTGCACCCGTCCCCCGCTCCCCCTCGCGCTCCAACTCCGTCATTGCCCGGCGCGCAGCCCGCCACGCCTCGGCTCTTGCCGCCCAGCCCATCACATCGGCCCCAGGCAGGCACCAGGACGCCTACGATGACGACACCTCCTTCACAGCCTCTCCACCTGGCCGCCGCTCCCCTTCGCCGGAGCCCGTTCATACTGCGTCCAACATGCGCTCTGATGCGTACCTCGACGATGACGACTATGACGAGCGCGACGCCAACCCGCCCCGGTGGGATCCCTCTCCCGACCATGAGCGGGAGCCCATGCCTCACTACGCTGATGAGCCCCTGACCGAGGAGGAGAGGAGAGGAGGAGGAGGAGAGGAGGAGGAGGAGGAGGAGGAGGAGGAGGTATGTATGGTTTCCGCTTGGTATGGATGGGCTAATCATATTTGTCTGTTTGTTTATTTGTTTTTTCCGTGGCAGGATGTTCGCGCCCCTATTCCCGGCTCTACCAAAAGATCCGCCGCCCATCTCCCTCCCTCGTTCGGAGAGGACTCTTCGCCTGGTGTGCCATATAGTCGTCTGCATAGCCATCATGCCCGACCTGCCAACGTCTGCTTGGACTTATATTGCCTGGAGATTAAGCGCTTATTAACATTCGTATAGTATACCCAGCCCCGCTCCCTCGCCAGCACGGGCCACACGTCTTCGAATTATTGCTTTTGTGCTCATCTCCCTCATGCGTACCATGCACCATGGAGGGATCAAGGCCGTTGACGAGGGAAGAGGATCGCTTGAAGCTGGTCAAGACGGCTGCTGAACCGTTGAGCGTGTTGTTGACGATGAATGTGTGCTACGCTCAAGAGGGTCGATCCAGATCCTGATCGATCCTCTCGATGCTTGAAGCTTTGATCGAGATGGTGCTCCCGGGTCTTGTCTTCGGTCATTAAGTCATTGATCATCGGTCATCGGTCATCGGTCATCGTCATCGTGTCGCATGCATGTCACATGTCACATGTCGAGTGCGTCACGTGATATGCTTCAGCGCCGCGGAGGGTTTCTGGTTGCTGGCTG
This sequence comes from Moniliella sp. 'wahieum', assembly GCA_003971905.1. Classification (NCBI taxonomy): domain Eukaryota; kingdom Fungi; phylum Basidiomycota; class Moniliellomycetes; order Moniliellales; family Moniliellaceae; genus Moniliella; species Moniliella sp. 'wahieum'. Next base: position 148,786 of record RSEE01000045.1, on the reverse strand, counting down.
AGCTCAGCGCCAGAAGCGTCACACGTCAGCGTCAGCGCTGATTTGGAAGTCAGCCGCTGAGCCTGGCTCGGCCACCCATAAGCGTCTGGCTTACGGCGCTTATCGCTTATCCCCAGCTATCGCCGTTATTCGGGGCCCATGTCGCCGTTATCCCCATGTTCTTCTTGGACCTGCCCACCAAGGCATCATCCACCATGGACATCATCTATTGCCCAACACGTTCCCCGTTCCGGGTTCTCAACCTCAGCGATCAGGCTGAGGCTCACCCTCGGTGCACCGGCCAACCATCCCCGACGGAAAAACAGATCTTAGATTTTGTGGACGTTTTATGCTTAGCGCGTATGTAGGGCGCGGAAGAGGCCGCGACTTGGAGCGAGTCCTTCTAGCGTCCTTTGCAAGCTTCCAGCTGTCGGCGCTTCAGCGCTCCTCGTGCTGGCGGACGCGCTGGCGGCGGGCGTAGAGATACTGGGAACGTCTCAACCGCTGAGCCTCACTAAGCTGGCGCAGGGACGAATCGAACCGATGACGCCGAGAGATGCACTAGGTATTTGAAAAGGGCGGAGCGAAGGTCAAGGGTGTTCTCGGGAGGCTCGTGATACGTGTGATAGGCCCTCGGCGGCTGTGGAAGCCGAAGCAAAACCTTGCGGATGACGACGCCTTGCCAGCACAGGAATACACTCCGCACTGAATCTGGGTACTCGGTCATGCACATGCGTCATGCACGTCATGCACATACGCTCAGCGGCTCAGCCAGCGCTCATATACAAATAGACCCTGAATCAGCCCATCATCCATCATGCATCAGACCGTACCTTGCAATACTTCGCCCCCGTGGTGTCGTGGGTCGCATGTGCCCACAATTGATCGTCGAGAGGGGTGTCGTGTGCCGCAAGGCCCTGACCTCAGGCATCAGACAGGCCTCAGGTCCCACAGGCGCCGCCTCCAACCTCAAACATCAGCGTCAGCGCCAAACGCCATCCTTTCCATGGAGTCCGTCGTTCGGCCCAGTATGCCTCAGGCCTCACAGTCAGTACTGAGGAGTACGGCGAGCAGCTGCTACGCCAAGCTACGCCAGCTACTAGCCGTGGCTTCAGGCCAGAGGCGTCGAACGCGTGACGAGAGCTACTAACGACCTGCTATGGCAAGAGCCAGTGCGCTGTGGGAGGGGGTTGGCAGGGTTCGCGCGTTCAGACAAAGTTGGTGCCGCGGTGTTGCGCGGGGCCCGTTGGAACGCCCTACAGGGGCGAGTCGCTTCAAGTTTGTGTGACAACCGCTTCGAAGCCCTTGAGCTTGACCTTCCGGGCAAGAGCAAAGCAGAATGATCGATTGATCGATGAATGGCGGGGCCGCTCGGTGATCGATGCATGTGCACCATGCCTGATGCAACTGATGCATCCCGCGTGCGCGTGATGTGGGTTGCCAATTGGTGGGTGGGCTGAGCGCCGAGACTCAGCTCTGAGGCCCTCAGTCGCTGAGGCCCTGGCTGGAGGCGTTGCGGCGGGAGGTGAGTGTGTGGGTCGTTTCCAGGCTGTGACGATCTGAACCATATTTCCATCCTCTTCGGTTCGCTGCTATACTATCTGAATCAATCCTGCTGGCACCCCCCAATGCGCCGCCTTTATATAGCCCTCCATGGACCAACAGCCTTGCTCCCCATCTCTCTCCACCGCTTCTTTCTATCTGTGCGTACACAACGGTCGCATCCCCTGTTTGCTCCAGCGACTGACCGGGGCCCCCGTATCTTCAGATTCTATTATGCCTACCACTGTCGACGTGTATCAAGCACTGGAGCCCAAGGGTCCCCTTGGCCCCGGCAAGATTGAGCGCCGCGACCTTCGGGACGGGGACGTATCGATTGCCATTTCTCACTGTGGGTACTGCATGTCGGACACGCACTCGCGCGACTGCGACTGGGGTCCTACTCCGTTCCCTCTGGTGCCCGGGCACGAGATTATTGGGCGGGTGGCCGAGTCGAAGGACCCCAAGTTCAAGGCGGGCGAGTTGGTCGGTGTTGGATGCATGGTCCAATCGGGCTGTGTAACGGATAGCGAGCCCTGTGCGTTTTGCCAAGAAGGGGACGAGATTCATTGCGTCAAGGGCCCCGTGCTCACCTACGCTAGCCACGACAAGATTGATGGATCTCTGACGTATGGCGGGTACTCCAAGAGCATCGTGGTCGACGGCAAGTTTGTGCTCAAGGTGCCCGAGAACCTTGACCCTGCTGGGGCAGCACCTCTGCTTTGCGCTGGTATCACCACCTACTCGCCCTTGAAGCGCTTCGGTGCCGGTCCGGGCAAGAAGGTGTTGGTGGCCGGGCTGGGTGGCCTGGGCCACATGGCGATCAAGTTGGCTAAGGCCATGGGTGCTGAAGTTTCTCTGTCCTCGCGTTCGATGAGCAAGGCGCAAGAGGCCAAGGAGCTGGGTGTGGACAAGTTTTTGATCACCACCGATGCCACGCAATTCCAAGCCGCCGCCTCTTCCTACGACATTGTGATTGACACGATCAGTGTCGACCACGACTTTGGGCCGTACCTGTCGTTGCTGAAGCCTTACGGTGTGATGGCCGTGGTGGGCCACATTGGCCCTACCAACCTCAACACCGCCCCGCTCGTCTTTGGCAACCGCATCCTGGCCGGCTCGGCCATTGGCGGAATCAAGGAGACGCAAAAGAAATGCTCGACTTTTGCGGGGAGCACAACATTGTGGCCACCTACGAGCTGGTCAGCTTTAAGGACATCAACCACGTGGGACCGGCTGTACAAGAGCGACGTCAAGTACCGCTTTGTGTTGACACGGCTACTCTTTAACCTATGTTTTGTTCAAGCGGGACGTATCAGTTGTTGGTAACGTCGACGTCAGATTCCATAACCGTCCAATGTACTTTTTTTTATTCTCACGTGTGCTTGGGAGTAGTATGGAGCACCGCTCGGGTTTCTCAGTTTTTTTGGTGCTGTGGGACGTGTTCGCCAGTGTCAAGTGCCGAGAGCAACTCCTTTGGTGAGGATGGATACAAGGGTCATGAAGTCGAACAAACGAGGGAGGGGATTTGAGAGGAAGCAGTGAGCTATGATAAAAGGGTGCTTTGTGTGCGTGCACGCCAGCAGCTTGCTTGGGAGGCTATTGTATCAATGGCTCCCGTTGCAAAAGCGATGTCCCCAGGCGGGGCATGATAGCCAAACAGCAGTGAAGCAAAAGGAATAGTAGACAGCATGCTCGCCACGGCCGGTCGCTGCAGCGGATGGGCAGAAGAAGAAATGGGGCTCGATGGAGTGAGGAGCGTCGGGGGGCCAGAGGAGGCAAGGGGGAGGACCACCGGGAATGGAGGGGGGGCGAGCGAAGGAGAAACAGTGGGTAATTTGTGCTGCGTGGCCTGCGTGGGCGCGGCGGCAGATGAACACGTCGCAGGCGGGCAGAATGCTGGATTGAAAGAACAGCGTGCGGTGTTTGGATTGCATGACGCGTGACGGGGACATGCGACCATCACGCATCCCACGTGCATCAGCGGCAGCACCCGCACGTGACAGCCCGGGGCGGCACGGGGCCTGTGTGGGGCGGGGCATGTGGGGAGGGCGGCTGTGGGCAGGCGGCCGCAGCAGCGCGTGCGGGCGAAGCACAGCCAGGAGGCGACCGGCATTCTTCCTTCCCGCTCCTCGCCCCCCACCACCTCCTCCTGCCCGCCATGCCCATCGGCCACGACGGGTACTACCGCCGCGCCGCCCCGCGCCTCTGGCCACGGCCCCAGCCACAGCCACAGCCCCGCCCACATCCCCACCCGCCTCGTCCGCTCCGCCCGCCCGCCGCCGCCCGTCCCCCGCCCACTCCGCCGCCTCATCGACTTTGGCGACGACGACAGCACCGCCTCCGCCCAGCGCTCCCAGCAGCGCCCCCAACCCCTACCAGGCCGCCTCGCTCCCCTCGACATGGTCGACGCCTCGGGTTACCCATCCGATCCGCCCGCGCCCGCCGCTCCTTCTCCCACCACCGCCCCCGCCCCCTCGACCCCTACTCTCCGCATGCCAACGCCAACGCAAGCAGCCGCGACGGCGACCAAGACTCTCCCGTCCCGCACTGCCCGCCGCATGAGCAACAGCAGGCTCGGTGCACCCGTCCCCCGCTCCCCCTCGCGCTCCAACTCCGTCATTGCCCGGCGCGCAGCCCGCCACGCCTCGCTCTTGCCGCCCAGCCCATCACATCGGCCCCAGGCAGGCACCAGGACGCCTACGATGACGACACCTCCTTCACAGCCTCTCCACCTGGCCGCCGCTCCCCTTCGCCGGAGCCCGTTCATACTGCGTCCAACATGCGCTCTGATGCGTACCTCGACGATGACGACTATGACGAGCGCGACGCCAACCCGCCCCGGTGGGATCCCTCTCCCGACCATGAGCGGGAGCCCATGCCTCACTACGCTGATGAGCCCCTGACGAGGAGGAGGAGGAAGAGGAGGAGGAGGAGGAGGAGGAGGAGGAGGAGGAGGAGGATGTATGTATGGTTTCCGCTTGGTATGGATTGGGCTAATCATATTTGTCTGTTTGTTTATTTGTTTTTTCCGTGGCAGGATTTCGCGCCCCTATTCCCGGCTCTACCAAAAGATCCGCCGCCCATCTCCTCCCTCGTTCGGAGAGGACTCTTCGCCTGGTGTGCCCACTGCATCTCGTGAAAGAGGTCGCCGAAGCGCCGAAGAAGATCAAGACCCGGACTTGATCGATGAAACATCAACTACTCCAAGCACACAGCTGGACGATGAGTTTCCATTCCCTCCCGCGACTACCCGATTAGCCCCTACGTCAAAAAACAGTGGGTCTCAGCTACCCGCTGGCGATCGATTCAGTCAAGAAGATATTTCTTCTGCAGTGCCCACTCGCCAGATGGACGAGCTTGCTCTCGATGAGGAGCCCGAAGATATCACACTCACTCCACAGCAGCGGCATTATCTCGTGCGCGCCCTGGTCGCGCTCCAACTGGGCCATGAAGCGAGTCAATTGGAGAAGCTGAGTGCCTTAACTGTATATGGTCCCCCCTTTAGCTCCCTGCGGCCCGCACTGGGCAAAGTGGGCAAAGACCTGATTAACGAATACACGAAAGATCTCCCCCGGGTTCCTGCGGCCGAAGACCCGTATGCGACCGATGGCCTGGCTGCGGGAAGCAGGGGCGACGATGCGGTGGTGCGTCGAACGGAGCGGGTGACCCAGCCGGTCATCCTCCGTCATTTGTTCCACACTCATCTGCGCACCTTCCCCGGCCTTGACACGGCACCTAGCAAGTTTTGGCAACAACGCGTTCAAGTGCTACTGGACGAGCTGGCCGCACGCAACTTGAGCACGTCGCTCGAACGCAGCGAGTTGACAACGCCGTATCTGGGCTCTCACGATGGTAGATGGTTTGGGCAAATTCTTTGCCCGTGGGATTGGGATCCGCGGAGAAGGCGAATTGCGCGGTCCGGGCCCGGACTCAAGGGTACGGAAGAGTGGGGTGTGGGAAAGCAATGGGGCAGGGAACGGTGAAGCGTGGCTTGTCCAAACCCATCGCTCTTTCCCCCGAACTGCTGGAGGACATAGATGCCCTCTTTGCGCCCGGCACCAAGTCCAACTCTTCGGGCGATGCGGATCTGGAAGACGCAGTGGATCGGCAATGGCGCTTGGCAGGCGAGCGCGCGCGGCAAGAGGCCAAGGACGCCGCCGCCCTAAAGGAGAAATTGATTGAGCAAGAGGATGGCCTGGAATCCATGTGGGATGTGTTCTGGGTGTGACGCGGGTGCAGGATTTGCCACCGCGTCTCCAGCGTGCCTGGGCGCACTTTCGCCACTCCTTGGCCACGGCACTATACGACTTTTCATTCTCTCACCCGAGGCAGACCAAGTGGTGAAAAAGCTCAAGTCGGTTCATGCCCTGTTTCCCTACTGGGGCGAAACAGCTTCTTCGTTCCAATGTCCACCCTCCCCATGTGATGGTGCAGAGTCTGCTGAGCTTGCTCTTAGCGCGCCCCTCGGCATCCGAGAAGAAAGAAGGGGACAAGGCCCAGAGCTTGCTGCAACGCATCCTCGGTTTCATGCTCACGCGCGAGATGGACCAAATCAAAACCACACTGGTTCGTCCGCTTCGCACTTCCTGGCCGAGGCCGGTCAAGGCCCGTTGGCCAACCGATTGATGGACTATGTCACCTTTGCCGATCGTGTGGAGCGGGCTGCGGTAGAACGCAAGACGCTCGAGTCGGGTGACGATGTGGTGACTGTCATTCTGCTCGACTCGCCTCCGCTGGGTCATGGGCCGACGAGGAGGCAGCACGCACGCTGCTCAAGCCTGTCGACAGCGACTTGGTACTGGATATGCAGCGCGCGTTTTCGCTCAGCCCCTGGCGTGGTCATGTGGATGCTGCATACCCCCCCGAATCGAGCCGATACGATGAGGTGATCGTGGAAGATGCGGAGGATGCGTTCCGGGAGGCACGTCCGCCCGCTACGGCGGACGATGCAGAGGACGAAAGTTGGACGCTGACGGAGGAAGAGGATATGGCATACGACTTTGCCCAACTGAAACTGTTGCTCCGCGAGGCGCGCCGTGCGCGCGACAGGGAAGAGTTGTTGGATGTTGCGCTGGGTCCTTTACTGCCGACGATGGTGAAGGACCTGCTAGAGTACGTCTTTTATGATGGCTTGCGCGCTGCCACGTCGGCCAAGGTGGATCTTTCCCGTGCGGTGGGGGATGTGAAGGACTTCATTGACGACTTGCTCGCGGTCCGACAACGTTCGGTTTCCAATCCCGATGAGGCGGGGCCAGGTGAATGGGTGGCGCTGCTGATGCGGCACGAAGACCACTTGCTGGAATTCGTGCACGACCTGGCTCCCGTGGCCGAACCGTTGTTGGAGTGGGTCCAGCTGGGCACCGATTACCTTGCCCTCGCCACTTCGGACCCGATGCACCCCGCCGATCGCACCCGAACCAACATTGAGATCAACGTCGACACCCTCTTGTCCGACGAGCGGATCAAGCCGAGGACCGCAAGCGTATCCTCCAGGAAGTGACTCCCTTGCGTCCTGGACCATGTGGCAAAAAGTGCGCGAGGAGTTGGAGGCGAGGCGGGACCTCTTTGGCCTTGCGCCTGACGCCGATGAGGAGGCGGAGAATGGTGGCGGAGCGCCGTGGGGGGCAAAGGAAAAAACGTGCCTACTCCCCCGACGAAGAAATGGCTGCATTGGGGGTGGAGAACCTACCGCCCGATCCAGCGTTTACCAATGCGGCTAGCGACGTGGACCGGCTTCTGTATCGCTTGATGCGTATGCACGGGGTACGTGCTGACGACGGTCTATGCCGGAGCGAAGCGCGCGGGACCGAGGCGCAAGTCTACCCGAACCTGTGGTACGACGAGTTGGACCCGACGGGCCAACAAATGATGGCCGAGGAACAGGTGAAGGAGTTGCGCTACGTGCCCTTGCGCACCGACTATCCGCCGCCGTTCATGCTGCACACCCGTCGGCTGCTCCCTGCCTTCCGACAGCAACTGACCAACGTGCTCCCCGACTGGTCGGTGCCGCGTCGCGAACAAGAAGACGTGGCCAAGGCCAATGATCGTCCCCGGTCCCAGTCCTACCGCCCGCATCATCCGCGCTCCGACCCGGGTCGGCCCCCTTACCCCCTCGGCCCTCCCTCGGGCCCGCGTCCCAAGACGGCCCGGACGCTGTCGACCCACAGCGAGGCTGCCCCAGGAGACCGTTACCTGCCCCCCCCGCGTCGCCCCATGTCAGAAAATGGGGATGGGAGAGGGATGGGCACCGGGCGCAGCGCCTGGATGTCCCCGGATCGGTCTAGCTTTGCGCATCCGCTTCCGACGGACCGGGACGCCCCGAGCAAGCCAGGCAAGAAGTGGGGCGAGTGGACGTCGTCTTTGGCACGCAGCTTCTCGTTGGCCCCTCGTCGGCCCATTCGGTCCATTCAACCCACTCGGCCCGGCGCGAAAATGGGTGGGACGGAGCGCGCGGGTCAGAGCGGGGACGGGCGCCTTCGTACCCAGGCGACAAGGCGTACCGCGTGCCCCCGCCTCGGATGGGCGGGTTGCGGGACCCGTACCCGTACCGCGACGACCCGCCGAGTCGGGACGATGGCCGAGCGCGTCCGCCCGGATTCCCCATGGGGAGGGGCGGGGCGCCTGCCGCCGCCTCGCGAGCGTCGGTACCCCGGCGACGACGCGCGACGCGCGCCACCGGGGCCGCCGGGGCGCGGCGATTGGCGCGACGCCGGCTGGGGCGCTGAGGCACGCGACGCTCGAGGGTACCCGCCCCCGCGTGCGGTGCGCCCAGGGACGAGCCCGTGTCGGATCTGAGTGGGCTGTTTGCGGCGCGCAAGTAGGCCAAGCAGGCGGGGCTCTGAGCCCTGAGCGCTCGTTTGCCTGTCAGTGGCTTTGGATGCCGTGAGCTAGCTGGCTACACGTACCGCTGCTGTCCGTTGCCCGCTTCTGATTCCCTGTCGTCCCGTTGTCCCTTTTCTCCTCTTTGGACCGCCGTTCCGCTTGGTTGCCTTGGCTGTGTTCTCGCGTATGCGGCTGCTTTGTGCATCGCATCGGATGGGCGTCCCAGACCTCCCCCACGTTTTTTGCGGAAGAGGCATGCTACTGGCCCTGGGTCTGTAACTGCGCCATCTCCTCGTGCATTGTACCTCTAGAGCTTGTCTCTCTTCAAGCTTCATTAACATTCTTCTTTTTGACGTTTGACGTTTGATGTTTGACGTTTGCCGGTCCCCGTTTGCCGCTCCCCCCTCGTTTTTGCGTTTTTGTTCCTGCCTGCTTGGGTTGCGCCCTACCCGTCTTGCTCGGTTTGTTCTGTCTTGTTCGCTCGTTTGGACGTCGTGAGTTGTCGTTCGCGGCGTTTGTGCCAAGCCAAAGCTGGATGCATTCATTTTTGTCTTCCCCGGCAGCGCCATCACGCGTCCCGCACGTAGCTAGCTGATCACGCACCACCTTCGACGCTGGTCTTATCTCCGACTCTCTCCCCTGTGTTCTGCCCCTGTCCTGACGCACCTGACGGGCTCCTCTCTTGGAATAGTACAACTTGATGAGACCTGGAGTCCTGACGGCCCTCGAGGGTGATGCAATCGCACTCATGGTGGTGGTGTTTGCCTACATAGGAACATCAAGCAGCGAGTCGCCATCAGGGGCTAAGGACAAGGAGGAAACAGGAGGGGGAAAACAGCGGAAAACTCCTAGGCCTGAGGAGGACCTGAAGCTTGAAGGGACATTGGCCAAAGCACGAGCCACCTAGCTCATCATGCATCAACACAACTCTCGATGCCCTTTTTTGTCTCCCGCCCCGCGTTTTGTAATATCCGAGGAACCCAACCGATTTGGTGTGGTCATACTGTACTGAACCTCTGGAAATGTATAAGCCTAACGCGGTGGTGATGGTTGCGGTCTTAACCTGATGCATGATGGTCGATGAGACCCTGAGAACTGGACATACTGAGGCCTGATGCAGGCACGATGGACCTCGAGGATGACATGCATGACACAATCGCAATAGTGCCGTAGTGGACTAAGCAAGCCAGTACCGCCTACTTACAGATGATGAACATCAAGCAGCCAACAGTCGCAGCCAACAAAGTATATCTAAGGCTGGGGAGCAAGGAAAGCAGATGCGACACAAAGCAACGGAACTCCTAAGCCTGCGGAGGGACTGAAGGGACGTTGGCCAACACACGAGACGTTGCGCGCGTGGCGACTCCACATACTGCTCTCTGCCACAACCGGCAACCCTGGAAGACTCCGGGGGTGGAACAAGCCGGAGTGTGCACGTAGAGGCTTCCGAGGTCAAATCAGTCAAGTTTTAAGGGGGCAAATGGTGATGTATGATCATCGATAAGGCGCTGCCTTGGCCCATGTACGGTGGGACTGCTGGTCCTAACACGCGTAGTGGTTATGGTGTGTAGCTCTCCTGTGGCGTATAATCCGACCCACGGTGGCACAGCGCCAAAGATTTACGTGGCCGGGGGGCGCTGTGGGTTTGACAGCTCGATGACGTCGATGACGCGCGAGCAAGTGCGGGGGCCGTGGCAGGCCGTGGCGCATGGTCGTCTCTCCTCCGAGTGCTCGCGCCGGAGTCGTCGCTTTACCGAGTGCTCGCGCTCCCAAGTGACAAAAAAAGTGGGGCAGAGGAGAGGTCGAGGGTGCGAAAAAGCTTATTGAAACTAAGTATAAAGGACGTGATCTGATGATCGCCATGGACCAAGAACGGTGGTTGTGGAACCCAACCCCGTCTTTGTCTCCCCCGCCACCCACACCCCATCACCATGACGTCCCAACGCCGATGGTCGTATCGACCGGTAACTCACGCTGCCTGCTCGGCGTGCTGGCCTTCTTCTTGCCGCCCTTGGCTGTCGGTCTGGCCCGCGGCTGCGGTCGCGACTTTTGGATCAACCTCGTGCTCTTTGTTCGTCGCCTCTTCCCCCCTCCCCTCGTACACCGAAGACGGCGCTGGTTGAACTGATCCCATGTTTACCCCCCCTTTTTGTACCCCCGCGCGCGCAATGCTTGGTTGGAGCACAGATTCTGTTGTGGTCTTTGCGATGATCCATGCGATGGTCATTGTATGTTCCGATCCCCCGTCTTCTGTGGTGGTGGTGCCAGCTACTACCGCGCCCATGGCATCCACCGATCCCAAGGCTCCCGCCGGCCACGACAACCAAGGCAATACCTTTATGGGCCAGCATGTCGAGACGGCGCAGGACTATGGCGCCTTGCATTAAGCTTTAAGTACTAGCTAGGTCCCTGCCCCGTCTCGCTCTGGGGTCCCGTCGCTCTGCCCCCCCCCCCCCCTATTGCTCGGACCTTGTTCCCCCTTCTTTTCTTCGTCCTTTCGTAGCCCTGCTCCCGTCTGGCGTGGCGGTGTCTGGCCGGATGCTGCTGCTGCAAGCTGCTCCTGGGTCGCCACCACCGCCATCACGACCAATGGCACGAGTTATAGTTGGATTGCATCCCCCATTCGATGGACCGCAGACCCTCTCTCATCTCTCATCAGGTGGGCTCAGGCGGGAGGCTGAACCGCGACAAGGACGGGAGAGAAGCCAGTGCCAGGAGACCCGAGCCGAAAGAAGGGTTGGTGAATGCCCATGGTGAGAGACGTGCTTCAGCCTCCAATAGCCCTGTTTTTCCCCGCATATACAAGGAACATGGCATGGCCGATCCGCATCTGCTCCAATCCCATTCCACCATTGATGCTAGCAATACAAAGCGGCAAGACGTCAGATCAATCATTCGCACAAAAGGGATTGAATCAGGAGGTAGGAGGGCTAGGTTGGAAACCAGGGTGAGAGAACTGCTGGCCGCACCTAAGGAGGATCCTTACCGAGTTGGGTCGGAGGGGGAAAAGTATACTTAGCAGGCCCAGAACGCGAGAAAAGGGGGGAAGTAGATGAGCATGGTCGGTCTATGTGTGCGGTGGGTCGCAAAGGAGAAGAATGAGAAGGCTGTCGCACGAAATCCATATCCAAAGCCAAATGGAACAGGTGGGGACAATAGGAAGGCATGCGGTCGGGGACAACGTTTGGTGCCTTCTTCTCCTCGCCCCATCCCGACCAAACAGTGCGTCCACCACCTCCACTGCAGTCCACCCACCCTCGCTCCAAATGCGAGTGGAAGTATTGCATTGCAGTCGCCTCATGCACCCCATATGGGAAGAAATGAATGATGTGCGAGAGTAGCTCCGGCTCTAGTCCCACTTGCCCTACCGATCAAGTTTGGTCTTCTTCGACGTGGCCCTCGCCTTCCATGCCTCTATTCTACACCCCCGTTTCACCAATCCTCCCTCCCGGGCTGGGTGGCTAGGCACATTCCAAGCCCAACTACTGCCCTTCTGTTCCACCAATAGCATAACTGACTGAGGGCAACCATGCCAGCACAGGATGACGCACTACTAGGCACACATCTTTACCCTACTGTCTCGTCCGGTGCATCGGCACAATGATATGGATGAGTAAAGGAAAGGCAGTGTCATGAGCCCACACCAGTGAAGTCATGCATCATACAAGGGACGAAACCTCCGTTCCGAGACTCCATACTCGGCACTCACGAAGGAGCCTCATTCGTTCTCTACCCGCACGCAACGGCGCAGCCAGCGCCGTCGGCGAGTGAGTGTGCGCCATGTTTGTCCAACGCCGCCAGCGGAAAGTCCGAGCCATCGACCCGCGAAGCAGACTGACCCCAGGCAGAGGGGGACGTAGCTGCGTCGTCGGAACCCAATGACGGGTCCTGGGCCTGGACAAGGTCCAAGGTTGCCTGAGCCTCGGAGGGGTCCAATGCTTCGTTGGGCTGGTCGGTATGGCGATACGCATATGGTGCAGGCCAGTGCCAGTCGCGGTCGGTGTACACCAGCCATGCTCGTCCGCCCCGACGGGGGACCAGGTACCTGCCTCATCCACCCTCCAGTCCTCGCCGGGGAGCCAGGCCCAGCCATGGGGGAGGGCAGCAGCGAGGTGCCAGGCGCTGATACTCTCCGACCCCGGAGCCACCGTATCGAGGCCCGGCGGGGACCAACCGTCTTGGGAGCGGGTCCAGGCGCGCCGGTCGGACTTCAGCAGGTACTCGCCGCTCCATTCTCGTTCTTCGGGCTGCTGGGCGCCCTTGCGTGGGGTGCGCGCAACAAACCGCTCGTTTTCATAGATCTCCACGTCACGCCAGCCATGGGACCAAGCTTGGTCCGGAAGCTGGTCCAACTCGAGCCAGGTCCGGGCCACGTGCGCGGCTTCCGAACGCTTTTGTCGCAACACTTGGTGGGCAGCACGAGCCTTGCGCGCCGCAGCGGGCGTCAGAGCCGTCTCTCCCTTTTCCTGGTCAGGGTGGGCGAGGCCGTGCACGAACGGCTTGACCCAAGGATGGTTCGCCGCCAATGCCACCTCCCCGCCCACAAGGAGCAACATCCGGATCGGAACCAGGTGGCCGAAAATCAGCATCACTACCGTCCCCACAATGCTGACCCTCAGTAGCAACATGGACGTCGTGGGGTCCGACCAATTTAAGTAAGGCACCAAAAGCGAAATGGCATCGTATCCGTCCGGAATCATCTTCATCCTGGGCGCAAGGAAACATCAGTCAACCAAGGGAAGGGAGCAGAGAAAAAGAAAGGAGACATATGTACATGTTCTGAATGTCACGTAAGTTCTGTAGGAACTGCATGCTTCCCTCTGCGGCAGGGGTGGGCGTGAGCGGGGGCAGGGGGTTAGGGTCGTCCATGTGAGTCGGCTGGGCAAGCAGCGAGGCCAGTGCGTTGGCCGGGGGCGAGAGATGCCAGGAGCCGGTATGCGGGTAGGCGTTGGGGAAGCGAGAGCGATGCGTCTTGTAGAGGATGATGGTCAAGACGGCGGGGGGCGCCGCAAGCAACAGGCTGGGCCGGAGCGCGATGGCAGCCCAGAGCGCCATCCACATCAGCGTCCAAGCCCAGTCATCCCACAGCAGCGTCGCCTCAACGTGGTCTTGGAACCAGAAGAGAGGCCCGGCTTTCTGAACAAACGCGCGGAAGTTCTTGGTGGTGATGATGAGGCTCAGAGGATCCTTGTGAGCGGCCGCAGGCAGAGCTTCAGGGGCCGCCCGAATGGCCGCGAGCGAACCGAGGAGTTTGCGGGAGAGTGCAGGGGAGGCAGTGGAAGCGGTGGTGGAGGCGGTGGTGGAAGAGGGGGTGAGAGACGCTACGGATGCATCGCTGTCGCGACGTTCGGGGTTGCGCCAGGAGCGCATGGCGGGGTGGGGCCAGGCGCGACGGGGACGGCGAGATGGGGGGGTGGATGTGGGGCCTTTCACATTCAGGTGTAGTCGCAGTATGGGGACAACCGGGCGTCCACTGTTCAACGTGAATGTTTCAATGTTCAGTCGACCGGTGGGCCGGGCCGGATGCAACATTTCCGAAATTGCCTCAGCCGGTGAGGCTCACCTCGAGAAAATCGGACGAGGCGGGTGCTGTATACTAGGGAGCTCCAATCTCTGTGGCCATCATATCCTCCCGCGCGCAGAGCAGAGCCCAAATCCCCTTCCACTTCTTCTCCATCGGGAACTCCCAAATAATATTAACCGCTGAAGCCATTGTGTGCGATGGTCGACCTTTTCTATTTCTTTGTTTTAGAGAAAAAGGGCGGAGGTCGAGCGAAACGGAAATAGGAGTATAGGGGAGAGAGAGAAACTAGCCTGCAGGGACTGTTCACGACGATCAATGATGCCAGCGGTCGCAATGTAGTCGAGCACAGCAATGCGCTCAACCACACCTGGCTTTCCTCAATCCTATATCACACAGCTGTTTGCCTTCGGCTCGCCGACAATGAAAGCAAGTTCAGATTGGTCCACTGCTCATCCGCACAACCTTGTGCCGTTCCACACACTACATGGGATGATGCAAGTGTGGTGTCATGTCCTCGCTTGGCCCATGATGGCTCACACTCGCACCAAGTTCCGCTCTGGCGCATTGCACGAAGCGGTACGGGAGTCCATTCTGCAGTCCACGTGCGCTCCATTCCCGACACCCATATTATATCCACAACGAGAGCCGACTGTAGAGGAAGAGGATGGGACGAGGCATGTCTGGAGGAAGACAATGCGTAGTACAGACTATGTATTTTCTATTTTCTCTTTGTCTCCTCGCCGCTTGTGACCAATCCCCCCGCTCCTGTTCACACTGTGAATACTGTCTGTTAGTTGATTCTATTGATGAGATGGCCAAAAGCCGAACCATTCCCATCATCGGCCCGTGAGCAAACCTTCTCTTCTAGCAGATTCATTTTGATCCAGGCTTATTCCTCGCCCTCTACCTACAAATCTCTGCCGCCTCTACTCCGGCAAAGCCCTTACTTATTCCGCCGCCCTTTGCCCTTTTTGCCCACGAGAGAGTCGGTGGTGCTACTCGTTGGCAAAAGTCACTTCAACACTGTGACTTCACGGTAGCTTTTGGGCTGCTCCCGACGTACGCATCCCTACGGTGCCACACTGGTGTAGTGGAATCGGTAGCCCAAGCCCGAAACCTTCCGGCTCATTCCTTCCAATATTCAATCCTGTAGGGCAAAAATATTCTCCAGCCTCTGTAGCTCATAACGTAGTATGCAATTAATGCAATACACCACCAACTGCCTGATATCTGGTCTTGTATAATCCCCGCTTATGGATTGGCCACAGCCATTATTATACTCACGCTCTTATGGGCAAAAACGGTCTCCAGTCGGGAAAGCTACCCCCCCCATCCCCCCCACGGTGTTACATGCGGAGACTACGAACGATACGCCCTACGACGGAAAGATAGAGGATACGGAAACAAGAAGAATCCGTTAAGGTATAGGATGAAGATACAGTACGGAGAGACAAATTGGATACGAGGAGACGAAAGTTGGGCTTTTGTTGGAGGCCTTGAAGTGAGGTAAAGAGGAAAGGAAAGTCGTTTGCATCAGTGGGACGTAGCGATGTTGGCGCCTGTGACAAAACTGACGGAGATTGTGTCTCAAGGTATATATAAGACAGCATCGCATATCCCCGCAAAATGCTTCTTTTCATCCGGCGGTCACCTCTGAGATCTGATCTCTATACCGCAGAAGAAACAAGATGGATTCACGATTGAGATTGTATCGCTATCTGTGACCACCACAGATCATCACAAAAAACATTGCTGGCCTAAATCCATTCACCTTGAGCACCCACTGTCATGGGCGGACCCACGGATGAGGCCCAACCACACAAATAGTATGAGGGAAGACCACTCAAGCGGGTTATTGAGCCAGAACGGGATTGTCGGATCGGAACAGACCTGCAGGCGAGAATATGCCCACTTGAGACGGGGGCGCCGCTTGGCGTGACAAAACGTAGCTTTGTAGTACGCGCCCGGTCAAGCAAGAAGGCGATTGCTATTAGTGTGTAATTAAGTATATATATATCGGTATCCCCTATAAAGGTTGACTTCAGTGGAAGGTGAGGCAGGCAACGAGAAGAGAGGGTCACATTGGCCTGGCAGACATCGGAACAATTCAACTCTTCTTGCATGCTCGGATTATGCATTATGGTAGAGGGATCCGTACCGAGAGGATCGTAGATACTGGACTTTGACGGCAATGGGGGTGTGGAGACCACAGCAGAGAAAACTGCGGAAGACCAACAGAGCTGTGTCGTTACTGGAACATATATGTGGTCTGGGACAGCTGATAAGGTATACAGAATAAAGGGTCGAACGGGGCGGTGCCTGTGGGTCTCAAACGGCTATGGCTTCTGACGAAGAAATGACACTCATCTTTTACCCAAGTGTCGACGACGAAATGACGCGCTCGGCAGGAAAGTGCACTGTTGGGGCCAAGAAGAGGACTGTCATGCATCATGCATCATGGGGGGGACCCGAGGTGCCCCCCCCCACCCTGTAGTTTAGGGGTGTAAACGCATAAACCCTTGTGGACAGGCCAATCGGTGTCTCGTATGTTAGGTTCTGGTTCAAATCCTGGTTGAACTGAGAGGGTGTAGAGGCGAGGGAGAGACCCTCTAGTTTGGGTGGCAGACCCTCTAGTTTGGGTGGCTGCCTGCGTGCAAAGGTCGCAGCTCAGACCCTCCGAGGTAGGATCCGTGTACGTAGATCGTTAGACCAGTTGAAGGAGTCCAGGAGCTCCGAAGTTACTCTGTTCCTCGCAGCGTTACCACACTCGGGACACTGTAGTAGGCGGGAACAGACAGAGTCCTAAAGAAGAGCAAGCGCTACGGATGAGAGTAATCACAGCTTGCAGCGTACTCGACGTAAGTCGTAAATTCGTAAGCGTATAAGGGTAGTAGAAGGTGGAAGGACGAGAGAGGAACGGGTAGTCGGGGAGACCAAAGACAGGATGGTCGGCCAGGACCACAGCAAGCCTTAGACATGGCTCCTTTTATAATACCACAGAAGGAACCAGGCCCCAAGTGCCGCGTGACATGTGACAGGTATATAAACAGAATGCGGGGCACTTTCCAGCGAGGTAAAAGCTATAATGTACAGCCTATGCTCTCAAAGGCGCTGACGCTTCGTAGTCGGGCGCAGCTGGAAGGGTTCTACCTAAAAGAAGACTGGCTGCAATGGGCACGAAGCATCGTACCGATGAGCCCATGCGACCCTCGCGGGTCGCGGATGATCGATGATCGATGATATCCGCAGCATGGATAAGATCGATAAGGTGTCGACTGAGTACTGATGGCTCTCTCTTGCTAGTCTAAGATCTAACAGGACTGACGCGTGTTGGGCTGAGATGTCTACGACATCCGGGACTCAGCGTCCGGAGGTAACCGGAGCGTCCCGTAACAAGGACCATACGCAGGGGCAGGATAGAAAACAAAAATAGACAACCCATCAAGAAAAGAGGTAATAGGGCAAACGACGTCCGCAGGCCTCAGCAATTAAGGAATAGCGAACACCAAAAGAGGAAAAAAGAAACTGTTCCCCACACGCCACCACCGCAGGAATCAGAAAAGCCAGAGGAAAGCCTAAAGAATAATTGCAGGCGCTCTCCGCTCTGAGCCACGCAGGAAACGATAAATATACACACGATGAAAGAACACGCAGGGAAAATGAGATGCATGTGTGTTAGGAAGTTCATCTCCGACCCAGACATCTTTTTGGGTACAAGTCCGACTTCAAAGCAATTCAAAGCAGGATACAAGCAGGATTTAAAGAAAGCAAAAACACACGGATATGCCCTCAGCCGTACGAACGGGATCCCGCCTAGATAGTGCACCACACATAATCGACGGTGCGGTCCTTCGTTCTCGACGCATCATTACGCAACAGAGTATTACACGAGTATAGTTGATCGTTCAGACCGGCGTGGATACAACCTATAGCACGCGAGAGACAAAGGGTGCTTAATACAGGCTGGCGGGCAGGCTCGCCCACCCGCCGTTTTTGTCCGTGGTCCCTACAGAGTGCACACGGCGAGAAATTCGTGGGGAATAAGCTCCGTGTAGGAGGGGATTGCCTTGGATGCCCACATGGTATTCATTCAGGGTGCATATGGAATGGTGCCTTATATACCAGAGGCAAAGGAGATGCAATCACACGGTAAACGACGGTGATAAGGGAAAGAGACAACAAAGGGTCAAGGAAGATCTTTAGAACAGGGTCATACGCGCAGCCGGTGGATATGTGCGTGTGACCCGTCGCTAGTAATAGTAACTCTGGGTTCTCAACACCTCGTTTTTCCTATCCCTTTTATATGTCCGTCCCCAAGGATCTCCAATCTCAGATCTTCGAGCGGATGCCGACCGGGTGACCAAAGAGGGGTGCGAGATCGGGCTCTCATCAGAAGCAGACCCCACTCCCGAGTATGGACCGTCTTCGCTCTTCCGACACCCTCTGGGTTACTTATCGTGTGTTGCAGGTCGATTGGTGCCTGGTACAGTATTAGGCGGTGATGGATGGCCAACCTTCTGGCTGATGCACCACAGTAGAGCTGTGGTGTGGTGAGAACAACAGACGATGAGACGAAGAGCAGGCACGGTCTGTGCCTTCTTTTGGTTCTCTTTCCTTCCCCATTTCGTTGATGAGCTTTTAACAATAGCCAAGGCGTTTTTGTCTGGTCCGACTTCCATCAGACAGACCAATCCAACGTTTGGTTATTGACGTTGAGATGAAAGGTGAACCTATGGCGATCATGTGATGCATGTAACCGGTAACCGGTAACCCCAATGCCAGTGCCATTGGCGTGTGCGAGGCGGCCCGTTCCGCCCCTGTTCCGCTCTTCCCTGTTGCCCTCCGGGCTGCCTTCCCCTGATTGCATCACACGATCTCCCCTTTGCCTTGCTCGCCTCCCCACATGGTGACGAGAGTGGGATTCGAACCCACGTTCCGGATAACGCTAAAATTTAAACGGCAACTTCCGGAGGTTTCAAACCACGTAGGAACTTGAAAGCTTGAAGCTCTAGTTTGACTAACTTGACTAGCTAGTGACTAGTGACTAGTGACTAGCTAGTGACTAGTGACTGCAACTAGGTAGAAGCCAGTGGCTGGGGACTGTCACCGGTTGCCTCACAGGCCCCTGCAACCTGTAACCGTATCACGTAACGTGTAACCAGCAACCGGCAACGGGCAACCGGAACTCGCTCAGTAACTTGGTAACTAACGAGGTAACGATGTCAGGCCTCGGGGTGTAAACATGTGATAAGGTGTGCTTGCACAGCGCCTGCATGGTTTCCTAAGGCCTAACCGGTAACCCCTAACCCCGCGGCCAGGGTAGGATGTCCTCAGGCCTCAGGGTGCAAGCAGAGGTAACCGTCAGCTCCCTGTAGAGGACCAGGGAGCAGGCAGTTGATGGTGCATTGCATGGCACGTGATGCAGGAGCTACAGAGGCTAGAGAATATTTCTGCCCTCCAGGAAGGAATACTGCGAGGAATGCAAGGAATAACTGGAAGAAGAAGGTTCCCGCTGGGGCTGTCGGCGCCACTACACCAGTGTGGCGTCACATGTCACACTCCCACCGCTTCCCCGTTCCCCTCCCGGCCTTGGGCCTTATCGAGTCATCGAACTCAGTCGACTCATTTGAGTACTCAGTTACTCACCACGCACTCTTCCTGCTGTTGGCGAAGGGAGTGAATCTAGTGACTCACTACTCGTGAAGCTTGGAGAACATGATGCATGATGTGCATGATGAAGCATCCAAAGCCTCCGTTGGTTCGGTTTTGGTTTGCCCTGCGTAGTCCTCTCGCTGCTCCAGGCTGTTCCTCGTTGCCTCGTCCGATTCAGGAGCGGCTTGCCGTGCCATGGAGCAGCCAAACCGCCCGCTGCTCATGGTGGACCGATAGGGCCATGCGTAACGGCGGGGATTGCGTCGATTGCGATTGCAACTGCCGTGATACTACCATCGGAAGAGTACCTGGAAAACCGGTGGGAACAGGTGAAGACGGAGACAAGCGGTATGGCAGGCCACGGGCAACTTGGGAGCTTTTGCCACACCTTGCCACACCGCACTCGGCAACCTACTCCCCGGCCGTAGGGGGGGGCACGAGGAGGCAGGATAGGCGAGCGGGAGGGCGACAAGTGTAAGGTGTTGGCCTAGGGAGCCGGACGGGCAGAAGGATGAGGAGAAGGTGATGGATTGGAGCCAGAGTTGGGTCTGGGTACAGAGGCATCTATATAGGAGGCTGGACTAGGCACAGGGACAGTGAGTCACACAGGAGAGAGTGCAGGGCACAGGGACAGTGACACGCAGGGACGTCAGCGTGGAAGCCGATGGAACCGAGGCGAACCTGGTCTACCGACTGGGAGCCAGAGGATCACAGTCAACACCCCGCTGGCCAGGGAACCCGGAGACATCGGTTGTGGGATGAGCTCCTGCCAGTGGATGTAGAGAGGGAGGACTTGAGTGGCAACCGGGACGAATGGCCTGGAGTTGTGCATGGCCACACGACTGGCCTACACCCCCGCTGTCCAGGATGACACCTGAACGAGCCGAGCGCTTGTGGTTGGTGTATTGTGCGACCGCCAGATGCTTGTAGAAGTCTTAGAAGTAAAAGTAGTAGGGGTTGCGCCCCGAAGCGATTTGGTGGGCAAAAGTAAAAGCACCAGTTATAGGTGTAGTGAAAGAAATTGGAAACTTGGAGTAAATGCGGTCCAAGGTCGTTTGGCATCAAAATTGGATGCGTTTGGTAGTTGTTTGGTTCCGCATGCCTGGTGCCAGTGGGGTCCATTGGGCATGGGAAATGAACGGGCGCTATGCGTCAACCGTCTTGATCTGTTTGGGTTCTCTTTGTTGTTGAAAGAGGAGTGGAAGAATTGGGTGACCACCCCCCCCCCATCCTTTCCCCAGGTCCCCGGATGAATTGGCAATCCGGGGCGTGTAGCCGTGGGTGGGGCACTTGAGCACCCCCCCCTTTCTGCGATTCGCCTGCGCCGTTTTGTCGTTGGAGGAATTTCGTCTCGTTGCGATACCCGACACGTTTTGTTCCGTCGTGTGTTGTCCCTAAAAATCATTGCCCCATCTGTGGGGGATGTGCCGATTGTGGCGGTATGCCGATTGTGGCGGTAGTATGCCGATTGTGGCGGTAAGGTGCCGATTGTGGCGGTGGTGTGTTGGGCGGGAGGACGGGTGTTCTTGTGGGCTTGGCGGCTTAGCTTGGGCTTGTAGGCTTGGGGGTGGGCTTGCTTGAAGAGCGCTCCCCTTCCGGGGGGATCAGATTGTAGCTCTGTGGCCTAGGGAGCCGGACGGGCAGAAGATGAGGAGAAGGTGATGGATTGGAGCAGAGTTGGTCTGGGTACAGAGGCATCTATATAGGAGGCTGGACTAGGCACAGGGACAGTGAGTCACACAGGAGAGAGTGCAGGGCACAGGGACAGTGACACGCAGGGACGTCAGCGTGGAAGCCGATGGAACCGAGGCGAACCTGGTCTACCGACTGGGAGCCAGAGGATCACAGTCACACCCCCGCTGGCCAGGGAACCCGGAGACATCGGTTGTGGGATGAGCTCCTGCCAGTGGATGTAGAGAGGGGACTTGAGTGGCAACCGGGACGAATGGCCTGGAGTTGTGCATGGCCACACGACTGGCCTACACCCCCGCTGTCCAGGATGACACCTGAACGAGCCGAGCGCTTGTGGTTGGTGTATTGTGCGACCGCCAGATGCTTGTAGAAGTCTTAGAAGTAAAAGTAGTAGGGGTTGCGCCCCGAAGCGATTTGGTGGGCAAAAGTAAAAGCACCAGTTATAGGTGTAGTGAAAGAAGAAATTGGAAACTTGGAGTAAATGCGGTCCAAGGTCGTTTGGCATCAAATTGGATGCGTTTGGTAGTTGTTTGGTTCCGCATGCCTGGTGCCAGTGGGGTCCATTGGGCATGGGAAATGAACGGGCGCTATGCGTCAACCGTCTTGATCTGTTTGGGTTCTCTTTGTTGTTGAAAAGAGGAGTGGAAGAAGTTGGGTGACCACCCCCCCCCATCCTTTCCCCAGGTGCCCCGGATGAATTGGCAATCCGGGCGTGTAGCCGTGGGTGGGGCACTTGATGAGCAGCCACCCCCGCTTTCTGCGATTCGCCTGCGCCGTTTTGTCGTTGGAGGAATTTCGTCTCGTTGACGATACCCGACACGTTTTGTTCCGTCGTGTGTTGTCCCTAAAAATCATTGCCCCATCTGTGGGGGACGAGTGTGCCGATTGTGGCGGTAGTATGCCGATTGTGGCGGTAGTATGCCGATTGTGGCGGTAAGGTGCCGATTGTGGCGGTGGTGTTGTTGGGCGGGAGGACGGGTGTGTCTTGTGGGCTTGGCGGCTTAGCTTGGGCTTGTAGGCTTGGGGGTGGGCTTGCTTGAAGAGCGCTCCCCTTCCGGGGGGATCAGATTGTAGCTCTGTTGGCCTAGGGAGCCGGACGGGCAGAAGGATAGGAGAAGTGATGGATTGGAGCCAGAGTTGGGTCTGGGTACAGAGGCATCTATATAGGAGGCTGGACTAGGCACAGGGACAGTGAGTCACACAGGAGAGAGTGCAGGGCACAGGGACAGTGACACGCAGGGACGTCAGCGTGGAAGCCGATGGAACCGAGGCGAACCTGGTCTACCGACTGGGAGCCAGAGGATCACAGTCAACATAAGGTTTGAAATTAGGCGGCGCGTGCGGGTCTGACGCGTGAGTCGGGGTGAAAAGGGGGGCCTCCGTCTGAGCCCCGGAGAGGAGAGACTAGCTAGTGACTAGTGACTAGTGACCAGTGACTAGTGAGCTGGTGAGGCGCATGAGGCCGGGTGAGGCCGAGGCGGAAGGCGGAAGGCGTGACGCGTGCCGCGCGAGGAGGTGAGGACACAGAGCACTGCTACTGAGTACCTGAGTACTGAGTGAGTACGGCGGGAGCAAGAAGGCATGAACTGAATGGGTGCTGCTCAGCGGGAGAGCGTGAGCCAGCGAGAAAAACCTGCGGGGCAGTGGGGCAGTGCCAAGCAAAGCATCCGCAGCGCCGCGGGATTGGCGGGCCGCGGATGCCCGCGGGCGGGGGAGGCGCAGCGCAGAGGCAGCGTTGCAGAGCAGCGTGTGACGTGCAAGTGACGCGTGAGAGGCATGGAACGTAGAAGCTGCTGCGTGTTGGTTTCATGCCACGGGCAGGTGTCGGCGGGCGGCATAGAGGCAGCCCGCTGCCCAACCGAATCGGCGGCTGCGCGGGGGGCGGCGGCGGGGCGCTGTGGCGGCGGTGTGGCAGCGCAGAGGCACACCTGCATGACGCGTGACGCGTGACCTGGCCGGGGCCCGCACGGGGGCAGGTGTTGTGCCGCCGACGCGCGCAGGTCGCCCCGGGCGGTCCATGGCGCGGCCGCGGCGACGCAGGGCACGGCAGGCAGCACAGCGCAGCCCGCAGCACGACGCCCCGGCGGTGCTTTGGCTGCCGAATGTGCATTCTGCCCGCGCCCGCTCCCGTATATATCCCACGCCCTCGCCCGCACTCCGGCCCTCGCCGATCCCATTCCCTCCCCGTCGCCCCACCCCCGCCTCACTTGCCCCTCCCCGCCCATCCCGCCACGATGGGTGTCGATCTCGCGCCCGTCTCGTCGCGCATCCACGCCGAGTCGGCCAACGTGGCCGCCCGCGACCGCGACTATGGCCACACCCACCCCTACGTTGACCACAGCCCCCCGCCGACGAACACCACGTGGACGTTGACGCTGCCAAGGCCGAGCTTACCCGCGTCACCTCGGCCGGCGGCCGCACCACCCACACTCGTCGTTCCAGTAATGCCACTGCCCTCGAGGAGAGCGAAAAATGTCAAGGCGACCGATGTGGAGAAGGCGGCGGGGGGCACTGCCGATGCGGACGAGTATGTCCCCTTCGACCTCCGCGAGTTTATCGGCACGATCCAGCCCGAAGCCGAGTCGGTCGGGTGGAAGCGCAAGGCGCTTGGTGTCAGTTGGCATGATCTTGCCGTCCCGCTCCGAGCAGTACCGACATGAACGTGCCCACCATCCCTTCGATGGCTCTGTTTGAGGTTATTGGCCCCCTTGTCGACCTGTGCAAGCTGTTTGGCTACGACCCTTTTGCTCCCAAGGAGCGTTTCATTCTCCAGAACTTCCAAGGCTGTGCTCGGCCTGGTGAGATGGTGCTGGTCATTGGTCGCCCCGGTGCTGGCTGCTCCCATTCCTTCAGTCGATTGCCAACCGTCGGGAAGGCTTTATTGCCGTGGACGGTGAGGTTTCCTATGGTGGCATTCCCGCCAAGGAAATGGGCAAGCGCTACCAAGGTGAAGTCCTGTATTCGGAGGAGGATGACAACCATCTTGCCACCCTTACTGTCGGCCGCACGCTTGACTTTGCGCTGCGCCTTAAGAGCCACCGCACCCCCCTGCCTGGGTACACCAGGGCCGAGTTCCGCGCCATGATGCGCGACACACTTCTCAAGATGGTCAACATTTCGCACACCAAGGATACCCTTGTCGGTTCGGCCACCGTCCGCGGTGTGTCGGGGTGAGCGGAAGCGTGTGTCGATTCTGGAGGTGTTGACGGCCGGCGCCTCTGTCATGGCTTGGGACAACTCCACCCGTGGTCTGGACGCTTCGACGGCGTTGGACTATGCCAAGTCGATTCGTATCTTGACCGACATGACTCAAACCACGTCGTTTGTGACGGTGTACCAGGCTTCCGAGGGCATCTTCAACCAGTGTGACAAGGTGCTTGTCATTGACGAGGGCCGTTGCATGTACTATGGCCCGCGGGACGAGGCCCGGCAGTACTTTATCAACATGGGCTTCCTCGACCGCCCGCGGTCCACTTCGGCCGACTGGATCACCTCCTGCACGGACCCCCAGACCCGCGCCTTTGCTAAGGGCGTCGACCCGGCCACTGTGCCCACTACGCCCGAGGCGATGGAGGCTGCTTTCGAAGCTAGCGACATTTACAAGCGTACCCTGTCTGACCGGGACGACTACGATGCTCAGGTTCAGGCTGAGCTCAAGGTCAACCAGGACGAGTTCCGTGCTGCTGTCAAGGATCAGAAGCACGCCGGTGTTTCGTCCAGGTCTAAGTATGTCGTCTCTTACCCGCTGCAGGTGCATGCCATCTTTATTCGCCAAATGCAGATGCAGCTCGGTGATCCGTTTGATATCTTCATGTCGTACGTTACCTCGACCATCATTGCCCTCATTGCTGGTGGTATGTTCTTCAAGCAACCGGAACTCACTTCGGGCATCTTCACCCGTGGCGGTGCGCTGTTCATGATGCTTCTGTTCAACTCCCTCACTTCGTTTTCGGAACTTCCGGTGCAAATGCTCGGTCCCCAATCCTGGCTCGTCAAACTTCCTTTGCGTTTTACCGTCCGTCGGCTTCGTTCGTGGCGGGTCTGTGTGCCGACATGCCCTTTGGTATCCCGCGTGTGACGCTCTTCGTCATCATCATCTACTTCATGGCTGGTCTTCGTACGTTTTTTTTCCGTTTCTTCTTCTTTTTTGTGTGGACCATCTACTGATATTTTTGTTCTGATTCTAGGTTTGAATGCTGCGGCTTTCTGGACGGCGTGGTTGGCAGTTATTGTCAGTTACTACGCATTCCGTGCTCTCTTCTCCTTCTTTGGGGTTGTGAGCCGCAACTTCTTCGGTGCCGCGCGTCTTGCAGCTGTTATCATCTCCATGCTCGTCCTTTGGGCTGGATATGTGATGCCGCAGAACAAGATGCCGCGGTGGAATTACTGGATCAGTTACTTGAACCGTACGTTCACTTCATCTCGTCTTTGTCTTGCCTTCGCCTACTAACCTTCATTTTTTTTTCTTTCTCTCAGCCGTCTACTACGCCTTCAGCGCTCTTATGATCAATGAGTTCCGGCACCAGAAATTCACTTGCGCTGGTTCGTCCTTGGTCCCTAGTGGCCCTGGTTACCCCACCCATCTCACGCCCAACCAAATCTGCAATGTGGCGGGTGCTGTTCCTGGCAACCCGATCGTGGACGGCATGACCTACCTCACTGCCCAGTTCCAGTACAAGGAGGGGCAGATGTGGCGCAACATTGGTATCCTTTTTGCCTTTTTGGCTGGGTTCGTCGGAATGGGATGTTTGGCCGTGGAGGTGCAAACTCAAGGTTCGTTTGCGGCTGCGTTGACCGTTACCAAGCCCCCTTCGAAGGATGAGAAGGCCCGTGACGAGCGCTTGAAGACGCGTAAGGAAGCCCGTATGGAGAGCAAGGAGGAACAGGACGACTTGGTTCTGGATGTGGAGGGTCAAGCCTTTACCTGGTCCAACCTCAAGTACACGGTGCCTGTCAAGGGTGGCCACCGGCTTTTGCTGGATTCGGTCGATGGATTTGTCAAGCCCGGTACCATGACGGCCCTGATGGGTTCTTCGGGTGCGGGTAAGACGACTTTGCTGGATGTTTTGGCCGACCGGAAGACTATTGGTGTGATTGAGGGCGACCGGTTGATCGAGGGCAAGCCCATTGATCTTTCGTTCCAGCGCCAGTGTGGGTACGCCGAGCAGCAAGACATTCACGAGCCCATGTGCAGTGTTCGGGAGGCGTTCCGGTTTTCGGCGTACCTGCGTCAACCGGCGGATGTCGCAAGGAAGCCAAGGACCATACGTCGAGGACATTATCGAGATGCTTGAGCTCAACGACTTGGCCGATGCCATCATTGTGTTTCCCCGGCTTTGGTCTTGGTGTTGGTGACCGCAAGCGCGTGACAATTGGCGTTGAGTTGGCGCGCCAAGCCATCGATGCTGTGCTTCTTGGATGAGCCTACTTCGGGTCTGGATGGTCAGTCGGCCTACACGATTTGCCGTCTCTGCGCAAGCTGGGCCGACAATGGTATGACGATTCTCGCACGATCCACCAACCTTCGGCTCTGCTGTTTGAGCAGTTTGACCGTCTTTTGCTGTTGCAACGCGGTGGCCAGGTGGTTTACTTTGGCCCCATTGGTCACGATGCCCAGGACATTTGGATTACTTTGCTCAGCGTGGCGCTCCCCCCGCATGACGCCAACCCGGCCGAGTTTATGCTGGACGCGATTGGTGCCGGTTCGCAGCCCCGCATGGGTCCCAAGGACTGGGCAGAGTGGTACAAGGAGTCAGATCTGTACCAGGACAACTTGCGGCAGATTGCTGAGATCAACGCCGAGGGCGCTGCCAAGCCTGCCCCGACGGTTGCGACGCGTGAATACGCGGCTTCGTTCAAGACCCAATTCCTGGTTGTTCTGCAGCGCACCATGCGCTCGACGTGGCGCCAGCCCAGTTACCAGTACACGCGTATCATCCAGCACATGGCGTTTGCGTTGTTGACTGGTCGCTTATGCTTCGCCTCAAGCACACGGTCGAAGCGGTGCAGTACATGGTGTTCGCGCTGTTCATGCTTGCTGTCATTCCGGCCATTATCATTGCGCAAATCATGCCCTTCTGGATCACCAACCGTTCCGTCTGGATTCGCGAGGAGACGAGTAAGAGTTCAGGCGGGACGTGTTTGCGCTCACGCAACTCATTTCGGAGATTCCCTACGGAATTGCCTGCGCTCTGGTCTTCTTCCTGCTTCTCTACTACATGGTGGGCTTTGACCCCAACAGCAACCGTGCCGGCTTCTTCTTTGTCATGTCGCTCATGACGGAAGCCTTCTCGGTCACTGTGGGCGCCATGATTGCCCCTTCTGCCCTTCGGTGTACATTGCCCAGCTCTTTGTGCCTTTCCTCACTCTAATTCTCTCGCTCACTTGCGGTTGTCATGGTGCCTCCGCCCCAGATGACAACCGCATCTTTTCCAGTTCCTCTACAATGTTAATCCCATTCGGTACGTGTTTTTTGTGGCGCTCTTGTGGGGGTTTGGATTGAGCTGGGAACTGACCTTTTTCGTGTTTGTACAGCTTCCTATTGCTTCGCTTATCTCGAACCAGTTCCACAAACAACCTGTCCACTGCAGCGCGAGCGAATTTGCCGTTGTCAGCCCGCCAGCAAACCAGACATGCGACATGTGGATGGGCAACTACATCAAAGAAGTTGGCGGGTACCTGGAAAACCCATCGGCCACCTCGGACTGCCACTACTGCTCTCTCAAGGTGGGCGACGAGTTCTTTATTCCCCTTACCATCTCGGCCGGCAACCGTGCCGCATACTTTGGCTGTACGTTTCGTTTCTCTTATCCCCTTTACCTCTTTTTTGTCTCTTTGTCTCCACCTACCGAGCCACTGACTTGTGCCTCCCCCTTTAGACGAGTCGGCCTTCATCCTGTTCAACATTGCGGTCTGCATGTTGTGCACCAAGTACCTCCGCTTCTCCAACCGCTAAAGGGAAGCAACCACCATTGTTGCCTTCCCTTCCTAAGGCCTAATCCCCCTCCATGCACTTTCGCTTACTCTCACTCTTTTCTCCCTTCACACCCTCCTTTACTCTCCTCCTGCCTATGCATCGCAAATCGTTGCCTCACTTGGTTATAACTCCACTTTCGCCACTTCGCCTCCTCGCTTCTTCGCTTCCTTCGCCTCTTCGCCGCTCACCCACTTCGCCCCCCCATGCTTCTCGCTACCCACCCTTGTCTCCCGCCCATTCTTTGTGCCTCTGTCCATTCTGTTCCCGGATGGGTTTCTGCTCTCTGCACTATGGACACATCGTATGGGCCTGTACCTTAGCGCTTGGGTGGGTAGTTGTAGCGGCGTGGGGTCCGCGAGGTGAGCTGTATTAATCATCCTAGCTTTCGTGTCGCATTTGTAGTAGCTCTTTTTTATATCTGTATAGTAACTGCGGTAGAATTTGGATTGGCCAGAACGTAGAGAGGGTAGGTGGGTTGTTGGGCGTTGCTTGCTTTTGTTTCGAGGTGTCATCATGCCACCGATCATCGGGGTTCTCCCACATGCTCTCACTCCGTTCGTCCACGTCGCTGCTCCGACCCGGCACAGGCACCCACGGCAAACGGCTCATTCACGCTTTCTCAACCTGTTCAACATTCGAAGGACAATAGTACAGAGTCCAATCCTTGTACAACACAGTAGGGAGTCGATCCAATCCGCATCCTACCGCCTGCCTCGGCCCTCCAAAGCGGAAGGGTGCTATAGGAAAGCAGCTTGGCGATGGGCCGCGGCGCCCTCTCCCTTCTTCACCTGCAGCCCTAGTACGTCGGCAGCGGTCGGGAAGGCGAGAGAAAAGGGCGGGGGGGGGGGGTTCCGCGTTAGGTGTGAGCCTCGGCGATGGCCTGCGCCAACCTGACCGCAAACCGTTCGACCTACATCGCCACAAGAAGCACAGCATTCAAACATGCCTTGTTAGCGCGTTACCCACACGCACACACCCCACTCATCTTCCCCTCCACATGCGCTTGGGAACCAATCGGGGCGCAAGGGACCCAACATACCAGTATCAAACTCGGCTCCCAACACGTCCAAATAAGATCCACGGCACCTGTTCCCGGTACCCCCACCCCATACCTACCAACGGCCGCCAGTCCCCCTCGATCGCTGAGCGCAGCAAACACAAAGTAGCATACCCAAAGTGTGCTGCGCGCCTGGTCAACCGTCATCTGGCCTTGCTCAGTGGCGCGGGGTGTCGTCCGGTTGCCCCGGGGCTCGCTACCGCCGCGCAGTCTCCTCGGTAGTCCCAGTAACCCCCGTAGGCACTACGGCCACCACGGACGGCACAGGCGAAGGTTGGCTTGATGGCCTTGGTGACGCTGGGCTGTTAACACAGCTGGTGGAACTAGCTCGCTCCTCTCTTTCCTCCACCCCGGCCAGCGCACATAACTCGGGCACATACGGCCACGGGTCCATGCTCGGTCCCAGCCCCAACGCTAGCACAGCGCCGCAGCACCGTTGCATCGTCCAGCTCGGCTCGCAGTGTGCCTCGTGCTGCGGTACGCTGTGCGACACGGGTTGGACTGAGGATGTCGGCAGAGGAGGCACACACGTGGGCGTAGGCCCCACTGAGGGGGCAGGCGGCGAGGTTGCCGGGCGTTCGTCTCTTACCACAACGGCCCGCCAGAGGCAGAGGGGGCGCGCACTGGCTGGTACAGTCAAAGAACGGGAAGAGGAAGGACACGCGCGCTTGTTGCTTTCTTCCCCGACGCAGTAGTGTTGTCCGGTACGGGCGACGGCGCTTCTGGCTCCCGTTGGTCGCTGGGACTGGATCAGCGCTCCGTAGAGAGGTGTCCAGTGTTGGGACGATGTGCCCACGGGCAACGGTGCTAGACATGGAGCAGCAGAGGTGGGAGCCGTGGGAGCGGTGAGAGCAGTGGGAGCCGTGGGAGCCGTGGGAGCGATGGGAGCGATGGGAGCAGTGGGAACGATCGGAGCGTGGGGGATGAATGGAGCGGCGGGAGCGGCGGGAAGAGTGGGAATGGTGGCCACGCACGTGGGGTAGGTCCGCTGAGGGGGGAGGCGGCGAGGTTGCTGGGCGTTCATCCCTTGCCTCTGGCCCGCTAGGGGCAGAGGGGGGGCACTGGTTGGTACAGTCAAAGAAGGGGAAGAGGAAGGACACGCTCGCTTGTTGCTTTGTCCGGACGCAATAGTGTCCGGTACGGGCGATGTGCGCTTCTGGCTCCCGTTGGTTGCCGGGACTGGATCAGCGCTTCGTTGAGAGGTGCCTGGTGTTTGGGACGATGTGCCCACGGGCAGCGGGTGCTAGACACGGAGCAGCAGAGTGGGAGCGGCAGAGGTGGGAGCGGTCGGAGCGGTCGGAGCGGTCGGAGCGGTCGAATCGGTGGGAGCGATGGGAGCGTGGGGGGAACGGTGGGAGCGATGGGAGAGGAGGGAGCGCAGGGAGCGCAGGGAGCAACGATCGGTGCGATGGGAACGATCGGAGCGGTGGGAGCAGTGGGAGCGGTGGGAAGGCTAGGTACGGTGGGAAGGGTGGGGGCGGTAAGAGCGGTGGAAGCAGTAATAGCGGTGGGGGCGGTGGAACGGTTGGAGACGTGGGTGCGAGGGGAGGGTGGGAAGGGGGGAGCTCGTCGGACGCGAATCGCGCAGGTCTGTCCCGGTGTCTCCAAGAGATGAGGGCCGCAGTGCGTTAGGTGGGCCGCAAGGGGCCTCTTGTTGGGATGACGACGGGACGATGGCTTCTCCCACTGTGTTGGGGAATCATCATGCACTACAGGATCCCTGTTCTTTCCGCCGAAGGTGGACGAGGCCGGTGAGCAGGGAGATGTGTCATGCCCGTATTGAGAGGCAGAGCCGGAGACTCCAGAGTGCTTGGTGCACGAACGGGAGTTGCAACTGGTGCGCGGGGTGGGGCAAGAGGCTCTGACCCGGACGAGCAGGCCGCGGTTGGACCAGAGGAGTTGGTCACTGCTTTGCACGCCATGGGGGTCGCTGGAGGATCGTCGTGTGCGGGCACAGGCTCTATGATGCCCACAGACTACTGCTTGTGGGGAGGGTTCGCATCCGTGCCCAATAGGTGCTGGGTTCTGGGTTTAATGGACGTTCTTCACGGAGGCAGGCTGTGGAAACCCGGATTGTGCCGGTAACGCATGGGGAGCACAACCTCCGCGCCGTTCTGGCATAGGGGTCTCTGAAGAGCCCCGATCCGTCACGAAACAGGAGGTCGAAATGTGGAAGGCTTATGATGTGTCGGAGACTTTGGAATGGTCTGTTTCCACGGTTTGTTTCCCACCTGTTTTGCGGTCTGTTTCGTGGACTGGGAAGCAGGAGGCAGAGGAAGCGCAGAAGACACTGGCGCAGACACTTTAGGGACGATCTCAACCTTCGGTCGTGTCTCTTGTCTCTGTTCAAGGGTCTTTACATTCGTCGTGGCAGAAACCCGCGGAAGGGAGGCACAGGTCTCGCAATGGCTGGCGTAATCTTGTCCCGTGTTTGAGGGAAACGCGGTTGGGTTGGGGCGGAGGTTGAGAGTCTGATGCATTCGGTGAAGCCAAGTGACAAGGTTTGGCATGCTGAGGTGCGTCTACTGGGGCCTGGTCGGGGTGGGAAGGTGACCAAGTTGTGAGCCGCTGGGTTCTGCTTTGGGTCCGGCGCGGTGCAGATCCAGGGCTACGGCCCATAGCGCTGACGAGTTGTGTTTGGTCTGGGGGGAAGGCGCGGGGGCGGGGGGCGCGGGGGGCGCAGCATGATGCGAGATGAACGCTGCTGAGGACGGTGGCGAGAGAGGGCGGGCGAGGGGGGACTTGCGTTGTTGCGCGCTTCGCGCGGCGGGCAAGAGGGGGCGGATGCCGGCCTGCGGTTGCTGGAGGAGGGATGGGGCATGAGAGGGCAGATTTCCACGTCCAGCATCAACAGCGGGGCGTTCGGCGGTCGGGGGGACCGTTCCATGCGACGGGACCGGCTGGGCGGCGGTACTGGCGGGCTGGCGGCGACTGGGTAAAGAGGTCGCCTGCGCCCAGGGCTCCTGGCTTCCCCAGGCGGCCGAGCGGGGGACATGGGCGCTCTGCGTAGCTCGGGGTATGGCAGGCCGCCGGCTGCGAAGAAGAGAGGCCGAGGCTGCTGGCGCTGGCCCAGAGTGGCGGTCGGGGTGGGCGGTGCGGGCGCGGGTGAATGCCGACTGCGGACGCACCGGGGCGGCGGTACGGGAGCGGACACGGCGGGCCTGCTGTGCCCTCAGCTGATCGTACCGCCACGACGGCACCCGCGTCACCGCACATGCGTCCTGGTGTCATGCAGAGCAAGTGCAAGCCAATCCGTCAGTGCCCGGCTCTCACCGTCCAGCGGCCGCAACCGCATCCGCCACTGCGACCAGGCCTCCTGTCGCATGGCCGGCTTGCATCTGCAGCGCCGTGACAGCGCATTGGAAACAGGACCTACCTGGATGCTGGCCAGAAACTGATCTGCGTCCTGGGGACTGCCAAAGTGCAACTCGGTCCGGCGCTGCTGGCCGTCGCGCTGGTTGTAGCGGAGGGAGACGACATGCGCACAGATCTTGACCACAGCCGGTGATGCGCGGCGCGCAAGAGACGTGGTTGGTTGTGAGGCAGACATCTCGACCGATAGCCGTGCTGCGATTCGCGCAAGAGCAGCTGGAGGTCTACGTGCTCCTGTGGCTCTGGAGGGTCAGCCATCAGCCTGGGCAGGCGGGGCCGCGTCTGGTAAACGGGGGGGGGGGGGGACGCACAAGCTGCGCAGGCACAGCGTCCACCCGAGACTCATCCACAATCCAGTGCACATCCACCACCAGCGATTCGCACTCGGTCCAGCCAGCTCCCAGGCCGGTTCCCACCGCAGGCGCGGCCGCCGACGACGCCAACGACGCTGACGGTTGGGTGCAGGTGCCGGTGCGGACGCGCACCACCAGCCGTGGCCGGCGGTAGACGGCCATCTCACCGCGCTGGCCAGCACACACGTCGGTGGCGGCGCAGAACTTGAGCAGATCCCACCCACGCGTCGTCTGCTGCCGCTCGATGTGCTGGAGGAGGGGCATGGCGGCGGCGAGGGCGGCGAGGGCGGCGGCGAGGGCTGTGAGGGCAGCGCAGGTGACCTGGACGAGCGCTTCAGAGTCACCGCCCCCCCCCGCATACACTCGTGCGGGGAACATCGGTGCAAGGAGGGGCGGCATGCATGTGCCATGCCTGGGGCTGAGTATTCGCGTGAAGTGGGGTGATCGATGATCAGCGATCAGCTCAGCGCGCTGAGACTCAGCCTGGGCTGTGCATGCGATTAGATAAGCCCACCCTGCGTGTCACATTTCAACTTTCGCCCTGGCCGGCGCGGAGAGAGAGCGACGGCGGCGGAGTGGGTGGATGATCAGCGGTCAGACAGCCGCTGATCGATGGCCTCCTCAGTATTCAATCAGCGCAATCAGCCATCAATCAGCGGCCATCAGCTCACTCACCGCGTGGATGCGGCGTTGGCGGCGGCATCGGCGTAGACGTTCACAACGGGGGGGCGGGCGGCGATCGCTCTGCGTCGCCATCTCACCTCCATCTCCGTCTCCATCGCCATCGCCATCGCCATCTCCATCGCCATCGCCATCGCATACCCCTTGCTCCGTCCGCCTGCGCCCCCTCCTCCTCCCTCCCCCCGCGCTCGCCATGCACACGGCACACAACGACCCTCCTCCCCCTGTCCGCGTGAGCGCTCTCGATGATACCAGCGTCCCCGTTGCCCCTTTCGACCAGCCGCTCTTTTGGGCCCAAGTGGACGACCTTTTCCCCCTCTCCCCGCCCATGCCGGATCCTGACGACGAGGACGACCGTGATCCAGTTTCGCGTCGCAATATTGCCGCCACCTTTGACGTGCTGTATGAGTTGCTCGACCAAAGGATCGAGGATACTGCCCACACCAGCTGCGGCCGACCTGCTAGCTGAGCGGATCGGCAGCTCGTATTATTGCCAGTTGCGCTGGCACCGCGTTGCCGATGTGCTTGTCGATCTTCTGCGTAAAGAGGGAACTCCGGGCCCTTGTTGCTAATGGCCGTCACCTCCATCCTTCATCTCGCTGCTATGGACCACAGCGTGTACCGAAGGATAAGCAAATGCCCCGATCCTCAACTTATTCGCTCCTTGGGCGCTTCCATCTGGCCCATCTCAGCCCATCTTGCGCATGCCCCAATCCGTGTGACCAGGGACTCGGGGACCTGACTCGCTCTCCTCAACAGCCCCCTCAGAGCAACCTCTGACACTCTCCCTGCTTGGCCACACGCCTCACTACCATCGCAAAACAGCGAGGACCCAGCCGGTTCTGACCCACATCGGAAGTGCTCCCTGCACACGTTGCAACACTTCAGGCTGACTTGCGCGTCAAGGCAGTCCAGCTGTTTTATCTTCTTTGCAAGGTTCAACTTCTGCACCCGTCCCAGCTGGCATGCATCTCGGCCTCGTTCATCAACCATTTGTTTGACCTGGTCGAGGAACCCGGGACCAGCAAGACGAGTTCTTCAACTACCATGTCATTCTTCTCATTGTGCGTCTCTCCTTACTTTCAGTGTCGGCGGCACCTTCTGACCCTTCTGTATCACAGCTTGCGCTGAACGAGCAATTCATGGTTGCCTCTTTGGCTGACCCCCCTACCAAGTCGAACGGGTCCATCGCCAGTGGCCTCAGTGGCGTGTCGCAACAGAAGCGCACCAAGTCGGATCAGCACCGTCCCAAGGCCAACCTGGTGGTGAATGTGCTTCGCCTACGCCTGCACGCCAGCAAAACATTTAGCGAGAACATTATCTTTATGCTCAACCGCACCTCCCACGACGTGGAGGAGGACATGTGCATCCAGCTTTTGATTCTCAAGCTTCTCTATGTCCTCTTTACCACCCCCGATCTTGCTCTCTTTTTACACCAACGACCTCAAGGTCCTGCTTGACATTTTCATTCGCGAAATCCAGGACTTGCCGGACGAACGGGATACCCTACGCCACACTTATCTTCGCGTCCTCCACCCGCTCATGCTCAACACTCAGCTCCGAGCCAACTCATAAAACAGCCCGAAATCCGTGCTCTGCTTCTCCGCATTCTGGCCCAACAGCAGTTTCGCGAGATGGACCCGGCCACGATCAGGCTGTGCAACCGTTGTCTTTCGTCCGAGTGGTGTCTCCTCCTGGCACAGAGTGTCCCCACACCCGAAAAGGTCAATGCCCGAAGCAACACGCCCCTTCCGGCTCTCTGTCCCCTAAGCCAAGCCACCCGTACTGGATCAACGCCTAACCCTTCTTTCTGCGCTCCGCTGCCAGAAGAGGTGTCGCTAGACCAGCGATGCACCGGGTGCAGGAACTGGTTCAGGTGGTTCGCGAACGGGCTGATTCCAAGGGCGAGCTACGCGATGACGATCCGCTGGCCCAGGCGCATGCCCAGGCCGATGCAGCGACACAAAAGATCGCCAATGCCAACTTGCAAGCAACGGAGGACCAACAAGAGGCGGCGACTGAGGGTCGGCCACGTGCTGTGTCGACTTCGGGCCTGCGGCCTAGCGATGCTGATGATACCACGGCCCTTGCTCCCAATGGAAGATCTGATGAGCCAAGTGGCCCCGGCCCTGCCAACTTGGGACGGCGGGCGAGCGTACTGGCGCGACAGGCATCGACCCGGCGTCGTCGGGCCTCTGTTTCTTCGGTCGCGGAAGACCGACCCGGGGGGTGGTGCGCCGTTCTTCCCGTTCTGCTCTCCGCCCATAGTAAAGGACGGGAAGGAGCGGAGACAAGCCACCACGGCCTGCTACGCCTCTGGATCCCGAGGAGGAAAAACAGAAAGGACGCGACCGACGCTCCTCGTTCGGCTGCTGCGTTCCTGCTTGCAGAGCAGAGTGTCGATCGCACCGCCTCTCCCTTTCCCCCCTCTGTCTTCTTCCCCCCCACACCACCTATGGACGCGCGAGCGGTGCGCGGCGCCGGGGACCGCCGCCTCCACCCAGCGACCGGCGGACCAGCGGCCAGTCAATCTCGCTAAAGCCTTCCCTCCCCCCATCAATCGGAGCAACAAACCGTCCCGCTCCCTTCGGGCGGGTGCATCCCTCCGTCCTGCCCCCGGCCCACTTCTCCTCCGCCTCGCCCTCCCAAACCTGCGAAACACAAGCCGCACCGCCCGCCTCCTGCACCTCCTACCGTCGCCTTGTTCAACCCCGAGGAGGAGGAACCACTGTCTGCTGGCCAGGACGCCGTGGGCTTGGCGGGGGCACAGGTACACGCAACTCTCTCTCGGCCGCCTCGGTGGCGTCGGTAACTTCGAATGGCTCGTTACCTCAGGCTCCTTTACCACCGCCCCGTCCGTCCGCCGTCGCCTACGCCACCACGCAGGAGCTCCCCCCTGCCCCCCGCCCGACGCCCGGCACCGTCCCCCCCCGTATCTGCTGGCACCTCGCCTGGCTTGGAACCCATGGTGTACCGCGTCGGATCCGACACGTCCCTCCTCGCCCCACGGCGACGACCGCCGCCGCCGCCGTCGACGCGCAACTGAGCGATGGGTGCCACAGAGCAATGTGCCCGGCTGTATGTATGCATCTCTATCCATATGTAGCCCACCTTTCGTCCCGCAAAAGCATAGAAATGGCATTGGATTGGTGTGCGCTGTGAGCTGTGCGCTGTGCGCTGGAGCAGAATCCAGAGTGGGCGTTAGCGTTGGGGTTTGTTGGGGAGCACTGCGATCAGGTAGGCACGAAGCGCGTGCCAGGCTGGGACGACCAGTGGGAGCCGTTGGGCAGGTCGACCCAAAAGGTGGCTCGGGACCTGCGGGGCACGACCTCGGCGCGTTCAGCGCCGTTGGACTGCCACGTCTCGCACGTGGGCACGTCGGAGCGTGCGCCCAAGGCGCCGAGGCCGAGGCGAGCGCCGCCTGTTCCGCATGCTCCACGTCGCCCCCCATCGGTTTCGGCGTCACGCTCACGCTCACGCCAGGGAAGAGGAGCGCACCGTGCTTGACAGGGACCAAGGTCAAGGGGATGGTATGAACCAGGACTTGGTTGCCTCCATGCAGGTGGCCGAGGTGCGGGAGCGGCAAGGTGCCCCTCGCCTTGCCGGCCATAAGCCAGGTAT
Source organism: Moniliella sp. 'wahieum' (assembly GCA_003971905.1). Classification (NCBI taxonomy): domain Eukaryota; kingdom Fungi; phylum Basidiomycota; class Moniliellomycetes; order Moniliellales; family Moniliellaceae; genus Moniliella; species Moniliella sp. 'wahieum'. The sequence continues at coordinate 111,515 of RSEE01000045.1, read as the reverse complement.
CGTACCCGCCCAACACTTCGTACGTCAATTCCCAATGCGGGTCTTCCTCGCCCACTGTCGCCGGCAGTGCCGCCACTTCCTCGCCTTTGGGAGGGAGCAACGCATTGCCCTTCCAGCCGGTCCAGGTGCGGATCGTCACCTCGGCCTTCCGTGGCTGGCCCACCAACAGCGGAACGGGCCCAGGACCCAACTTGATCTCCACGGCGGCCACCACCGAGGTACGAGGTGGATCGACAGACAAGATCAGACGGTGCCACGTCCCCTTTTCTCGCCGACGAGCCTGACGCAGCTTCCAACGCCCGCTGCACCACCGACAAGATCGCATCTCGTTCCGTCTCCTCCTCGCCTCCCGTGGCGGCGGCCACGCCCCAGCGATCACACGTTACCTCCCATGCCCGCAGGGAGAACTGGCCAAGCAGAATCTCGCCGTCAAGGCGTAGCGGGACGAGTCCAATCGGTCCTCCACGAGCCGCCCCAGCGCGCGGCGGAGACACGTTCGTCGGGCAGGGGAGAGCAGCTTGCCCGTCGGGTCGGCCTCGTCAATGCGCTGCTCTAGATGGGCTAGGGTGGTCAGGCGAGCTTCCTCGGCGAGCGAGAGCGGAAGAAGAGGGTCAACTGGAGTGCGCGTCCCGTTTGATTCGCATCCGTCTCGGCTGCTTTCGGCTCGGCGTCGGCGTCGCCATTGGCGTCGGCATCGGTACCAGCATTGGCACCAGCATCGGCACCAGCATCAGCATCAGCATCGGCACCGGCATCGGCATTGGCATCAGTATTCGAATCGGTATTGGCAAGAGTATTGGCATCGGTATTGGCACTGGTATCCGAATCGGGCCCAGGCTTCCCGGCCGGGTCCAAGCGGAAGACAAAAGAGGCAGGTTGGGTGGGGGTCACGACCGTTGGTTGATCCGCTGGGGGTGCATGCACCGTCAACTGGCCGTTGGGCGACTCGAGTTGGGCCGAGCGCCCGTAGCGCGTCGTTGCCGCCGGCTAGAACGGCAAACTTGGAGAACAAGTGGGTGAGCAGGAAAAAGTCCTGGACACTACTCCGATGGGCAGAGCCGTCCTGAGATCCCCCTGCGGCGTAGCACGCGTGCCACCTCGGGCCACCTTAGTCACATAGTCCACTTGCAAGTGCAGGTGCACCATGCCACCTCCGCCCTGGGCCGGCGAGGCATCCAAGATGGGATCGAGCGGGACCAGGACGCGTGCGACGGTGCGCGGAGCCAGGTCGTGCACTTGTACCCGGGGTGCATTCTCCACCGCGGTCAAACGGGTAGCGCCAACCTCGCTGACGCCCGCCGACGGCGCATCTTCATCCAATGTCGCCTTCTCCCCGGCCAGACGGGCGTCCGGGGGCACGCTGTCTCCCGCCAGAGTCAAAGGGCGAGCTCAGCGGTCTGACATGGTTCCGCCCGGCATGGAGCGTGATCTCTACCATCCGCTCCGCATCCAGCACAATGTCCTCAGGAAGAGACAGCGTTGCATACACGCATCACCATCTTCAGGAATGTTGATCAGCTGCGCCGTTTCGCACCCGTACCCTGGCCCGGGGAGAGGGTGGGTCCCGCCACGGGGTCCAAGGGCCCCACAGGCAAACTGTACTCAAAGGCAAAGGGCCCTACCAGGACTTGGGCCCGGTCCACCACATAGCGGCCCGTGGGCGGCGCCGGGGCAAAGAGGTCCAGTTGGTTCACGCCGGGACGGAGAAGCACTTGAGCACCGTCGCGCGATGGCGCGTCCGATCCGAACCAGACGGCGGGACGATGCGAGTTGCGCACCCTCAGTCGAATCCCGTCCACCTTGAGCTCTGCCGCGAGACGCGCAAGCAGTTCTACACGGAGCACAGCCCGTCTTCTTCTTTGCATGTCGTCGCGCATTGGTCGCAGCCCGTAGCGAAAACGCGACAAACCCATTGATCACATGGTGCTCTCCTTCCTCCTCAGGGGGCTCGACGGAGCGTAGCCGCTCCCACACGTACTCGTCCGTACGCCACGGGCTGGCAGAGCTGATACCCGTCTTGGGAACGGGCAACATCCGCACCCGCTCCTTCAGAGCGAGCGTGCATTCAACAGCCGTACCGCCATCGGAATCCAATCCCCTGAGCTGTCCCCCTCTTTTTCCAGACGATCAAATGCGGTCAACCACAGACTAGCTGTTCCTCTACCAGCGCGTTCATGCCTTCTTCGCATACGAATCGGCGAGGGCAGCGAACGTCTCCAGCGATTCCTGGTATCGCCCGCGCAAAAATGCGAGGCATCCTACGCGGTAGCGTAACCCCATCAGACCGGCGGTCTTGCGAGCTTGCATCCACGCCGCCATCTCCGTCTCTACCGCTGCGCCGTAGCGGAGGTCAAACGCATTTTCTCCTACCAAGCGGCAAGGAGATCCTCATTGGTCACTTCGACCTTTTGGTCTTGCTCGTCGTATACCGCTTGCTCCTCCCCATTCGAATTGGGGAAGGCATAGACCCCTACCGGTGCAAACGGGGCCAGGGCAGGCAAGAACTTGTGCTCCACCCCGAGCACTTCCAGCTGCGCCCGCGCCCGACCGAGCAGAATGGCCTTGGCCGCATGGAACGCTGACGCCGTATAGCTGTCCTCCACCTTTGGTGTTGCAGGAACGCTGACCCGTCCAGGGCGCGGTCGAGGTCGGCTGAGACAGAAGGAGGCGGAGGTGGCTTTTCCATCTTCTTCGCTTCGTGTTCACCCCACCATTCGGACGCATGCTGAGCAATGTCAAGGCTGTTGGTGTACTGCCATGAAGCCAGGTAGGCGGGGCATAGTCTGGAGAGGGGATTAGAGGAGAGGTTAGGGGAGAGCACAATAGGCCGGAGGAAGGTAGCAACGTACCTGGCGTGCGTCAGGCTGCGCACGAGGCCGGGAAGGAACGTGTCTGCGTCGCGGAGGAGACGAACGAGTGCGGCGCCACCCAGTTGGGCCAACAGGCGCGTGCGCGCCGCAAACACAAACACGCGTGCATCAAAGAGAGTCATTCGTTCCCGCTGCAGCATCTCTCGGTACGGTTTCCTGCGAGGGTCAATGATGGGTTCCGTGTCGTTTCCCTGCTTCAGGCCGCCCAAGGCAAAAAAGTAGGGATGGCCCCCAACTCCGCCCGAGGCGGTCATGCGAGCCAGCGAGGATGGTCGTGTCGATATCATCGTAGGCAACGTATGCATCGTCCAACATGCCCAAAGCCTCCAGCGTGCGGGCAAGGTAGTCTTGGCCAACATCCACGAACTAAAGTCCCACATCTTGCGTGCACCGAACCGGTCCAGCCCGTCGCCGGTGGCATGCAGCAACAGCGTATTGTGCACCGCCTCGGCGCGCGCAAGGATGCTTTCCTGCGCGCGCACCATCGTTTGCAGAGAAACAGCACACGATCGTCGCAGTGCTGCCATGAGATCGGCAAACATGCCGGGTCAACGCCAGGCGCAGCGCCCGAGCGCCCCATGGCCGCAGGCGGGAACAAGGGTGGAAGGCGCGTCAGCTGCACGATATGGCCCGCGCCAAAATCCGACTTGAGTTTGTCAGCGACCGAGCCCTTTTGGAAGGAGGTGTAGAGACGCTTGGCGCCAGAGGAGGTGGCATCGGCCGTGCCGCTGTCAGCCGGAGCGATGAGCACAATGAGCCACTCGGGCTCCTCCTGTCCATCCAGGATGGGCTGGAGGCATCGACCTCCGCAGCGGCGGCGGTGGCCGCGGCAGCAGCAGCAGCCGAGGTGGCGTTGGCCGGAGGCGCAGGCCGGAGTCCGTTGTGCGGGATCTCGGCGGGCTGGAGGCGGAGGCCATGGGTGTGGCGGAGGACGTTGTGCCAGCGGTTGATATCGTCGCGGACCGAGGTGCGGTAGTGCTCGGCATCGTCACAGACCAGCAGGTAGAGGTGGGCGAGCGGGAAGGAGAGGGCGTGGGAAGGAGAGATGAAGGCATCCTGCTCGGCTTGGACCCGGGTAAGGTGGGTGCCGAGCTCGACGAGCTCGGTGTGGAGAGGGGGAGCTCGCTGGCCGCGGGGGCGGGGCTCCAGACGCCGGCGGCAGGGGGCGGTGGCGCGGTGCGGGCGACGGCGGGCGGGGCGATGCCGGTGATGGGCAGCTGGGTGGAGATGCTGGAGAGGACATGGGCGCAGAAGGGCTGGCGAGCAGGGGCTCGCTGCCGGCGTAGGTGATGAGAGCGGGGGGGACGGGGGCGGCGGCGCCGGTGGGGGGGGGTGCTCGGCGGGGGGCGGGAGGCCTTGCTGGGGCGGCGGCTGTGGCGCTCGCGCATGGACATGGCGGCGACGCAGCGACGGTGGGGCGCGGGCGGGAGGGTGGGGTGGGGGCGCAGCCTCCACGTGGGGCTGGTCGGCTGCGGTGGCGGCTGCTGTGCGCTGCTGTGCCCCGCTGGAGGCTGGATGCGCTTGGATGCCCCGCCTGCCCCACCGGGGCGGAATGCGGCGCGGGGTTCTGCATTTGGGGCCGCGCCGCGTTCCGCCGGCTGTCCCGCAACACACCCACACCTGCCGGTGCTATAGAGTAACCCTATCTCGTGCGCCTCGAGTAAAATGTACAAGCCCATCCTTCGGGGCTACGACGGCCCATGCCTGCACCCCCCCCGCTGCAGGAACGGGTCGGACAGAACGGCGCCCACGCCCCCCCCATCTCGTCCGCCACCGCCTGCATCGCCGCCACCGCCGCATCATCGCCCTCGCTGGCCAGCTGCAGCAGCCCAGCCCGCAGCAGCCCCTCCAGCCGCCAGGAGGAGCCCGCGTCGCCGGCTCGCGCTCCAGCGTCGCCTCCGCCAGGCTCTCCGCCGCCTCCAGCATCGCCTTGCCTCCTCTCTCGCGCGTGCTTTCGCCCTCGCCAAGCACAGCATCCGCAAGCAGGACCAGCCCCGCGTTGACCAGTGCGTGACGCGCACGCTTGCTACGCAGCAGCAGGTACCTCCCCTGCCGTGCTTCCTGCGCCAAGTCGACCAGTGCCAGCGCATGCTCCCGTGCTTGGTCCCGACCAGCCGGAAACAAGGGCATGTGCATCCCCAACAGCAGAAAGTGGAGTGTGCTCTTCACATGCACAGCTTGCACACTTGTCCCTCTCAACCCGACTGGCAGCCCGTCCAGCACCGCCCTCGCCTCCTTGGCCACGGCTGCCCCGTCGCTGCCCCGTCCTCGAGCCAAAGGGCGAGACGGGCAATGCGCAGGTTGGTCTCCCACACTGCAAATGCCTCCATATGCTCTGGCACACGCGCGTTCTCCCACGACGTGGTGAAGGTGTTTTCATAGACCATATGGCATCCCTGTGACAGCGACGCCCACCAGTCTAGGTAGACCAGCATGGAAAAGCAAGCAGCCTGGACAATGTCCTCCTCGCTCATCCTCTGCACCGGGCCCAACCGGTCCATGTGCGACTGCCGTGCAGCGCGTAAACACGTGTCTAGTACGCCAACCTCAGCCACGAGGCTGAGCCCAATCCCGGCCGTGATGAGAAGCTGGACGATGGGACAGCCGCGCATGGACACGCGTTCTGTTCTACCTGGAGAAAGCCTTGGTGGAAACACTGCCTTCCCAGCCCCGAGAGGCGGGCCGGCGCGTCCGTGTCTACCCCCCACTCAAGCAGGCGCGAGGAGAGAGACAGATTGTACACTTTGGCTGCCACGGCACAGAGGAAGGCGAGCAAAGGCAGCATCCCCCCCTGCTGGCTGTTGAGTGGCTTGTCGGGCAACACGTACAGTGCTTCTGCCTTGCCCCGTACCTGTGCCGCGTCGTACCATGGGAAACAGATGGCCACTTGGTCCCAGTAGATCTGAAGCAGCTGGTCCATCTGCTCCCACTTGGGAAGGGCGGCCCTCGCCTGGCCAGCCAGCTCGGTGCACGGGTCTGGGGGTGGAGGTAGTGCAAGCGGGCCAAAGCGGCGCAGACGGACAGCACATGTTCCTGCCACTACGGATTCAAGTGGATGCAGCGCCAAAGAACTGGAGGAGGAGGAGAGGAGAACGATGGGCAGATTGGAGGCGGGGACAAGGCAGGGATAGTGGGCGCGAAGGGGGTGGGGGCACTGGGAGTGGAGGCGAGGGCGGTGGGGGGGGTAGGGGTGGGAACAATGGGAGTGGAGGCAGTGGAAGCGGCGTGGTGGTGGCGGGGGGGATGACGGCGTGGTGGGCGGCGGTGGCGGGGGGGGGATGACGGCGGCGGGGCGGCGATGGGTGGAAGTCCGAGCGCGATGCCTCCTCCTTCCCGGGGGCCGTGGCGGGGGGGCTACGGCGACAGGCACGCCATGGCGGGTGCACTCGTGCTCGGGGCGGCCATGGGCGCGGCAGGAGGAGCAGAGGGGTGCCGTGCGGTCGCACTTGAGCTTGCCGATGCGGCACAGGTCGCAGAGAGTTGTGCACGCTGGCGCCTCCGCTTGGCCCGCTGGGGCAGCACAGCCGGTGCCAGCGGCGGCGGGGCTGGCGTGCTGGGCGTGTCGGGCGTGTCTGGCGTGCTTGCCATGGCCCTGGTATGATGGTAGCAGACATCCCATGGGTTCGCCAGGACCAGTATACAAGGGCTGCGCAGTTGAACGTTTCGCATTCGCGTTTTCAACTTTCAACTTTCAACATTCAACGTTCAGCGTTGCAATTTGAAATCGGATGGCCTCCGCGGTAAGCGCTAAGCCCAGTAAGCGACACGTGTCGCGTTACGAGCCCTCTATGAGTAGGAGCCATGCCTGCCACCGCCCCGGCCAACCAGCACGGCGGGGCTGACCGTCGACGTAGGTGAGGATACGGCATGCTGGCAACGCCAACCCACGCGCACATGGTGGCCATCTGCGCCGCAATCCAACACAACCCAACATGGCCTCTTATGCGTAGACGCTGCTTACCAGGCGCGAGCCCCCCGGGGCGGTGGATGAAGCAAAAATGAGCACAAGTTGGTTGAGTCCGCCTACAATTAATCCCCCCTGGGGGCGTCTCGACAATCTAGAAGGAGATGATCAGTGACCCAAGGGTGGAGAAGCCCCAGGCCAGAAAAGGACGAGGATGCGCCACGCCTGCTTTTGTCCTAAGCGGGAGGCGACGGGACGGAGCGCTCATGCGGCGCCAATGTTTTGATCACCTTGGCCGGCACACCAACCGCGACGGAAAAGGAAGGAATGTCGGTCGTCACCACGCTCCCTGCGCCAATCGTGACATTGTCCCCAATCGTCACGCCTGGCATGACCGTCGTGTTGCCGCCCAACCAACAATCGCGACCAATGCTGACAGGTGCCGCGCGTTCCCATCCCTTGGCCCGCTCCGCCGCACTGATAGAGTGGGTACCCGAATAGACATGCACACTTGGCCCAAACAGCGTCCCACTCCCGATCCGGATCTCGGCCGAATCGACAAAGGTGGTGTTCCAATTGGCATAAAACGCACCCTCCAGCTTGATGTTCGTCCCAAAGTCACCAACAGCGGGGGCTCTATCTCCACCGCTTGCATCTTTTCCGGCGCCACGTCGAACAGCTCAGCCAGCATCCCCCGTCGTTCCGCCCCAATCACGTCCAAACCCGCCTCGGCTGCCGCACCGCCCTGGCTGCCTCCAATTCCGGACGGCTCCACCCCGGGAGGGAGGTCAGGTGGATCCGTAGGATTGGGGAGGGAATGGTTGAAGCGGTGGTAGATCCTCCGGGCGCGCAGGCGGCCCCGCACCAAGGCTGGCTCATTGGCCAAATAGGGTAGGCCGGCGTGCACTGCGTCCCATGAGGCAGTGAGCAAAGTCACATCACCGCCGATATTCCATACGGGGAGTAAGCAGTGGGGGCCGGAGGGCGGGAGTAGAAAGAAGGACGATCGATGAGGGGGCACGTACGCGTTCCAGCTGGCTCATCTCCCGCACCTGCTCGGGCGTGTAGCGTGCATCAATCTCAGCCCATTTCGCTGTGGTCGACTTGCGCACTTGCGCCTCGACCTGCTCTTGGGGAGACGGTGTGGAAAGGTAGCCGCCCATGAGTGGCAAGGAGGACAGGCTGGTAGAAACGCACTCGGGAAAGCCAACTCTACCGAACAGATTATCAACTGGACAAACGGAGGACGTGGAGCATAAGTAACGAAGTAACGGAGCGTGTCCCTTCGGTAGCTGGGTGAGCTGTAGTGATACCAACTGGAATCATGTCGGGTTAGCTCAGATGGGAGAGCGTGAGATTGAAGTGTGCTTCAATTACAAATCCTCAGGATTCCTCAAGGTCCCCGGTTCGATCCCGGGACACGACAATTTTTTGCCTCGGCAAATGAGCCTTGCCTTACTCATTTGTATGTGAGCAGCAAGAGAAGGGTCGTCAAGCTGGCCAAGCTCTCAGTAAGGCTGGTGTTCGAAAGATGCCTCAGATCGATCGGAGGAGTGAGCTGGGATGCCCGGGCCATGAGAAGCACAGGAGAGAACAGCCTATTCCAGCGGGCTTCATTTTTGTCCCCAAGTGCGAGCCAGGCGCTGTTGGTTGTGCATGATGGACTGCAACCTATCTCGCGTTGCCACCCGTCACGGGGTTAACTAGCGGTCTTGGCGATAGGCCATAGACGTGATGTTCCGGATGAGCCAAGGGAAGTCAGATTTGCGAGGGCTGTTGCCTGGCAGTGGTGGGAGAGGCTGGCCGGAAGCAGGAAGCCCGTGGAAGGTCGGGAACGCACCGGCCCCCACTTCGTGTGTGTGGCCATGTGTCACTTTGAGTCACTGAAGACCGATATGGGCTTTGGACAACCACAACAGACAAGGAGGAGGCGCGGTTGCTTCATATATATGAGAGAGGTACATATATGTGCAAGTTGTGCAAGGCAACTGAGAACCAAAAGTACTAAGAGGAGGCACAGGATTCCTTGGCACAGGGGAGGATACATGGCTAGAAAGGAAACGGAGGAAAGGTTGTCAGATTGCAAAGAGACGGGCAGACGGTGCATGGAGCAACTGACATGAGGCCGTCGACCTTCGTTTCGGCATTAAGTTGGGGAGGGCGGGCTGAGCTGTGTATAACTGACCTTTGCTGAACTAATGCAGCATCCGCGCCTCTTTGGCTCAATGGTAAGGCGTCGCACTCGTAATGCGAAGATTAGTCGTTCGATTCGGCTAGGAGGCATTTTTTTTTTTGATGCTGGTGTTTCCGCCGATCCCAGCAATACTTTTACCCGGGGCAAATTAATCTACTTGGCGCGGGCTGCGATCCTACGTCCGCCCAGCTCGCGTCAAATATCAAGTCCCTAGCCATGCGTAGTTAGCAGCGAGCCGGTGCATGGGAGCTCACACTGAATACAGAGTGTATACAGAAGATACGCCTTCATATGCATCCCGTATGTTTCTCGCGGTAGCCCTCAGAGCCGGGGGGCAGCTACCCCTATCTGGCTGTGGGCTGGGTAGATCACCCAAAAGGGAATCGGTTGATGTCTCATCGTCAAACGGTTGATGGCGGTCATAAGTCATGGATTGACATTATAGAAGGAGGAATGTCCCACGCGTATGCATCACTTGTTGAATCCTACAATTCGAAATTGTGGCCAAGGGGCGGGTGGGGTGGGATGAAGCAGTCCAAGAGGGGACGCAAAGAGAGAGCCGGAAAACGCCAAAGAATCAGACGGCCAAATTGTGTCCTGCGGCAGAGCTGAGCCGAGGGGAGGCAGGGGCAGGGGGGAGAACCGTTGGATGGAGGAGATAAAAGTAACAGTGGGCAGAGAGACCAGACCGATCAGGCAAATGGAATGCGGATGAAGCGTTGGAAGCTTGAAGCTTGAAGCAAAAACAAAGTTGAAAATGATGAGAAATGATGCAGTGGATGGCCAGGTGCATGCGATCACATGGAAAATTTGATGGTTACGATTCGATCCACGGGCCAGGTTTTACTGTTTCACCAAGGAAAACCAACCCGGCCCCAAGCACGATCAGCGCCCCCCCTAGCAGACCGAGGGAGGGAAGTGGTGCAGGCGTACAGCCTGAATGAGAAGAACAAAAAGCAATTGGAAGGGCAAAACAGGTGGCTCGACCCGCCTTGGAGCGCTGTAGCGCGAGCGCCATAAGTGTTTCTGACGACAAGGTCAAGATGCCAGGAGGAGGAGACGACAGCCTCCTTTTCGCTGGGCAGGTGCATTCCAGTACCAAGGATGGAAGCAGAAACAACCGTGGCTAGAAGGGTGTAGGACCGTACGCTCTGAACCGCTGAAGCACGCGTACCAATCCTGCGTACCGTAATGTAACTTCCTGCCAAACCGAGCGTACTAAGCAGAACCAGACCGATCCCCGCCTCAGGCGAGGCCCAGGGACCTGAAGGCGTCGTCCACGGCCCCAGGGACCAAGGGCAAGGAAGCCCAGGAATCCGGTCGGGCTCTTCATGGAATAAAGACCAAGGATGGGTAACCAAGACCACCCCGGCCAACGTCGTACTTATCCCCAGTACTTCGCGCAAAAACAGGGGCTCGCCAAGCAGGGCGGCACCGAGAAAGTAGGTGAAGGCCGGGGCGAGAAAAAGAAGGGCTACCGTGTCGCTGGTATGAAGCGAGGAGAGCGAGAGAGACAGACCAAAGAGCGTGACTACGCCCAGCGCCCACGAAGCAAGAGAAGTAGACGGACCCCCGGAGGGCCCAAGACCGGGTCAGGAGTCCGGCTGACAAAGAAACAGCAAGGCTCCAAAGGAGGCGACATCATCTCTCCTAGAACAATCTCGGGAAAACTAAGTTGCACCAGATCGAGGAGCGGCACGCACGCTGCGACAAAGACTTGAGCCAGCGCAAAGAGAAACATGCCTTCAGAGCGGTGGAACCAGCGAACAACGCCGCGCTGGGCCTTGCGTTTGCGGTAGTGTCTTGGCCGCAACGGCTTGGAAGGGTCGGGTTGGCTCGGAAATGGCACTCCAGGTTCCGGGGGGCGTTTTCTTCTCCGCCTCTTCTTTCTCCGTCCCTCGGCCCGCGCGCCTCCCATGACAGACGACTCGGCGTCGACACTGGAGAAGGTGGAATAGCCCGTGAGCGTCAGTCCGCTCTCCCCGGCTTCTGTATCGGTTTCGAGGAGCGAACTGGAGATGCTCGAGCCGGAAGACTGGATCCGTAACTAACCGGGTCGGGGAGGTGCGAACGGCCTTCCTGTGGGCGGGGACGGGGGGGCGGAGGAGGCAGCCGAGGCTCTTCAACCGGTGGCAGGTCCACATCGAGGCTGAGGGGGACCGGGGCAGTGCGGCTGGCAACGGCGCGCGAGGTGGAGGGGGAAAGGATGCGCTGTGGCGGGGAGAGGAGTGTGACGGTGGACTGAGACGATGTGGTCGAGCGAGCAGAGCCAGGCTCCGCGTCGTCCACGGCATGCGGCATGCCCAGCACAAGTGGAGGCGCTCCAGGGGCTGGGGCGAGGTGGTGGCGGCCAGGAGGTTGAACGTTGAACGTTGAACACGTCGAACCAACTCGATTTAAACTTGCAGCCATGGCTGCTGCTATAATATAAGCACTCGCGCCTCACGCGTCACGCGCTAACCGCCAACCCCAGCGCGGCACCAGGCTGCACTCCACCCCACGGGTACCTGTATAATTCCTGTGTCCATTCCCGTCCAACACCGTTCAACCCCCTGTACCTGCGCTCGCACTTGCCTTGTACCAGGGGATACGCCGCAGACTGGGCAGACATCCTCAACACGAGCAGCATGGCTGCGCCCGTATCCCTCCCCCCCCCACCCCGTTGGGTTCTGTCGCTCATTGTCGACGACGCGGGCTCCCAGCTTTGTAACTCGCCTGCTCTCTCCGCATTGCGCCACTCAGCACGTTCTGGCTCAGCTTCGGCTGCAATCAATATAACCACAGCGGGATTGGGCCTGAGTATATCCGCAGCTCAGGTTCTCAATCAAGACAAGTTGGCCAGATGCATGTGGATGGGCAGGCTGGTCCTAACTAGTCGGGTGGGATGCGGGGAATCGCAAAGGGATAGAAACAATGATCGCCAGGCAGCTTCTATGCCCCGCACCTCCGTGATCGGGTCGCCACTCCTGGGCTATCGTCTCAGGCTCTCCATACTTGTCTCCCGCTGCCCCTCTTTGCTGTAGCCTCTCCACAACCGCGGTGACCACTCGGTCCTGATTCACGGACGTGGGGAACTTCCACCGAACAACCCGCCCTCTTTTCCCCCATTTTCCACTAAAAGGCCTGTGCGGCTTGGGAGGGGGGTGGGGAGGGAGACGTCATATCCTGTGGGGGAAGTCCCAGCCGATGGAGAGTAGAGCGGTACTATGCAAGTATGTCAGGGTAAATGCCGGGCGGACTACGAGCACAACGGTAACAGAATGAACGTTCAGCTCGACAGACCGACATGAAAGGGGTTGCGTGGCATAGAACATGGACGGCCACAGGTCCTAGCCGGGCACGCCAGGGGCGCCACCCAGTGGGACAGGGCCAGGGAAGTAAGGTGCTCTCCAGAGAGACACTTTATGCGGTGGCATTCATGATGGCATTGATCTGGCATATACAAGCAAGCTTCGTTAGCAAACCAAGGTGGAGAGGGGGGGAGGGCGCACGGAAAACATACCAGGTCACCATCTGCCTCTTGCAACGCCTTGATTGCACGGTTGCGCGTCGTGTGGGCCTGATTCATGACCAGCTCAATGTCGGTCTCGTTCACATCCCCGGTCTCGATGGGCTCCTCATCATCCTCGGGTGCCTCGGGTTTCTTGGAATCGGGGAGCAGCGCCTCGGCTTGGGCCGAGAAGTCACCGCCAGCCCCCTCGGCAGCGGCGGCCTGCTGCATCTGCATGAGCTGCTGCTGTTGCTGCTGGGCAGCCTGGAGCGCAAGCTGCTGCTGGTTCGGGTCCTCGACCTTGCCCTCACCAAAGATGACATACGAGTCGGTAATGGGCGACTTGTACACCTCTGGGTTGCTGATCACGTACAGGTGGCCGCGGTTGCGCCGCATGGCAATGCGCGCAATGCCGGGCACGCGCACCAGGCCCAGGCCCTGGAGCGCTTTGCGGCTCTTGCGCTCGGCGCGGTTGGCCACCTCCTCCGACACGTGCACGTCGTGGAGCGCTGCGGTAACGTTGTCGATGGTAGCCATGGCGGGGCGGGGCAGAGGTGGGGGAGGGGAAGGCGGCGCCGAGCCGGCTGGTTGTTGTAGCTCATCGATCGCTGAGGGGCCACGCTAGGCGAGCGGCCTGGCGGGTAGGGTTGCTGCCCCACCCCGCACGGGCGAGTGTGGGCCTGTTTCGCCCTGCTTCGGCCCGCAGCAGGCCGTCCAGTGGGTCACGTGCAGGTGTAGTCAGTCCATCCGGCTGCTCCCAGCAGCCGCACGGGCCTGTCTTCCTTCGGCAGACCACGCTGGCTCTCGCTGGTCTGTCTGTCGCGCTGCCCATCGATCTACCTCCCCCGCTCGCCCCCCGCCTGCTCTGGGGCTATGGACCAGGCAGCGCAGCCAACCCTCCCGTGATGAAGCCATTGTTCGAAATCGTGGCTGTTAAAAAGGGGGGAAGGAAAGAAAGAACAGGGTAATGGCTCCTTCCCCCACCAAGATGGAGCGATCCAAACAGAGGTCAACACCCCCCCACCACCAACCAACCCCAAGGACGCAGAACAGAGAAAAAGAAGAAAGGAACCCAGCCCGCGCTCACCCGCCCCGCCGCGGGCCCCACACCAAACTCAGTGGCCAATCGAATGGGTCGTGCTCGACGTCCGAGACATGGTCCACATTCCATGGTCGTTCGACCCAGGACACAACGAAGGAGGGTGGTGTCCTTCGGTGCTGCCTGTGACCCACGTGTCTTCGACCAACGAAGGCTCGGCGGCCACACGAGGCGGGTGCAGCTCCACCACAGGGCCGCCCGGCCAATCGGCCACATTTTGACGGCGATAAGGTGGGCCCGAAGGGGGAGCCGGCATCGGGAACGAAGGTGGCAGCGGGGGAGGCTGAGATGACAAGGGTGGTAACGTTGAGGGAGGCAGCATCGAGTTGCGTGGTGAAGCCGTCGTCCGCGTACCCGTACCCGTCCCCACTTCTGCAGCCGCAGAACCGCCCGACCCACCCGACACCCCCGACCCCGGCTTGACCCCGCATGGACCAAGCATCGTGTCCCGACGAACCGGAGCACCCGCCGGATGAAGGCCCCGTACGGGGCGGGCTTGAAGGGGAGATGGGGCTTTCCCTGATGGGTGACTGTTGCATGGACGAGGTCCCTTGTCCCGGCTGAGGGGGATAAACGTTTCAGGAACGGTCATCAGAATGTCATCCTTAGGCACAGGAGGGGGAGGAACGCAGGGATCGCCGTGTACTAAATGGGTCGTCGAGCTGACCCTAGGTGCCGGGATCGGGGCAGGCGGGGTGCCTTCAAGTAAAGGTGGTGTCGGTGCGCTGTTGGATGGGTGAATAGATCGGTTATGGTAGCTTGCCGCTGCACTAAGAGGACGCGGGGCGTCAGCGACCTTGGGATGCGCAGGCCGAACCGTTGCCTCTCCAATCATATCCACCGAGGATCGACGGGTTTCTCCTCCCACCGGAGGGACCGCCGCCCGGGTTGCCATCATGCGGGCTGGAGTTTCATGCAATGATTGCGTCTTGACATGCCCCGTGCGAATGAGTGTTTCGGGTCCTCCCGTGCGCGGCGATTGGAACGGCACAGACATAGCGGATAGCTTTGACTCGGGGCCGACGGTGGCCGAGGCCACCAAAGGTCCCCCTCGATTGGCGGGGACGGAAGGAGCGTAATAATTCGGCGGTCCTTGCGTCACGGCAACGGCTCCTCCAGCCGTGGGTGGGGTAGCAGCTCCTCCCGTGGGAGCTTCATATGACGGTAAACCAGACGGGGCAGGCTGAGGTTTGGCTTTGATTCGGCTTGGTTGTGGGAAATATGTGCTTGGGCACTCAAGGGGGCATTGGGCTGAGAAGGGGCCGGTAGCGCTGTTGCAAGGGATTGTGGAAGAGCCGGAAAGAGAAACTCGGTGTGGCAGATCATGTCTTCCATGATGTTGTTGGCCGTATCAAGGTTGACCATCTCGTGTTTCGAAGCCACTTCCGTGGGCGGCTCGTTTATTGGCAATTGATATGAAGACCCGTTATCCGAACGTTCAGACTGTTTATTGGTGGCTTCAGGCTTGATCCCAATAATCACGGGCCCAAAGATCCGAGCGAGATTGTGAGCATCCATTTTGTTCTTGGCGGCATTGGCCGCGACAAGGCCAAGATGCTCCAGGACGGCGCGGAGTGTGACTTTGTGCACAGTCAAAAGGTCGTCAATCTTCTTCTTGAGAAGCGTAAGGTGAGGATACAAATCGCGCGATTCTTTGTGAGAATCGGCAACCACCTTCTCAGCATTGGATGCTGAGCGGTATTCCTTGTACTCTTTGATTGTCTTGGCCGTCAAACTAACGAGTGGAATGGGCAGTTGCCGTAGGTAGAGCTTGAGCAAACTCGCCACGACCATACTGTCTGAAGAAGGGTAAAACTGGAACGCCTGCTCATCTCGTTCCACTGCGCTAGCCATGGCTTCAACCGACTTGCGGTTGCCCACCGTGCGGTAGAGGCCGGACGTGTCAAGCGCGTGCTCGTTGAGAAAGGCAAGGCACTTGCGTACCATCACGGGCGGTCGATCAAACGCATTGTGGTTGTACGCGTAGTCGGCAAGTGGCACACCAAACTGCAAATCACGATACTCGCCGTGCCAGCTAGGGTAATGTAAGTACTTTGGACTTGAGCAAAGCAGAAAGAGGAAACGTACTAATTGGAGTAGTATACAGGAGGTACGTCCAAATCTTGAGGGAACTTACTTTGGAACGTAGCGGCATCCGTGTCATCATCCGTCCATGGAGTGCGACCATCGACAGGGTATGTGGGTTCTTTGCGGTTGGCACGTTGGCTGCCCACCAAGTCGATCCATGCCTTCTGGGCGTTTTCAAGCCCCGTCTGCCTCACTTGTATAGAAAGCAGAGCATGTCAAGCGAAGTCTTTTCGGTACTGCGACACAAGGCGGCGACGAAATTGCCCAGTTCAATGTGGAAAAGAATGCACTTCTCGCGGGCTGTTATCAGCTCGTTTTGCCGCTGCCGACGAAAGAGCTCCAGTTCCGAAACCTCCCGGCGGTAGAGCGCATCGATACGGTCCTTGTCGGGCCGTTTCCTGGCCTGCCTCATGAGCGGTGTCTAGCAATTCCACCCCAGTCCCGCCGCCCCGTGGGGGCAATCCTCCCCGCTCTCCTGCCGCGTGGGAAGTGACCGAATTGGAGAGACTAGCGGCGTCGGAATTGAGGCCGAACGCCGTGGGAGCGATGGCAGACGAAGTCGAAGTGGCTCCCATGCCAGAATCGGACGGCTTGGCCTTACCCAAGAGAACGGATTGGTCTTCTTGGCCGCTTCGCGACGGGCCGAGTCACGGCCCTCCTTGGTGAGGAGGGTATCCAAAATGTTACGAGAGCGCGGGTCTCCCTCGTCGACCAAAGTTTCGGCATCGGGCATAACTCCTGTCGGACGAGCTTCGGATGCAGGAGGGGATCGGCGAGGGGAGGAGGACAAGGGTCGAGCGGCTGCAGAGTCATGTGTGGGGGGTTGGGGCTCTCTTCCTGGCGATAGTCATACACTTGACAGATCTCTAGGTACCGTTGGCGCACTTGTTTAACATGGTCGAGGTGCTCAGCGTACTTGAGTATGGAGTCCTCGATGCGGGTACCAGTGTCACCATGGCGCTTGTCTTGGACGCGAATCCATTCGTCGAATTTTTTCAGTTCCCCTTCCAGTTGTGTGGCACGCTCCCGGTGCTGTTTGGCCTCGGTCAGATCAAGCTGGCGCAGCGGCGTCCAGATGGACGCAAATGACGAATCGCTGATGGGCCGGTCGGGAAACCCAGAACAAGCTGATTTAGGTGGCGCTTGGGATTAGTGTCGGACGAGGGTCGCTCAAACGTACAGCGATTGAGCTCGCACAACTGGTCGGCGTAGGAACGGTCAATGCGAGCGCGGGCCTTAAAGTACTGGCTGTACGTGTTGGCCTCGGTGCGGGTAGCTTCAAAAGGGCCATGATGCGGTTTTTGAGCTTACTGCCAGAGGACGTTGGGGCGTCAGGGGGCGGGTCCTTGGCATGTCGGCGGCGCGGAGGGGCGAGAGTGGGGTCACTGTGCTTGTGGGCCACGGCCGTGGAGGCTGGAGGAGCGGCGGGGGCGAGAGCGGGGGTAGCCGAAGTGGAGGCAGGGGCAGGAGCTGAGGAAGGGTCAGAGGCCGCGGCGGGGTGGGACCGATGCTGGTGCGAGCGGGAGCCCATGGCGGCGGCGGTGGCGGCGGCTCAGAGCTCAGATGCAGAGGCAGCACGCAGGAGCAGTGCAGCAGAGCGAACTGGTGTGCGGGCGAGGGGGGCGTGGTGGTGGTGAGGGTGAGGGTGGGGGCGGGGGGAGCAGTGGCGATGGCGATGATGGTGCGGATGGACGAGGGAGGAGGGATGTTGTGCTCCGGATGCCCCCTGACGAGCGCCTGCGTCTGGGGCTGCTGGCCTCCCAGCTGGGCGCTCGGCTGCGTCGCCGGACCTCCTGAGCATGTATGTCTTGGATGCGTCGCAGCGCGAAGAGAGCCAGCGCAGTATCCCATCACCCATCGCCCTCACCGCTGCCTGCTTAGCGCCGCACGCATGGCGGGACACCGCAGACGCCCGGCGCAGCATGCCCCTCTGCCCCCCGCCGTCCCCGCAATCACACCCCATCGCAGACAGGCAGACGGCTCTCTCATCCCTTGCGCACCCCATCCATCCAATCCTCCCATCCTCCACCGTACGCCACACTTACATACATGCAGCAGATGTGCAAGCGTGTTGGGCACGGCCCCGTCGTCGTCATCAACGTCAAACTAGCCCCCGCGAAGGCCGCCGGACACGCTGCATATCATAAGGGTAGCAGGACGCCCTCGGGAACAGTGCTTCTCCACGCCGCAAGAGGAAGGATGATGGGTAGCGTACCCAGTGACTATACAGCACGTGAGCGGGTGTCAATGTCACCTCCTAATGCCGTTCGTTCAAACGGCGGTGGATGATCGATAATTGATAAGGCCAAGTCAGCGCTCCCTGGCCAAGCGCAACAAACTCTGTCGACACCCCCCCGTGTCAAAAGATGCATGCCTGAGATTGTCCGTGTTGGACTACCGCGTCCACACGTTCACCTATGCTGGCCATGCCTTTAGCGTAGCCACGAATAAAGTAATGGATTGTGTACACTCTGGAAAAAGCGTATATAGAGACACAACAGAGGAGCGAAACGCATATCAAACGATCGATTGCGGGGGAGAGCAGCTGCAGGGGACGTATATATGGCCACGCGCGCCTCACTGCAGGCAGAGGTGCACCACACGATAGGCAACTCATTTGTCCTCGTCGCAACAAAATTCCGGACGAGCGAGACCAATATATAGTGTGGGCGATAAAGCGTTTTCCTATATGTCATTTTGCCGTTCTATAGTAGTAGTATAAGCTTTACCTATGCGCCTCCCTCATTAACCTCATTCTATAGACGCAGAAGCTCACGGCTGCGTCAATCTCGATGATCTTTTGCTGGTGAAGGGGTCAAGCCCCAAGGAGTCGTCCTAGGTGTATGTATTATAGGATCTATATATATAGATTCATCACCTCTATCAACGGGCTTTGCTTCGCTCGCCTGTGGAGAAGCACAAAACTTCTATACTGCAGCAAACGGTGTGACATGTGAGCAGCAGCCGATTGAAGGCAGCGAGAATATTAGTCGAGAGGCGCAGAGCCTATATATATAGTACTGAAACGTCTATAATTTTTGCTTTTACCTATTTTTCTACACCGCAACGAGCAAGGGGTGAAGCTTGAAGGGGCACAACCGCACGGACGGTGAGTCCTGCGACCTGAACGAACCCTGATGTGGTCAACGTCATATATGCCACGTTTTGTGGTGGCAAATAAGCGGTGGTTGATAACGGATAGTAGCGCGGGTATTACTAGTTACTGTTCTCCATGCATCGTCAATAAACTGAAAAAGAGGCTTTTGGCAGTCAGAGGAGTATAAACGCACATGCGCTTCAGCGCTCCTGTGTGGCTGTTGAAAGCGAATGCGGCAGTCGGGATGGTCATCGTCACATCCCCAGCGACAAGGGGGGGGGTTGCGACGGTGGAGCGGTGAAGAACACAGTCGGAAGGGACTTTGCGGTATGCCCAACACATTATAGTCAAGCCACGTCTTCACGCTCAGCGGATGGGGGGGAGGGTTAGCGCTTAGCATGGTAGTGTTGAGCTAGGGTTGGGTTACTCAGGCCTAATAGGAGTTCCGCTGTTTCCCCTCTCCTGTTTTCCCCCTTGTCCCGCTTAGCCCCTGATGGCGACTCGCTGCTTGATGTTCCTCTGTGGGCATTGCTGGTTGCCACACCACCACCACCAGTGCGATTGCATCACCCTCGAGAACCATCAGGACTCCAGGTCTCATCAGGTAGCACGATGAACGTTCCAGTGTATCGTACGACGACGATGTGTGTGGTGCTGATGCGGTTTCCTCGATGCATCTCTGTCGCTCCAATACCCCGTCGCAGTGTGCCGGTCGAGCAGAGGGCGAGGTGCCTCTCGTCTGTCATGGGGGGAGTTCCGAGGTGGGACCCTCCCGTAGTTTAAGGGGGTATAAACCCTTGGACAGGCCAATCGGTATCTCGTACGTTAGGTCCTGCTTCAGATGCTGGTTGAACTGAGCGGGTGTAGAGGCGAGGGAGGAACCCTTTACTTTGGGCGGCTGCCTGTGCAAAGGCCCAGATGCAGCTCAGACCCTCCGAGGTTGGAGCCGCGTACGTAAGTCGTCAGCCCAGTTGAAGGGGTCTAGGAGCTCCGAAGTTACTCTGTTCCTCGCAGCGGTACCACACTCGGTACGCTGTAGTTAGTAGGCAGGAACCGACAGAGTCCTAAAGAGAGCAAGCGCTACTGATGAAAGTAACCGCGGCTTGTAGCGTACTCAACGTAAGTCGTAAATTCATAAGCGTAAGGGCGGTAGAAGGTGGGAGGGCGAGAGAGGAACGGGGAGTCGGGGAGACCAAAGACAGGATGGTCGACCAGGACCACAGCTAGCAAGCCTTAGACATGGCTACTTATATATAACAGAAGGAACGAGGCCTCAAGTGCCTCATGACAGGTATAGACAGAATGCGGGGCACTTTCCAGAGAGGCAAAGACTATAATGCACATCCCATGCTCTCAAACGCACTGACGCTGCGTAGTCGGGCGCAGCAGGAAAAGGGTTCTGCGAAGACTGGATGCAACGGGCAGAAAGCATCGTACCGATAACCCCATGCGACCATGGCGGGCGGCGGGTGATATCCGCAGCATGGACAAGATGTCGGATGGCTCTCACTCGCTAGTCTAACATGACTGAGACGCGTGTTTGGATGAGATGTCTACGACATGCGCGGCTCAGCGTCCGGAGATAACCGGAGCGCCCCGTAACGTTGTCTTTGGTGGGTTGTGATGCATGATGATGCCCCGTCTCCAACAGCATGGGTGCTGAGCCATCCATCTCAGTGATTTTCCATGTGCAATCTGTCCCCGCTCCTGCACTGACGGCGGTAGTGCTACCCCATGTGCCATTTGGTACCCGCATATTATTGCATCAAGCCAACTCGAATGGGAAGCAACTGAACGAGTGAAGTGATCGGGATAAGAAAAAGACGTGATGAGTATCCGTCGGGGAATGAGTATCCGTCGGGGAATGAGTATCCGTCGGGGAATGAGTATCCGTCGGGAATGAGTATCCGTCGGGCAATATGAGTATCCGTCGGAGAAGCGGCTGAAATAGCTTGGACCACGGATGACTTTAAACAGGTAAGATCAACGTTCATAGTAATGTTCCTTTTGCTTGAGATCTCGTTGTTGCACAGTGTCTGTTGTGTTTGTTTCGTATACTTGTTTGGTCTGTCTCGATGAATTGATCTTGGTTTCTACCTTTGACCTTCTCTGTCATAGGACCCATAGTATAGCAAGCCAAGTATGCAAGGTACATCGAGCCATGGCCGACAGTACAAAGGCAAGGCGGATACTCGGATCCCATTTTCTGCTGATGGATAGCTGTCGCAGGCCTGTTCCCCTAACGAAGAAGCATATAGAATTGTTGTGTCAGTCAGGTATTACTCTGGCTGTGAAGAGAACGGATGGTGAGTAACCCACGAAGAGAGAATATACAAAGATCAGAAGTATCCCGTTCCTTATTGTGCTGTTTGCCTTGGGCTTTCGACGCTGAATTTAGCATGCGTTGTTGTTCAGTTTGGCGCGTGCAGCCCTAGGGGAATGTTGGATAGAATGTAGACTTCACGTATCACAGCAGAGGATATTATACCACACAGAAGAGATGGAGAAAAGCCAGAGCGATGCCCACTCCTTTACTCAAACAGGAGTGTGGGCGATAAAAGGGGACTATAAAGAAAGTATACATGTCGTAAGAGAAGAATACCCATTCAATCGGCACAGAAAAGAAGGCATGTGCACAATGGGCTGTTAAACCAATACGGTCAACACCAGACCGAATCATAGTATACAAAGGTAGGGGGGTTCAAGGGCAGCGCGAAGCAATGCCCAAAAAGCCCTTTTGTTGCCTCTCGGTGGAAATGGCCAGAGAGGGGAAGGGGGACAGACGCAAAAGAAAAAGCCAGCAGTTATGCTTCAGCTCAAGGAAGAACCGAAAAGGAACCCGGACGCGGTATGTAAACGAAAAAGTCTCAGCTTAGAAGAAAGAGACAACGTGCACGTCGCTCAGGACACCGACGTCAAGCAGGTCGAGAGCCTGGAAAACGCCCTTGGTGGCGTCCAAGTGGAGCGGGCCGCAGCCCTCGCAAGTGTCCCGCACTTGCGCAGGGATCATCTTGCCGTTGTAGTGGCTAACAAGCGGACAGTGTGTCAGTACGGAAACGTTTGGCGGGGAACAAGAAGGGGGAAACATACAGATGGACCCACTCGTTGCACGAGAAGGAGAGTCGGACGCGACAGCGACAACCAGGTCCGAGTCGTTGGGGGCAGGGCCACCGCAAGAAGGGGCGGCAAGGGACTCGCCAGCGTACCAGGTGAGGGAGCCCTGAGTGAAGATGTTCTTGATTCCCCAGTCACGACGAACACCTCAACGTCACGGTTGTCAACCTTAGGGATAACAGCAGCGGAAACGAAGGCGGCAGCGGCGGCCACAGTAACGAAAGCGGTAGAGAACTGCATGGTGAACGAGAGGAAAGAGAGGCGACAAAGGCAAAGGAGGGAAGAGGCCAAGTGTGCAGGTGGGGATGAGGAGAATGGCATGTGGGTGGAGCCCTGTAGACTATATATACACGTTTGGACAGGGCAATGTCCTTCCTGAAAGGGATGTTGCTGTGTACTAACTTCGACATGCTACCTTCGGAAGAAAAAAGAGGGGGGTTGGCCAATGTACTATCATTTGATGATGTGCTGCGTATGGTCACACGATCATCATCACATCCAAAATTTTCGAGGGGGATGCATATGGCCGCAGGTAGAACCAACAGCAAACATTTCAGCCCTTTCTTGGCTTTCAACCCCGTTTCAAAGAAGGTGACGTAGTGACGATCACCGGATCACCTTCCCCATTTTGAACGACCCATCCCATGTGCACACAGCATGCAAAAGCACACCCGAATTCTCTTTTACTCAGTACGTTCAGCCTGAAGCCTGAGGCCTGAGGCTCAGGCGCTCAGGCCTGAAGTTCAGTCACTAGTCACTCTTTGATCACGTTGATCATTTATCGATTACCATTGAGAGTGCCACCCCAGCCCCCCCAAACGGTCTGGATTGTCGCATAGGTCACCTGTCATTAATCATTAAGGATCTGCACTCACCCTCGTTCGACCTGCTTAAGACCTCATCGACATCGATCATCGACCTCATCGGCACAAGCGGATCTCGTGGTTACCGACCTTCTACTTCCCGCAGTTATAGTCCGGTTAGTACTTAGTACCCTGGTTACCCTCTGGCCATATACGGCAATTAATGGAGCTGGGATTCTGACTAGCAACTGCCTGTGGTGACTAGGTGACTACCGTCACCTTCTTCGACAAAAATGTGTTGGCAGACATCCCAGTGGGGCGCATCCCAGGGCATCTCGCAGCTATACATCCTGCCCGCGTGCCCGCCCAAATTGCCCCCCCCCGTTCGGAGCTGAAAAGATCGTCGCATCGATCATCGTTCCGATCATCGATCACAACAGCTACGGGGCGAACGCCCTCTATCGCACATCGATACCGAGAGGAGCATGTGGGGTAGGAAGGAGAGAAGAGGAAGACTGCCGCAGAGCGCGGCCCAACGACTTTTTCAGACGCACACAAACACTTTGCCGAGATGCCTTGCGCCAAGATGCCACCTGTAAGCTCGTCGTTTGCCAAGACTGTAACACCCTAGTCACCAATGGAAAAACGCATGATTTGCGCCAGAGCGGAATATTGTGAAAATGCTGCATTAGAGGCTGTTGACTCACTAGATGGCATGACAATCACAGGAAGGGAGTAGGGCCGGTAGATGGCGGAAGGTCGGATGCCAACATGTCAATGTCAATGACCTCACATTCTGAGCGCCCACATCCCGCAGCCCCACCCGCACAGGAGCCAGCAGCGTATTTGCACAATGTCAAAGGGGGGGGGCAGGTACTTGGAGGTGCTGGTCACGTGCACCCAGGTTACAGGTCACATGGCTACGCTGGCATCTGAGTAGTGTACACGCATTTCTTGGCAAACCGACGTCCAGCACTAGGGAGTCAAGCCTCAAGCTTCAAGCTTGCGTGCCTGTCTGACATACTGACACAAGACGAAGGGGAGGCAAACACGGCAACTTGCAATAGTGTATAGTGGTCGATTGTGCCGCGTACCGCCAACCTATCATCGATCATCGATCAACATCGCACTGGAACGCACACCATCATGTCGATCATAATGCATGATGCATGATCTGATCGATGGCGCCAGCCTGCAAGCTAGCTGCAAGCTTCATCGCATCATGCATCATGCATCATGCATCATGCATCATGAAATAGGCCACGCACTTGATGCTTGACGTTTTTGAACGTTTGAGCCTTCGAGCTGGGGAAGGCTGTGGAGAGGGGCGCGGCTGTACGTTCGTGCTTTCAGATTTGACCCTCCGACTTCCCTACCCCCACCCACCCCTAGAATCCAATCACACCTCGGCACCCCCCCCCGTTTTGGGCGTTTCTGCATGCGGTCGATGTTCAACTTGAACGTTCAACGTTCATGCACATGGCACATGCCATCAACGCAGTTGGTATATGAACTTGGTGGCTGTTGAGCGGCTGACATGTGCTCTGCCAGCGTTGACAAACAGCCTCTTGGGGAGAACAAAACATGGAAGTGAGGCTCTGAAATCTGAGGCCTGATGATACATTGTGCGTGGTTACTACCCCGCGAAGGTACAACACCGACCTCTCTATCGTCGACTATACGGGCAATGAATGAGGTCTGTGAGAAGATCGAAATGAGTAGAGCTGCACTATACCTACTGCAAAAACTCCAGCGCCGGGACGAAGATGCCCGTCGCTCCCTCTGCTAAACTAGGGTCGCTCATCCGGCGTTTGCTGTCAGCTTTCGCCCCCCCACTGATCAGGATGCCAATTATCTTAATGACGTTCCGTCGCCAACAGCACACACAGATATCAACACCCTCTCTCTTGGCTCACGCCATTCTCTCATTTCCAAACAAAAGGTCGTGTGAAAAAGTGGGCATGTGAATGACGATGAGAGCATCTCCGCAACAAGGTCTTTTCCGCCACACTATACAAACTCTTCCCCAAGACGGATCGGGAGGTGATGATGAGCGCACGAGCCCCTGGCGGAGTCCATATTACGTCTCTTTTTTGACCTCTTTTCGTATTCCCGCTTGGACTCACCACCAGTCCAGTTAAAGTATACTTAACTGTCGCCAGTCGGACCTTCAGTGAGATACTCCTCCTATAAACCCCGCGGGCAGACCACCATCAGGCTACGGTCCGGCCTTGGCATCGATATATTCCTAACAGTGTTGTTGGTGGTGTGTGGTGTCTGCAGCTTGCTTACATTACTAGTCTTCGTATGACGGAGGCGAAAAGAACGGACTTTGGTGTGCCCCTGTGATACTGTGTGGGGATGATCGATTGATTGATGATCGAGATGATCATCCTCTTGTAACATGTAATCGGCGCTTGCTCGAAAAGCCAAATCTGCAAAATCTGACGTTATAGCTGCATCTCCCCCACATTGTGATGTTCTTTGGGAATGACTGATGTGGTGGCGAAAAGTGGCTGCATTGACGTGCTCTCATTAGATCTTAGACAGACTAAAAGATCAGAGCCTGCGGCTTACCCCTCTGGACCAGGAGATCTCTACTTGTGTTCGCCACTAAATCGGGGAAGGGACGCAGTTACTCTACGGTCTGGATCAATCTTGCCTGACCGCGGCATCTGACCGGCCTGATCTTCCTAGTATCCTTCCTATGTTGACTTAGTACTTACTCGCGAACACTACACTGTGTGCTCTGTCACGCACGCCATCTTTGTGTGGACGCGCTCTGTGGGCATGTGAAAAACCCGTGATGGCTGTGATTTGCCAGACCGAAGTGGAGCAAGCCCATCACCCATCCTTCAATTCTTCCAGTCCCTCTCGTTTAACGGTTCACCGGAGTGCACCTAGCAAGGCCCCCAACTTGAAGGCACACGCTGCTCATGCTCATGAATCAGGATACATTTGGGAAATACGTGGCATTTCCCAGTGACATTCACCTCAACCTCGCCCGCCGAGAGCCATGAGAGAAGTGTCCCGCGCTACCCCCTCATAATGCAACATCTTCGCGACGCCGACAGTCCCTGTAGTCTCCAGTGTGGCCGTCAAGTATCTCCCGCATGGACCCTACCTACTACACCACACGTATTCTCTGTCTCGTTTCTCCGGCGATCCGTCTTCCGTTTGGTGCCACATACTATATTGTGCAATGGAACACTACTCCCACAGCTATATACGCCCACACATGCTTCAAAGTGGATGCCACTCTGTCTTTCAGCAAGGAGTCCCACGGACTTACCCCTTCTTCCTATGCGAAGCAAGTTTCCGGAGTCGCCCGTGAAACAGCGTCACATCATGCTACTGATGGATTCTTCATTTTCGCCTATAGGGTGTTTTCCCTGGCGTGCCCTTTGTCTCCGAGAAGAGAGACGCCATATATATATATATGTCAAACGCTATAGTATACACACCACCACCGCTGCAGAGTCCGTTTGGATGTGTTTCCGAGGCCAAAAGCAGAAGCTGAACCAGATACTAGTTGAAAGAATGAGGGCTAGGGGGAAGCTCTAGACTGGGAGAGATCAATGGGTGAGCGCGATAAATCGGTCACACCAATGAAGAGAGCCCAGAACCGCGGTTGTCCGTCAACTGAGAAGTAGCTACGTTACCAAGCTAAAGACGATTGCACTGTTTCTCGTAAGCTAATCACGCTAGTCCGACCTAGCGGGCGAGTCGTGGAACTCTGTAGACAGTTCCGCTTACCAACAGAGACATGGCTGATCAAGTGCTACATCCCACCACACTCCAACACTAGTGGCTAGTGGACACCGTACAAGTACTCGTGCGGGGGACCAAACTAGCTATAGAAACAGGTGTATTTATATAGCCGCAAAAAGTGCAGTAGCGAAGATAGTGAAGACCAGCGCCAGCCGATGGCGCCGATAGCGATGAGATATTTGAAACTTCAAGTTCGGCTGGCTGCACGTCGTGACACGTGACATGTGACAAGACATATGTGGCACGTGATCCGTCATGTGCCAGCGCTCAGCAGCGCTCAGCCTTTCTCGTGGCGCATCGGTGCAAAAAAATGCACCTGAGACCAGCCCTTTTAATTTTCTTTAGCTGGACCAAGTCTCCAGCGTGACGTTGCACCCACCACCAGCAACAAGATGGACAGCGCTGAGAAGCAATTGGCCGCCCAGCTGGCCGCCGATGTTGCCGAGGACGAGCGTCAACAGGGCAGCTCTAGTACGGGGGAAAAGTCCTCCGAGGAGCGACCTCCATTTTCCACGCTCGATTTGACGCCTGCCACGGCCAAGGGTTGGACGCGATGGGTTTCAAGACCATGACGGAAGTGCAATCGCGCTGCATCCCTCCGCTTCTGGCCGGGCGGGACGTATTGGGAGCAGCGCAGACTGGAAGTGGGAAGACACTTGCCTTTCTTGTTCCCGCCATTGAGCTGTTGCACCGGCTCAAGTTCAAGCCCGTAATGGGACGGGCGCCATCATCCTCTCGCCAACCCGTGAGCTGGCTGCAAATTTTTGGTGTGGCCAAAGAGATTATGGGCCGCGGTGGTCTAAGCCAAACGTTTGGGATCATCATGGGCGGTGCGAACCGAAAACAGGAGGCCGATAAGTTGCAAAAGGGTCTCAACCTGATCATTGCAACCCCCGGTCGGTTGCTGGATCATTTGAGGAATACCAAGGGCTTTGTCGTGTCCAACCTAAGGCACTTGTCATTGACGAGGCCGACCGCATTCTCGAGATTGGGTTTGAGGACGAAATGCGTCAGATTATCAGTCTGCTTCCCAGTGGTACGTTCCTCTCTCCTTACAAGTTCAATCCCCACTTGAAACTGACGCCCTTCTCGGTCTTGCCTCAGAAACCGGCAGACGATGCTCTTTTCGGCGACCCAGACCACCAAAGTGCAGGACTTGGCCCGCATTTCGCTGCGTCCTGGCCCGCTGTACATCAATGTCCACGCCGACAAGCTGGCTTCAACCGTGACGGGCCTGGAGCAGGGTTACGTGGTATGCGATAGCGACAAGCGTTTCCTGCTGCTCTTTACGTTTTTGAAAAAGAACAAGGGAAAGAAGGCTAGTTTCTTCATGTCGTCTTGCAACAGCGTCAAGTACCACGCCGAGCTGCTCAATTACATTGACGTGCCTGTGCTTGATCTGCACGGCAAGCAGAAACAGCAGAAGCGGACCAACACCTTTTTCGAGTTTTGCAATGCTCCCGAAGGCATTTTGCTGTGTACAGACGTAGCAGCGCGGGGGCTCGATATCCCCAAGGTCGATTGGATCATTCAGTTCGATCCTCCTGACGATCCGCGCGACTACATTCATCGCGTCGGACGTACGGCACGTGCGGGTAAGGCCGGCAAATCGTCTTGTTTCTTCTTCCATCGGAGCTGGGCTTCCTCCGTTTCCTCAAGCTGGCGAAGGTGCCGCTCAACGAGTACACCTTCCCACCCAACAAGATTGCGAACGTCCAAGGCCAACTGGAGAAACTTATTTCCAAGAACTACTTTTTGCACGAGAGCGCCAAGGAGGGCTACCGAGCCTACCTGTCCGCGTATGCCTCCTACTCGCTCAAGCGCATCTTTGACGTGCACCAGCTCGACCTTGCCAAGGTAGGGCGGGCATTTGGGTTCAAGGTGCCACCCAAAGTCAACATTTCTGTTGGTGCGGCGCTCAAGGGTCCCCCCAAGCGCAAGAGCGAGGGCAATGCTGATGCTGACGCCGAGGAAGAAGAGGAGGCGCAAGAGGCCAAACGGGCTAGGGTGGCTCGGCGCAGGGATTACAAGGAGCAGGACAAGAAGGCGGGACACTACAAGCCCAAGCCGGCTTCCGGCGCAAGGGCCAGTGGAGTCGCTGAGAACGCCATGCCATGCGCATCAATGAGTTTTGGTCTGTATAGTAGGAGCGTCCTGGCCGGCTCTTCTTTTAGAACGCGCGAGAGATCACTCCGCTGCTGGTTAGGTGCGGAGGAAGCTGTCTGCCTCGGGACTCAGTACAATAGATAGAAGTGCGGTATTGCCCGATTGGCGCGCATGTGCCGTGGCAAGCCTGACATGTGACAGTGGTGGCGGTGGTTGGTGGGTGTAGATTGATATGCAGATCATCGACCAGCAAGCAGGGTCACATGGGTCACAGAGGTTGCAACGCTGTCCAAGTCCAACGCGTGGGATGGCAACCTGTAACTCCGAGAGGTCGAAAAAGGCAGCGAGGCGATCCGACTCGGCGAGATACAGCCCCCGAGCCTTGCTTGCGGCTGGCGGCAAGAAGCGTGACGCGTGACGCGTGATGCATGATGCATGCTGCGAGCTAGTTCCTCTTGCAGCACGAGGGTGGCGGAGCGGACGCTGCTCCAGTGCGAGGGGTGCTCGTGTATTTTCTACGAGGCGCAGCCCATCGGTGCTCGCCAGCTCGCTCGGGTCGTGCGCTCCGCACGTAAGGATCGGCTTCCGGCTTCAGGCTCCAGGCTGAATGAAGCTCCAGGCCCCGTGCCCTCCCGCCACCACCACCTCCTGTTCACGCTCTTGGTCGCCGCCATCGTCATGCCGAGCAACACACACAGGCCCCACCGGCCATGCGCCCACCCTCGCCCGCCCCCTCGAGCCGCCCATCCACCGTCCTACCACACCCACCAGGAGCGATGTGTCGTCGGTGGCTCCACCCATGGAATATTCACCTCCCCGTCCTCGTGGCCGCCAACCCCCGCCTGAACCTGTCCGCGTCTTGTCCACGCCCCGCCCACACCTCAATCCAGCCTCGTCGCGCTCTTCCCATTCCCCCGACCGGAAGCGTTCGGGTGCGGTGCCGGGCGCACGCATTGCTCCGCCTCCGGCACCCGTCTCGGCTACCAGCCGGTCTTCTGCCCGCATTGCACCTCCCGTTGCCACATCTTCTCGCACCTATGCTCTGCTTCCCCGCCCTCTTCTCCCGTGCGCCGTCCAATACCGATCCGCCCCACCCCTTCCTCGCCCACGCGCAGCGATCCTAACTCCAACCGGGGATATGTGGGCGTGGCTCAAGAAACAGTGCAAGCACCCAAGCCAGCCCCCCCTGGAACTGCCAATCCGTTCGGTCCTGTGGCTTCACTACCCGGGGCGACCAGTTCAAATCCCTATCAGGCACCTCGTACTCCGCCTCGCCACTATTCGCCTGTGCGAAACCAGGGCTACTCGCCCGATCGCCCTTTGCTTTCATCCCCGGAGCGTCCTCTGCTTTCTTCCCCCGAGCGCAGTGAGCGCGATTCGTCCGAGCGCCCACTTCTTCCTTCTCCCGAGAGGAAAGGTCACACCCGGGCTTTAGCTCGGTCGACATGTCTGCCCCCCTGCCTCGCAGCACTACAGCGACATTCCCATGTCCGCTGCCAATCGCTCGCCAAGCCCCAAGAAAGCCGTGCAGCGTAAACCACCTCCCACCCGCTTCAGTGGGTCTGCTGCCCCATTCTCCCTACCGGGGCTCAATGGCGCCCGAGCCACAAAGCCTATGGTTCCAATGTCAGCATCCCCGACGTGGTGGGCTCAGACGACCCCCAAGCGATGGAGCGGCGTCTGCAAGCGGCATCTGGGGCACCCTTGATTGGCGCAGGCGGAAGGGCCGGAGTCAGAACAGGTGCACAGCCTCTGGCAAGTTCCGGGCAGGCTGGCCCGACACCGATGGAGCCGCAAGTGTCCCAGACCACGTTGGTGGAGGCGCGTAAGCACCCCAACCAGAACGATTGGTACAGCAACACGACACAACCCATGACGGAGAAATCGGCGGCTGCCAAGGCAACTGTCCACTCCAGCCTCGTACCGAGAGACATTGATACCGATCCGGACGATTACTTACACACAGTGGAAAAGAAGACGGACCGGAACCACGGCATCTCAATGGAGGGGTTGCTCAACGTTGGGACAATGGTTTTTATTGTTGTTGCACTGTGCTTGCTGTTTGCAGGTTATCCCATCATTGACCAGGTCTTGTCCAAACACAAGGATTGGGGCAAGTATGGTCTCGGGGTGGGGGAACGAACGCGACGGGACAGGTTCCCCTCCTTGGTACCTTGCGCGCATTGGTCGACTCGGATACTCCGCAGAGTGCTATGCAATGGAAGAACGATGCGGGAGATCGGTTCGATCTTGTATTCAGCGACGAGTTTAACGTCGAAGGTCGCACCTTCTACCCTGGCGATGACGTGAGTCCTGCTTCCTACTTTTTTTGTCTTCTGAACTCCACTGACTCTGCCGGGGTATAGCCTTTTTGGGAGGCAGCCAACATTTGGTACGGCGCGACGGGCGACTATGAGTGGTACTCGCCCGAGGCAGTTAACACGACGGGAGGTTCTTTGGTTCTATCCTGACCCAAAAAGCAACACACGACCTCAACTTCCAATCGGGTATGCTTCAGAGCTGGAACAAGTTTTGCTTTCAAGGCGGGTACATTGAGTTTAGCACGCTCCTTCCTGGTGGGCCGGCTCGCAAGGGCTACTGGCCCGCGGCCTGGCTGATGGGCAATCTGGGCCGCCCAGGCTACCGGGGTACCACCGAGGGATTGTGGCCATACAATTACAACCAGTGTGACACGGGCATTCTGAAAGGTCAACACTTTGTCAATGGCACTGGCCCCCATGGCGCGCTCCACTCGACGGCTCCGTATGCAGCCAAGGGCAAGATCAGCAAACTGCCTGGTATGCGCAGCCCCGCTTGCACCTGCGATGGCGAAGACCACCCTGGGCCCTCCAACAATGTCGGCAGAGGCGCCAGTGAGATTGATGTCTTTGAGGTGCAAGTGCAGAACAGCACACCTATGCGTCTCAATCGCTCCAGGTGGCCCCCTTTTCAGAGAACTACTATGCTGGAAATACGTCGCAACAAACCGTGATCTACACAGCACCGCCAGTGAGATCAACAGCTACCACGGGGGTCCACTGCAAATGTCGGCGTCGGTTGTGACTCGGGTGTCGGATGATAACTTTGAAGAGACGGCCGGCCAATATGTCCGGTATGGGTTGGAGTACTCGCCCGATTGGGACGGCAATGGCAATGGGTACATTCAATGGTGGAACGACGGTCAGCCTTCTTGGCGCCTCAATGGCGACGCCCTCGGGCCCCAGGGAGCCATGGACATTGCCCAACGCTTAATTCCTACCGAGCCCATGTCGATCGTACTTAACTTGGGGTGCGTATCTTGTCCATCCATTTTTTATTCTGATTGACTGACTGATTGGGTACCCGATTGTGTAGCATCTCCTCTGGATTCCAATGGATCGACTGGACCTCCCAGGACAAGGTTGTCTTCCCCGCTCAGATGCGTTTTGACTACGTGCGTGTGTACCAACCCCATGGGCAACCGAACCGCGTTTCCTGCGATCCGCCAGACCATCCGACCGCGGCTTACATTGAGCGCCACGCCGACCTGTACAACAATCCCAACATTACTAGTGCGTTACCCTTCGATTGCCTTCATTCGCCCCGCCCCTGCGCTACTAACCTCGCTGTTGTGGTCCCATAGCATTCAACAAACCTTGGCCTCGCAACAAATTGACCGGTTGCTCCTCCTCTTCCTCCACCGACTCTTCGTCGTCTTCCGGGAGCGGGTCCAGTTAAGTCGGAAACTTCTATGCAAAGCCACCTATTTTCTCGCCCCATCTCAGTACTATCCTCTCCTCGCCTTTTTTTTTCGACTTCCTTTGTCCAACTTTATTCGACTTCCTTGATTCGACTTGCCCTCTTCGGCTTCCTTTCTTCGGCTTGCCCCTTTTGGAAACCCACTTAATCCCTTTCGCTATCCCTCTTTTTCGCATCTCTTTTGTGCCGTCCCTGTTGGTGCCTTGCTTTGCACGTTTTGTTTGCCTTTGAAGAGCCGTCCCTCGGTGCATAACCTGTATCATCTTGTCTCGGTCGATTTTGTGCACATTTTTTCTTCGTTTTACAGCCATTGCTTATCGCTCATGATGTTCCCTTCAAAGCAAGCGCCATGCACCATGCACCATGCACCCGCATCATGTCGAAATAGATAGTCCCAGATCACAGGAGCAAGATCGATGGAGACTACAAGGTCCCATCGATGCCTAGGTGAGCGATTCGAACTCCACATCCCGTATATGCTGACCGACAACCTCGGGGGGCAGAAGACCCATTGCCACCTTATTCTCTCCGCTTGGGAGGTCAGTTGCGCGTGCTCCATACGTCCGGCCATCAGGATCTCTTGTCGTACGCATGGGGGTGAGACCGGCAAGAAGCATGACCCGTCGACTGGCTTGGTTATGCTCCATTGTTGCTCCGAAAAACAGCGGGCGAGGATGCGGGGGGGAATCTGGGAGCTGAGGCGGAAGACCTAATGCTTGACGTATCGCGCGAATGAGGTCCATTTGTGCCCGGAGCGCCGCTTGCATTACTCCCTTTCTCCGTGATCTGGGTGGATCGAGTAGCCTATACACATGTCCAAGGAGAGCCACGACACCGTTAGCAATGCCCACCAATACCACCCCCCAGCCAGAAAAAGAAAAACGAGAAGAATGAGGTGAGAAACGTACCGATGTGCCATGTTTGTTCGACAAAGGGTGCGCCTTTGGTACTCCCACTCAGAGTCACCGTACCTACCACCTGGTCGTTGTACCGAACTGAGCCGACCGGGCTGTAGCCCGGAACTGGTGCGGATCAACCGAGTCTGCGCGGGACGAGAGCGCACGCAGGGCAGCGAGCTGCTTTCGGCGTTCGAGAGTGGACCAGACCATGGCATGATCAGTGAGGTAAGGTACGGGCGGGTCGCGCAGGGTGGGATAAACCATCGGGTGACTCATCATCTCTGCAATCTTCTCGTATTCCTCTGCACTTGCCCGGTTCGACGTGAGCGTGTAGCCGGCCATGGGAAGTATGATGACGACCAACGAATCCAGCGCGGTGGCTCTGGCACTCGTCTCGTCAACAGGCGACGCGTCGGGGTCCCAGACAGGGGGTGCGCCCGGGGCAAGCGGCAGACAGGGTTGTACCGCTGGGTAAATCTCGCGCACAATGTCCAGCAGTGTCCTGTTGTCTGTCGAGGTCGAGGTTGAGGTTGAGGTCGAGGTCGAGGTCGAGGTCATCAGGTGCTGGTGGCAGTCGAGTAGAAGGAGCGGGGATAGAAAGCGGCGGCCAGCACTTGGGTGCCAATGGGAAGTTTTCTGTGCTGGAAACCCCGCTGTGGCGCCGCGAGCGTCTGGGGTTCAGCAGGTTCTGATGAGCAATTGACTTGTTGGTCCGCGTACGTACATGACAGCAACACTCCAGCTGGGCGTTCAACCTTTCAAATCCTGGGCATGTTCTCAGTATAATCCTGGGGTACAAAAAGGTTCGGGCTATAGGCTGGGTTACGCGTTACGCGTTACGGGCAGGTACAGGGTTGCTGGTTACGCGGTTACGCCGGTTACTGGGTCACGCGGTCACGAAGGGTTACCGGTTACCGGTTACGCGGTTACGACCGCTACGACCTAGAAGATTGCCGCGGGGGTTCGGCCACTTGGTCTCCCTTTGGATTCGCGTCGCTCCGAGCGTGGGAGCGACTGTGATATTTATGTCCGCAAAATTCCCAACAGGGGAGTTCGAGCTATCGCCTACACGGAGTTGTATTTCACTGATTTCATTTTTGAATTTCAACATAGCCAGCTGGACATTGAACACTGAACATTCAACGTTCAATTCAATTTCAATTTCTCTCGTTGCTGCGCTCAGCCGAAGTGCCATCCGCACTTGACGAATGCCGCCCCATTCGCACCGGCCGCGCTGCGACATGTGACCGCCTATGGCCCCGCCACGGGTGGGTTGGCGCCGTGCTTCCCATATGCGTGTAGGCTAGGCGATGCTAGGCGATATCTATATCAGGCGACACCACATCAGCGCATTGGCCTACCTCGACTTGAGGATCAATGGGGTTGATTCATGCTTGGCGCTGAGGCGAGGCTGAGTGGCTGAGCCTCAGCCTGTGGCAGCGCAAACGCTGCCACGCGCCACGGCCCAAATTCTGATCTCTTGAAGCTTGAAGTTTGAACGTTGAACTCAACTTGAGTGCTCAACGAGCGCTCAACTTGTGCGTTCGTTGTTGAGCCGATCGCGGGAGCCTTGCCACACTCACTTGCCTTGCCTTGCCAGGCCTTGCCTTGCCTCTTCCAGCGTTCGTGTGACATGTAAGCGTGTGAACATACGAGCTCCACCAGCCCACCAGACCCTACCCCACCTGCTCTCTGCTGTGCCCTGCCTTGCTGTTAACCAATCCTGCTGGCCCCTGCTGGCCCCCGTCGAACACTTCGAGCCAGATCCGGGTGCGATCACGCGGTTGCGCGCCTTCGCGCTGAGCCGGAGTATATCGATTACGTGATGCATGATGCATGGTGTGAGATCTGTAGTCCCTCGCCCTGACGATAAGTGTTGCGCCGGATAAGATGCACGATGCTTGATTAAATGACTGATGCCGGTGCCAAGACAAGGCACAGTACCCCCGGGCCGGGCTGGCCTTTTTGGGCCGGCTGGGCAGCATTAGGCGCATTTCTGCACGGTGCATACGCGCATGCAAGCGCAGCCCGGACACCGGCCAGGTGCCCTGCCCTGCATGGGATGATGAATGATTGATGCAGCGTCCAACGGAGTACCGGCGAAGACAGACTGGACTGGTGCAGACGGGTGCGTGCTGGTGCGTGCTGGGGCCTGGCGAGCGGCCGCATGCTATCTGTCACGTGTCACATGTCAGGCCTGTCGGTACCAGCCATTCCAATGTGAAATCGCACCTGCTGCGGCCCCGAGCCTATGCCAGGCCAAGTGGGAGTGGCAGTGCACCAGGCACAGACTGCATGCATGACATGCACATGACATGCCCAGCACACTGCCAACCTGCTGGATGTACGTTTCAAGTGGGGCCACCGATGCGCGCTAGGGTTGCACAGTAGGGTTGCCCGTGTTCCAGGCACTAGTCACTCGCTGCGAAAGCTAGCGACTGTGGCTGGAAAAGCGCAAATGAGTCGGAGTCTGATAAACAAACGTTCAACTCAACCACCCACCCGTGCATCCGTCCTCGGCACTCTGAGGCTGCCCAGCCCCGCCTTCCCTCGCTCGCCTCCGCCTCCGCCTCCGCCTGCATCCGCCTCCCCAGCGCCATCGCCCGCGCAATCCCCACTGCATGCACCCGCCCATTGGTGCTAGTGCGGCTGCCCTGCCCCCGCTCTCCACCCTGCTGCCTCCCGCCCCGCTCTCCCCACCACCCTCCATCTCCCCGTCCCCGTCTCCGTCCCCGTCCCCCTCCTTATCTCCCTCCCCGTCCCTGTCCCCGTCCCCCTCGTCTCTCGCGCCATCCCCCGACCAGTCCCCCGCCTTCCATGCCACTCCCCACCCCCCCACGCCTCCCACCATGCGCCTGCCACCCCGACCTGCACACTTCCGCACGCTCGTCTCTGTTTGCCACCGCATCCGACTCAACCTTCGACACCTCCGTCCCTTCCTCCTTCACGCTCCCCGATTCGCCCTCCCAGGAGACGCTCAAGGCTGATGCTGCGCCCCCGCCGTCTCCTCCCCGTCTCCGTCCTGCTTGGTTGTCCGATGAGCGCCGGCGCACCAACCGCGTCAGCGTCGGCCGCCGGGTCCGTGTCATTGCTCCTGCCTTTGAGCCGCAGACAGAAGGGGGCAGCGGCCATGCCCGTGCTCCCAACCACCGCTCACACTTGCTCCCCATGTCCAAGGCGCGCTGGCGTGGCTACGGCACGCTGTTACTCGAAATGGATTCGGGGGTTAGCACAGGCGGGCGGATGGATCCCAGATGGCAGATGCAAGAGGACAAGTACCTGCGTCGCCGTGCGCTCTCGGTTCTGGGAACGGGGACACTATTTGTTCTGCTCACCATATTTCTTCTGCGTGAACTCTTTTGGCTCGAAACGCCGCCAGTAGAAAAGATTGTGGTTCCCAAGCCGTATGCGCTGCCCGCCATCGTACAATGCTACTGTCCTCCGCACCCTGCCCTTTTCCGCCCCCCTCTCGGCCACAGGAATGGGAAGCTTATCTGGCCCGGAAGACCCGTCTCGGCGCATTCCCAAGAACGACTGGTGGATCGAAGCGCGATACGAGTTCGAACCCCCTGCCGGACCGTTGGCGATGGACTTCCAGGCCGACACGCTTCTCCTTTTCCATTCATGGGAGTCCGGCACCGGGGACACGTACATGTTCACACGTCTTCCGAACCGGTAGGTCCGCATGACGGAAGTGACGCAGGCAACGCGGACGAGGAAGAATGGTGCTCCCCAAAGCTACGCAGGACAAGCATGAAGGATGGGCTGTGTGCGACACCAGACCTCGTGCTACGGCCCAACTGTATGCCTACGGGCCGCATCGAAGCCAGCTCGCCTCCTCCTCGCTCTCTCTCGCGAGGTTCGCACCTCGGATGGGCGCCTGGGTTTGACACTGGCGTCGGATGTGACGCCATGGTTCGACGTGCGGAACGCGATTACGGTCCATGTAGAACTTACCCTCCACCCAGGCCGACAGTGTGGGGCCCCTTCCCCGCCCGAGGGAGGAGGTGACGGTAGCCGAGAAGAATCTTCAATATCACCCGCATCCCATGCCATGATGGCCATTGATGTGGCGTCCTCCCGGTTGGGTGTGACGTTTCATGGGACACCTCAGGGTGACGTGCAAGGTTCCGATGATCAGGATCCAGCGCCACCATTGCCTGAGGCGATGCTGCTGCGTACGCTTCGACTCTCCTCGTACTACGGAGCAATCAGCCTGCTCGACTCGATCCAAGTGCAGGAGCAGGTCTGGGCGCAAACGTGGTTTGGCACCTTAACCTCGACGGGCGCCCTGTTTGCTCCCGAGGCAGAGATGCTGCTCCATGCGCCGTATGGGCTGATGTCGTTGGGCCATGTCGTCGCTGCCTCGGCCACAGTGACGAGTGGCGAGGCCGACTTGCACATTGCTCGTCTGCAAGCGGACAGGACGGACATCTCGGCCACTTCAGGCCGCATCCAAGTAGCGCTCAAACCAACCGGGCCAGTGTATCTTCAAACCCTTCAAGGCGACTTGGACGCCGACATTGATCTCGACCTCTTGCAGGGAGGTCAGGAGGAGTCGGGTGAGCCGCCCGCCCCTGTCGCGGCCCAAGTGCACATCACAAGCCACACTGGCCGCATCACAGCGCGGTACCGTGGCCAAAAACCGGATGTCCCGCTGCGCTCGTACGTGGCAACAGGCGGGGCCGTCAGTCTTGCCCATCCCGCTCTGTTCCAAGGGCACTTTAACCTCACCGCCACCCAGGCCGTGAGCATTTCCGCGCCGCGTTCCAAGCAGTGGCGAGTAGATTCGCCCACGCTTCCTACGCTGGCAGCGGGGGTTTTGCCGACGCCTGGCGAGCTGCCACCACCCGGCCGTGGAGATGGGCAGACTGTATCTCTGCTCAAGTCCAAGCGGCGGGCCAAACCTGTGCTTGGTCGCGCTTGGCTCTCTGGACGTTCGCCCTATGGCCTGGATGAACCCGGCTGGGGCGAGAGCATCGTTTCGGCCGCCCATGGCCCTGTCATTATCGCCCTCTAAGACTGCTCTGTCTATCTCCTTCCGTCGACCACCTTTGTTTGTGAGCGGGGGGGGGGGACGGTTTCTGTACCAAAACCCCACGCTTCACGTGTGGCTGACCTTGTCATTGAACTGAACCATTTTTGTATTCCCCTTTGCTTTCGTTTTCGTTTTCGCTTTCGCTTTTGCTTTCGCTTTGGCTGTCGGGGTTTTGCTTCCGTCCCCCCCCGGCCCCTGTCCCGTTTCTAACTCCAGGGGACTCGGTCCAATCCAACCCGTCCTCCTCTTCCCGGCCCTCTGCACCCGTACCTTACCCTCTTTGCCCCCGCGGCGATATGGTTTCCCCCCCCCCCCCCGAAGCCATGCCCGCCGTCACTTTGTTGTTCTGTACCCCATGCCCCCCCCCCCCCCCCCCCGCTCGTATGGCCCAAACTCCCTTGCCCCTCCCTTCCCCTCCCCTCCCCCCCTGATGCATCCTGCTGATCTCAGATGATGCAGGGAGAGCAGGGGAGGGGGAGAGACACCCAAGCTACTTAGCACCCCTGGGATTTTCTTGCATGCATACGCATTGATCATGGTCCGAGATTAATAGCAGGCGCAATGGTGTCGATGCTGGAAGCAGATTGAGTGTGCAGCAACCGTTGTGAATCGCAGAACCGAGCCGAGCAGCCATAGTTCCATCCTCACTCCAGCCCAGTACTAAGTAGGACCCGCTAACGAAAGGGAATCCACATCCCGGCTTGCCTTGGTGTGCCCATCGCAAATGTAGTTGGGCGCTAGGTGGACAAGGGGACTACTATAATGTACTATGCCGGCTTAGCGTTGTTTGTGCGGTCGGTGAGCTATTGTCAACAGTATCTCTGATCTCAGTGGCCACGAGACCGAGATTGGCGTCGAGGCTGATGCAGATGCAACTATGCAGCGAACCGGTTAATTATTCTACCTGCTTTCCATCCTACTCTTGAGTCCAGCCTGATGGGAGAGACGGCTGTTGGCAGAGGAGGCAAAAGCAATCTTTACGCCCACCACGCATGCACGCTGCTCAATTGGCGGCTTATTTGGGCCCAGCAGTGTCCGGTCCGACGAGAAGCACGAGGGTCGTTGTAAGAAGGGAGCGAAGGGGCAGGTATATCATGCAGCATATGCACAATCAAAAACCAAAAGTGTGAGCAGTGCCGATGCAGGCGGGAACAAAAGGGCAAGGTTTCCGAGTCGACATTCGGATGGCTTCTACCCAGCAGTTACACCAGGCTACACCGTACCCCCTTGTGGTCGAGTGTGGCTCAAATGTGGGAACCGGGGCACCCCACACAACCGTCCAAACGCCGGCCGTCTACTTTTCGAGTGAATACAGAATGTTGAGCGGATCGTACGTCAAGTAGACCATGCCCTTTAGTCACCCCCTCGTCCTGGCCACAACACGCTTGCGGAGTATGCAGTGGGTATGCTGAGCGCTGATGTGGATGAGGACCAAAAGCCCTCAGGGCCTCAGAGATGGACGACTAGGCAAAGATTGAATTGCGAAATCGCTGAGGTATACGCGAGTGGGTGGTAGATATGCACACAGTTGTGCCAGCGAAAAAGATCTCGCCGTCGTGACCAATGATCAATACGACGGATAGCATGGATCACAAAGTAGGGCAGGTTTCACCAACATGTATCTCCATGGCCTAGCGTCTATCCTCGCTCTGTCGTTATCCTTTCGCAAACACATAATATACCAGCTGTGTGAAAGAGTGCTGACTAGTAGAGCAGAAGCAGTGCAGAAACTAGGGTTTGTGTGGTCGATGGTGTTGTGATCATGAAGCACCTTTTTCTTGTGCCGCGGGGGGGGGGGGGTCACTTCCTTGTTCCCCGAGACAAAAGTGACATTTGAGAGGTGGAGAGGTCTCTTTGGATGGGCTTGCAGAGTAGTATTCCGTAAATCTATGGGCGATCTCGCTGCGTGGGCGCGTGAGCGTTGCCCAAACATCGCACACCTTTCACAGATACTATAATATATGATGGTCAAAAGTGTGGACAGGGTGTGTTGCTGTCATGGGGGGGGGGTCCCGAGGTGGGAGCCCCTCTGTAGTTTAGGGGTATAAACCCTTGGACAGATCAATCGGTGGCTCGTACGTTAGGTCCTGCTCCATATCTTGGTTGAACCGAGCGGAGGTAGACGCGAGGGAGAGACCCTCTAGTTTGGGTGGCTGCCTGCGTGCAAAGGCCACAGCTCAGACCCTCCGAGGTAGGAGCCGTGTTCGTAAGTCGTAAGACCAATTGAAGGGATTCAGGATTTCCCAAGTTACTCTGTTCCTCCCGGCGTTACCACACTCGGTACGCTGTAGTTGGCGGGAACACAGAGTCCTAAAGAAGAGCAAGCGCTACTGATGAGAGTACCGCGGCTTGCTGAGTGCTCGACGTAAGTCGTAAATTCGTAAGCGTATGAGGGTGAAGAGTGAATGGAAGTCGGGAGTATAGACGTTGTGCCTAGACGAGGGTAGACGTGCCTAGACGGGGGTAGACGTGGGTAGACGTGGGTATACGGGGGTATACGGGGGTAGACGGGGGTAGACGGGGGATGACGTGGGTTGGGCGGTGATGTCTACGACATGCGGGGCTCAGCGTCCGGAGATAACCGATGCGCCCCGTAACAGTTGCCGCGCCTGTTCATGTACGTTCTTGTATCATGGAAGGCGGTGTGCGGCAGCTGCACATATCTGCTTTCGGTGGCTACGATTAACGAAGATCTCAACGAGAGGACAGATCAACGATGAAAAGGTAACTAAGTACGGCGGCCTATCCTAGCCAAGAGCAGCACCAGACGGGCTCCCGGACAAAGAAGCAACCAAAAGGGTTAGGCGGTTGCCATCCATCGACAACACAGGCCTTCCTCTCCATGTCATGACACACGTTAAGCTTCAAGCACGAAATGCGCTCTGAGGCTGTACAGCTTTTCGGCCACCTGAACCTCTGAGTGTCACTCTAGGCACGCATTCCTGCTACTGATTGCCATTCTTTGCTCCTAATACTGACACCGCAACAGCATAGCTAATCGAAAATGCCGGTAACAAGGTTCCGGATAGATATGTGGTGAGGACTACGTACGAAATTCAAGGTGGGCAAGGCCCACAAGATTGTGCACCAGAAATTTCGATTAGCCATGAGCGCGCTACGCCACAGCCGCGAATAGGATGTAATCTTATAACCTATGTCATTGCATGCTGGAACGGTGGACAGCGTGGGCGATGGAACGGTAGACGATGCAACGGTGGACGAAGGAGGTAAAAATGGCCGCCGGCCGTCGCCGTCAGCACGAGGACAGAGACTGGGACGAAGCCCCAGCAGACCCGCAGATGTAAGCCCGGTGGTCTCCTCGTTTATGGTAATCCTCTGTAATCTGTGTGTACTCTTAGGTGAGTTTGTCCTGGGCTCGGCACACGAGAGGGACAGAGAGCCCTCGTTCAATTACTGTAGGGCCACATAAGGAAAAGCGTCGGTCCCCACAGGAGATACCAGATAATGCATAATGGGTCAGATGATGATCGAGATCATTGATCGTCATGGAGCCTGTTGCTAAAAGGAAGTTGTATAACATTGTCCAAAAAGCCAAGATAAGGTGTGAGAAAGAACAGATGCCTCTATGCTATATGAGGCGAGCTGATTTTGTAAGGTCTTCGTGAGGGAGCGAGATACATGTCGCGTACTTTTATATTAGTTGAGAGCAAAAGACATAATGCATGAGACAAGAAAAGAAGCGACGGGGGTGGGGAAAAAAAGGTGAGTCAGACAATATCGGCCAGACTATTATGGACAAAGGAAAGCCGAAGAGCAGAGGCGCAACCATTTGCCCTTTCGGCCTAGTATTAGTAGCAAGTTAGTATTGAGAACTCTGACACAGATGCTCATAGTGCCAATACATTAGTAAGGTTATATAGGGACTTGTTTCCCAGGATCCACATGCTCCACACTCACGTTGTAAAAGGGTTTCACCCAACATGTTCATGGTACTTTTCGTATGTCGAAATAAGATGAGGGAGACATGTGCATTTTGGTGCCGAGCGAGGGAAAGACATCCAGAGCGCGGAACCTGATCGCTCAGCTGAGCTGAGTGGGGAGATATATGCTGCCAATATGTATGTCGAGCCGAGAGGCCGTTGACGGTGACGATGGTATCCAGTAATCGGTAACTCTCTTCAGATCCTTCGAAGGAACACTATAGGAATACTCGGAGATGTTCTCGCATCTCCTTGGAAATGGTACCAGGGGCGCTGGGGAGTGATGCACAGCTTGAACGCTGATGGTCCGCTGAACGAGGACCTCGATGGTCTGCGATTTTTCCCTGAGGCGTGAGGCTCAGGCCGTCAGGGTTCTCAGGGTGCTCACAGGCCCCTGGGGATGAGGGCGATGAGGGCAAAATACCCAAAGTAACGACGCAAAAAGAGGCGACAACTGCGCAGTGTGTGATCGACCCATGACATGTGACATGGATGTCGGATCCGTCAGACGCAAAAGCATTCCGACTGACTGGCGGTACCGAACAAGGTGAAATGGTACAATATACTGTGTGAGCTGTGCCCCGTGCGAGAGCGGTGGGAGCTATTGAATACCGACTACAGCGCACAGACCACTGTGCATGTCCTGCTGTTGACCTCTGGTCATTTATGGCCAAGGTCACTTCCGAGTGACATCATGTGTGATGCGCGTGTGATGTTTTCTGACGTGGCGTTTCCGACTCCATGATGACTTGGATTCGCCACCGCCTTAGCAATTTGATCTCCATCGACCACCATTCCCATTTGCTGCTCTTTGAGCTCTTCCTGGGCGTTAATACCTGCATATATGGTGTGGGTGTGCCGCGCGCGGGGGGGGGTTATAGGCAAACAGGTGGAGCTGGTGGAGCAGTCAATCAATATTCCGTGATGGTCTGAGTGTGAGCCAGGGCACTACGGCTTCCGCCGGTCGTGTACCTACACGGAGAGAGTTTGTTTGTGGGACGCATACTTATGTGCGATGACATGTGACATGTGACATGTGACAGTGGGAATGAGCGGACAGATCGCTAAAAACGTGTCGCAATCTTCGCGCCTGAGCCGGAGGGATGCATGACGGGGAGATCAAGCTGTCTGGATTCCCCGACCTAGTCGAAGTACGCAAAAGAAGAGATGTAATTTGACATGAGGCACTCCCTGTTGCCGTCCAATTGGATGTCGGTGTTATGCTTGGGAGACCGGCACGTGGTTCCATGTAATATTAAGCACTGCTTGGATGAGAACGTGGGCGAGAGGGCAGGGGGTGGTGGCGGTGTGTGTATTTGACGGAGAATGTGGAGGCGCGGCTGGATAATCGCCGTCTGTGGCCGACTATGCCAACGCGTGATTGGCCGCCATTGCATACTACGATTCTCTGCCTCTGGCCACGCACCCTCTCCCCCGCATGGGCCCTGCTCGAATTCCAGTGTTAAAATGTACCAGTGTTAAAATGTACACACCCACCACAACGGGCTGCGTTGTTGCACTCGCTGACGGAGGCAACATAAAATCTGGAACAGACACCGCAACTTTCAAGCTCTACGTTCCCACGCCAACCCCAGCCGGCGCCACCCACCCCGAAGGCTGTCGCGGGTGGGCCCATTCCTCCCGCTGGCGGCAGAGGGCTATTATCACTTGGTGTGGCAAGCCGCTGCATTTAAGGTTTGTACGGGCGTAAGGCGAAGCGCATAACGCGTACGCATTACGCCCCAAGCCCAAGGCCTAAGAACCGGTGTACACCCCAACAGGCTAGTACTCAGTAGACTCAGTAGAGAACGTACTCTAAAGAACGCCGAAGCTCCGAAGGTTTCAATTGAAATGGGGAGAGCCCTGGCTGCGCTTCGGCGTTGTAATGAACCCAATTTGGCTTTTGGACGGGCAACGTCGTTGGCGTGCGACGCATGTGCTGCATTGCGTGAAGCTTGAAGGAAGCCGTCTGGGACATGGAGCCACAGAACAAGGGGCCCGACTGGCCCAGCGCAAGGCACGCCACAGCACGCCCAGCACGTCCAACTGGCTCCACCCCAGCCACGCAGAGGGGGAAGGCGGGGGTGCAGTTGCAAAGCTTAGAGGTGTGACATGTGACATGTGAGATCCTGGGATCTGAAAGCAGCTGGTGGATTGCCCCGCTGTGGCTGGGCAGCAGGACTGTCACAGGCTGCCACAGGCTGCCACAGCAGCCCCCAGTCTGCCGCAACACGCACAACGGGCCGCAACAGGCCGCAACGCAGTACTGACATGTCACATGTCAATATTCAATGCTCGGCTCGCGCTCAGTGTACGTACCCTGTACCTAGTAAGCAAGAACTGAGCACGCACTCTTGCTTCATGTCATGCATCAGACATCAGACATCTGCTTCCTAACGCAGGCCTGCCATACACCAATGGCGGCAAGCTTTGTGCGTCTTGGGTGGGTGGTGTGAGCGCATTTTTAGCTGCTGCCCACTCCTGGCTCGCGCTCCGCTGTGCATGTGACTTGTGACGTGCAGTAGCAGGCAGTAGCTTTCCTGCGGAACCAGTCGGAGCTAGTAGCTACGAGGCAAGCCTGCCGTCTGGCCCATCCCATGACCAGTCCTCGGCACCGGCCAAGATCAGGACCCATGCTCCAAAGCAGGCGACCAAAGAGGCCGGGACAGTCACCGACAGCGACCATCGACAAGTCATCAAAAGCAATGCGCCATGGCCCGCACGT
This sequence comes from Moniliella sp. 'wahieum', assembly GCA_003971905.1. Lineage (NCBI taxonomy): Eukaryota > Fungi > Basidiomycota > Moniliellomycetes > Moniliellales > Moniliellaceae > Moniliella > Moniliella sp. 'wahieum'. The sequence continues at coordinate 66,638 of RSEE01000045.1, read as the reverse complement.
CGCCCACCGCAGCAGACCTGGCTGGGGTCTTGGGTGCCTGGGGGGAACCATGCGGCACGGAGGCGCTGTGCCGTGTCGCAGCCGCAACGCGTCTTCAAATTTCGTATTCATATTGATCGAATCCACACTCCGCTGGGACGGTGTCTCAGTACTGAGAGACTGCGTCCTGGGCGCTGGGCACTGGCGATACGAAGCAGTACTCCGACTGCCTACTGAGTTACTAGTTACTAGCTTTCCTAGACCGAATGACTGAGCAGCGCTCAGACTGAGTACTGAGTGTACTGAGCGCATCACGGCGAGGGGCGGCACGCTTCGGCCCTGGGCCTGATCGATTCTGACGACCTGATCGATCAGTCATTAATCATCGATCATCGGGCTGAGATGTGCATTGTTGCCGTCGGGGCACCAGCCCCCTCTGCGATCGCCCCTAGAACAGCACAAAGCATATTGCCCCGTCTTCGCATCTGTCTTGCCCTTCGCCACGGACGGCGGGGGTTGCATCTGTCACGGTGGGCCGCTGCAATTTGATGCATAATGCACGCACCCTACTGACACTTCGCCTGCCTTCGCCTGCCCTGTGCCCAACCGGGTCCCACCGGGTCCCGCCCCGGCGTCTTCATACCCGCTCCTCTTCCCGTCTGGCCCCTACCTGCCGTGTCCTCCCGCTCGCCCCCATCGCCCCAGCCGCTCGCCCTCCTCTTCCCCGCCATCATGTCCAGCCCCCCTGACCCCCCTGACCCTGGGCCAGCCCCCGGCCCCGGCCCTGGCGACGGCGCACCCGACCTCGTCTATGCCTTGTACGACTACCACCCCTCCTCGACGCAGGCCAACTGTCTGCCCATCGTCGCTGGGCGCCCAGGTCCTCGTGTACAACCGCCACCCCAGCGGCTGGTGGGACGGCGAGATGGACGGCCAGCGCGGGTGGTTTCCCAGCAACCACGTAGCCTCTTTTGACCAGATGCTCTCCCCCTGGCCCTTCGTCCTTCCCCTCATCCCCGGCCTGCCCACATCGCATTCCAAGCTACATCACAACGCCGCCACCCTTCTCATCTCCACGTCCGTGCGCAGCAACGTTCCCTCTACCTTGCCGATGCTCGCCTACTCCGTGCCGGTGTACGTGCCACCCTCACCTCCATCAACCTGCCTCCATGCCGACGACATGGTGTAGTGAACCCCACCGTCGCCGCCCGACGCAAAACGCTCCTTTCCTTCGTCCAGTGCCTGCTCGACCTCGCTACCGACTTGGGTGAGACACCGCCCCACTTGCTCCTCTGCCGAATCGGAGACAAGTTGATCAGCTGTGCCTACCACATCATCTCTGCCATCGGAGACATGCTGGACGTGACGCCTGTTGAGGGAGACAAGCCAATGCTTTCCTCCCCTTCTGACGTGGAATCCCCCTGCCTCCAATGGATCCAGAAGCGCTAATAACCGTTTCCTTTGCGTTTGACGAAACATCGCGTACACTTGGGCTGGAGGAAGCAAGTATACGAGTGCAGGGATCAAGGAGGCACAGACGAATTTGCTGGTTGCCTGTCCCAACTTTCATCGTGCCATCCACGCCCATGTCCAGACCCTTATGCTCTCCCGTTCGGATTCGTCCGAGCTACCTCTCTCAGAACAAGTTTCCTCCCTTCGTCCGAATCGGTGGTCGAGGCCACCTTGGCCGTGTACGATGCGATCAACGTGATCATTCGTGACTTGGACCAGCTCTGTGTCGATCCTTATCTTGGCCGTGCCAACAGCCGCGCACTCACCACACTCCGTTGACTCGGTCCGATTTTCTACAAGCCTCCTCCAAGCTATTGAGCGCAGTACGCCAGCTGACCTTGGCTGATTCTGAAGATTCCGACGTGAAAGCGCCCAGTGTCGCCCTCATGGCCGCACCTGCTATCTCGGCAGCATCCGATATTTCGTCTCGGGGAAGATGTGGTGATACAAGTGTCGACTTTGATGGAAAAGTGTCATACTCCTTCGTCTCTCCGTTCGGTTTCGTCACCTGTCCGTCGTCGACCGCCCAAGGGGACGGGGAGGCCAGTTCCCTGTCGGACGATAGCGGGCTGCATCATCGAATGAAAAGGGACCGTGGCCTGTCGCGCCTGTCGTTGATCTCTAGCCCACGGTCAAAAAGTTTTACCATGCCACCGCTGCGGCACCGCCTTTCTGCCCGGGCGCAGAGCTCCAGCCCTCTCGCCTCGCCCTCTGGTACCAGCGCCTCTCTCAGTGTCAGTGGAGGCGGAACGGCTTCCACCACTGTCCTTGACCCGATCAACTCGCTCCGCCACAAACTCTCTATTCGCCATGCCCGGCCCAGCTCCACCACCTCTTCCCTTGTGTCTCGGGGGCCCAGTGTAGAAAATCTGTTAAACCGGATGAGACGACGTTCCGGCTTTCCCTCTGAGATGCCCAAGCCTTCCTCACGCGAACTGAAAGCGTCAAACGAGCCAGAGGCAACTCAGAATGAGCGGAAGTGCCTCCGTCTGAGGAAGGCGTCACGTACAACCCCGAAGGTGTTCTACTGGGCGGCAGTTTGCAAGGGTTGGTGCGCACGCTGCTTCCGGTTCGCGGACCGATGAAGACCAAGTTGGCCCAACGGTTTTGTTTGACGCTGCCGCTGTTTTGTCGTGCAAGCCAGTTGGCTGAACTGCTTGTCGACCTCTGGACCCAGGCCGGCGAGCAACAACGAACCAACATCCTCAGCTTTGTTCGGTTGTGGATGTCGGACGCGTACTGGCGCCCAGACTTGGACGATGCCTTGTTGTTGCCCACTCTGACAAGCTCGCTACGATGGCAGGAGCAGCCGATGTGCTGGCCCTTGTCACCCGCAGAACAACGGCAGGGGGAACAGTGCAAATGCGGCTTGTGGGTGATGGCATCCAAACCGACTTGGTCCGAACCATTGAGCCACCTGACCAGAGCCAATCCACCGACGCGCTCTATACCCCCGGCTGGTCCACTTCGGGGGCCCCCACCCCAAATATAAGCCGCTCGCTCCTGGCTCGGTTGCGTGAGGGCACAGCAGGTGTGACAGAGGTTAGTACGGGCGAGATGGCACGTCAGTTGACCGTGTTGGTGAGTCGTGTGTATGCCTCCATCACACCCGAGCAATTTTGGGGCAAATATGTTGCCCCCAAGAAGACCCCTTCGTCGGACACGGTGGGACTGGATGTGGGGGACGAAGGCACGCCCGCGCCCATCAAGGTGCTCTCGGACCTGAGCAACCAGCTTGCTAGTTGGGTTCAGACCACCATCTTGGCCCTCGATACGGTCAAGGAGCGTAAAGATGCCCTGATCTATTTTCTCAAACTCTCTCGCGTATGTACTCCACTCGCCTGTTGGCATTTTCTAGTCCCTACTACTCCCCATACTCGGCGAGACGGCGGAAGATATTGACCTTGCCCCGCTACAGAAATGTCTGCTGCTTCAAAACCTGCATGCCTTCTTCTCGCTTCAGAGCGGGATCGGGGCAGTGGCAGTACGTCGGCTGCACAACACTTGGCAAGCATTGCCTGCCAATACAGGGACTGGGCCAAGGCGTACGAGGCCATGACGCTCCCTGGCCACAACTTTACCGAGTACCGGCAACGATTCCAAGATGCCTTACGAACCCGCTCGCCGTTTCTGCCCTTTGTCGGCATTGCGGCAGGGGACATTGTATTTACGTTGCAGGGCAATGGCCCGAGCCGGCGGCCGTCCAGGTTGTCAGGCGTCAAAGATGGTGCTAACAACTCAGATATGATCAATTGGGTTCGCTACGATCGTCTAGCCCGCCTCGTGGACGACTTGGTGACGGTCCAAGGTCAGCTGTATGCGCTCCAGGCCGTGCCCGAGATTCAATCCTGGCTCGTAACATACCTTGAGGAAAGCCAAGAAGCTGGCGACCTACTGTATCAGCGCTCGCAAAAGTTGGAACCACGACGGACCGCGCCCCCGCCCTTTGCGCCCCTGTCGCCCTGTTCCACGGTACCTACTACTGTCAATGTGTCCAGCCCCCTCACATTGGATGATTCCAGTGGCGGGACCGAGCCCCCCTTCACTACCTTCGATCAGCATGTGCATTCGTTTCGGTGCCTTTGCACTGACCGAGTTTTCTTATTGCCTCTACAAGGCTCTGGATCATCGGTCAAGCACCTCTCCTTGTCTTTGTCTTCCTCTACATCCCTTCATCCCCTCTCGACCTTTCCCAGCTACGCCTCATACTCTCATTCTTCATTCCCGTCATTGCTTAACTTACGACCCCACCCCGTTGCCTGCCATGGCCATGGCTTACGATCCTTCTGCTTGTCACCTGACGCCTGTGACACCCTATATCCGTTCCATTCTTCGGCTACATATGTACTTCGCTGGTTCGACAATATATCCCCTCCGCCCTCATAAGCGCTAAGCATCCTATTGCAATGCCCACTGCCAACCTATTGTGCCATCGCGTAGCCGCAATACAGAGTGAAGGGGTCTTATTATCATGCTCAGTGTCATGTGACAAGTAAATCGGTGCCTGTAACCGTTCTTTGCGGAAGCACTCTAAGTCTTAGCGCGGACAAGGATCGAGTATGCCTACGTATCTTACGGGCACACGACGAGCCATGCGAGCGATTTTGATTTTGGTCCTGTATCAACCGGGCGGAAGCCTACTCCTCGTCTTCGTCCTCGTCCTCGTCCTCCTCAGACTCCTCCTCAGACTCTTCCTCGGCCTGCTTCTCCAAGCAAGCAACCGCAATCCGGTCCAAGTCACGCATACCATCTTGCGAAATGCGGCGTCCGCCCTTGGGATCCTTCTCGAGCACCCCAATGCTCTCCAGCGCCTGAACCACTTTACGTTGGACAGAGCCGGAAGCATCGGCGTGCTTGGAAGGCCGGTACCCGCGGTTTTGCGCACCGCCCTGGTACTTTTGCAACGCGCCAATGCCCACCGACTTGCGCAGGTAAATGTGACGCGCGACCGCGGCCGCACGGACGTAGAACCACGTCTCGTCGTACGGCGCCAGCTCCTTGTACGCACCCGTCTTCACAATGTCCACCCACGTCGGCAACTCAATCTTGCCCGACCGACGCAGGTGCTCGGCGTACTCTTGGATGAACAGGTCGGCAGCCACGTCACGAACGTTGGGCATCTGCAACGTCGCACCAGTCCGGGAGCAGCAGCAGTGGCCTTTGTCAGTATCGGGCCTGGTTGGATCCCATCCCCATGGCCAGCCACACGGCGGAGAAGGCAAGACGTACACTGGGCAAGGAGGCAGACGCTGGTTGAGGCCTTCGCGCTGGTCAGCTCAGTGGCCGGCCAAGTCAGCGGTGGGGGCGAGGGGTAACCCTAATTAGCGACGGACGGGATGGGCTTGCCGCAGCCACGCTGGCACAGCGCTGCTGTGCCGACCCAATTGCAACTTGGGCCGAGACCCTGGCTTCCCGCGTCCACGTGTCGGTGCAACAGGCCGCCCTCTCATTTCATTTCCTTTCATTGGCAAGATTGTTCTTCTGCGACGGTGATTTGTTAACGGATGCCTCTACCACGGTGCAGCCTCCCTTTCCCGCCGCAGTACGAGATGCGGTGCGGGGGATTGGGGTAGGGATGGGGGGGTTGACGATGCGACAACGACAGAAGAAAGAACAAACGGGTGGCTGGAACGCTGATTGACCTGGGATGGGTATACGACCTGGGCAGCGCCTCTAAACTTAATTGGGGGGCGGCTGTCTGCTGAACATAAGACATGATTGCATTCGAATGCCACAATGAATGTTCAAGCTGGTGCATCCGTCCATCCAAGTCTCCCTTCGGCGCGGGGCGTGTTTGTCAAAAAAAGGACGGCTCGTTGCGCCTGTGCGTGGACTATCGTGCGCTCAACTCGGTTACGATCAAGAACCGGTTGGCTCTGCCTCTGATTAGTGACTCGTTGGACCGCCTCTCGGGGGCCCGCCTTCACCAAGCTTGACCTCCGTGGGGCGTATAACTTGTTGCGGGTGAGAGAAGGCGACGAGAGTAAGACTGCTTCCGCACTCGGTACGGACACTTTGAATCCCTTGTTATGCCGTTTGGCCTTTGCAACGCCCCTGCCACCTTCCAAGCTGTGATGAACGACCTCCTCCGTGACCTCCTCGACGTCTCGGTATTGGCATACCTCGACGACATCCTCATCTTTTCGACTAATGAGATGGAGCACGAGCGCCACGTTGCCGAGGTCCTCCGGCGTCTGCAGCTGGCCAAGTTCTACCTCAACCCCGACAAGTGTCAGTTCCACACACGCCCCACCGAGTACCTGGGCTACGTCGTTTCGCCTGACGGGATCGGGATGGACCCGTCCAAGGTTGAGTCGATTCGGTCGTGGCCAACACCCAGAACCCTCGCCAAGTCCAAGTTTCCTCGGCTTCGCCAATACTACGTCACTTCGTCCGTTCTTTGCCCGTATCTCAGCCCCTCTGTCCGACCTGAACGCAAGGACCAGCGGTTTTCTTGGACCCCAGCCTGCGAAGAGGCGTTTGCCGAGCTCGAGCGCGCCTTTGCCTCGCCCCACCTCCTCTGCACTTTGATCCCACTCGCCCCCTTCGCCTCGAGACTGACGCGTCGGACGCGGCGCTTGGTGCGGTGCTCGCCCAGCAGGATGTTCACGGTCGTTGGCGGCCGGTCGCCTTCCATTCTCGCAAGTTCACCGCGGCCGAGCTGAACTATACTACGTCCGAAAAGGAGGTGCTGGCCATCGTGGCCGCCGTGGAGGTGTGGCGCCATTACGTCGAAAGTGTTGAGACTGTCCAAGTGCTTACGGACCACGGGGCCATTGCTACGTTCCGCCGTCCCCGCCTGTTGAACCGCCGCCAGGGCCGATGGCGCCAGACCCTGTCCCCCTACCGCCTTGCTATGGGTGTACCGTGCCGGGCAGAAGAATGGTGCGGCTGACGGGTTGTCGCGCCGTCCCGACCTCGCTGAGGGCCCCGGCCCGCTGACGCGGCACCTCAAGTACTGGTGGAGCCCATGTCCGAACGTTCTGCCGCCGCCCTCGAGCTCATGGCGGCGGACCCCGATACACCGGTGGTGGGGCGAGTGTTGCCGACGAGATTCGACAGCGCATCCGCCAACTCCTGCCTCGTGACCCTCGTTGGTCCCTTGCTACGGCTCCACGCCCACCCCGATACTTTGACGGTCCGCGACGGCCTTTTGTGGCACGGAAACCAGGTATACGTCCCCAGCGACCCGCCGATCCGCGCTGCCATTCTCCACCAAGCCCACGACTCGGCATTGGCGGGCCATGAAGGGCGCGACAAGACGTTGGCCCTGTCCGCGCTCAATATTGGTGGCCCCGCCTGTCAGCCGACGTGTGGGCCTACGTGCGCTCGTGCGACCGCTGTCAACGGACCAAAGCGCCTCGCCACCAACCCGCTGGACTCCTTCAGCCCTTTCCCCCCCCAAGGCCCGTGGACCACTTGACGATGGACCACATTACCCAGCTTCCCCGATCCAATGGTTACGACGCGATTCTGGTGTGGTGGATCGTTTTAACCAAAATGGGTCACTTCATTCCCCCCACACGACGGACACTGCGCCCCAGCTCGCACGCCAGTTTACACCAGGTCTTTCGCTACCATGGCCTTCCCCGGGATCTGGTGAGTGATCGGGGACCGACCTTCACAAGCCACTTCTGGCAAGCCTTGTGTGCCGACTTGGGCATCAAGTCGAGCCTCAGCACCGTACCCACCCCAGACGGACGGCCAGACTGAGCGACTCAACCAGATCCTCGAACAGTACCTCCGCTGCTACCTCGACGAGCAGCAGTCCAACTGGTTCGATCTCCTCCCCACGGCCGAATTCGCCTACAACTCGTCCTCCCACTCGAGCACCCCCAGTCCCCCTTTGTCCTCACCTATGGTTACTCCCCCCGGGGGGAATTGGAGCCCTCCACTTCGCCCGTGCCCGATGCTGCGTCATATCTGGAGGATTTGCGTTCGGCCCAGGCGGTGGCCCGCCGCACGCTCGCCGCGGCCCAGAACGCTACAACATTATGCCGATCAGCAGCGCACCGAGGCGGCTTCCTTCACTGCTGGCCAGCCTGTTTTGGTCCGTCGGGACGGGTATGTGTCCAGCCAGCGGCCTTCTGACGGCCTGGACTATCGCTATCTCGGCCCCTTTCCCATTGTCCGCGCCGTGGGCCGCGCCGCGTACCAGGTCCGCCTCCCCGACTACCTACACCTCCATGACGTGTTCCATGTGTCCCGCTTGCGAGCCTACACCCCTGGTGACGTGGTCCCCCCTGCCCGCTTGATCGAGCCCCCCCCCTCCTCTCTCCCCGAGTTTGCTGATGATGGTGCGGTTCATCACGAGGTCGAGCATGTCCTCGACTCTCGCCGCAAGGGTCGTGGAGGCCGCATTGAGTACTTTGTTCACTTCCGGGCTATCCTGTCCATGAGAGGGAGTGGGTACCCGCTGCGGACATGTCTCATGACGCCGAGCCAGTGGTTCGTTTCCACGCCCTCTACCCCGATAAGCCTGTCTCCCATGCCCGCCGACTCGCCCTCTCTCGCCTTCGTCGCCGCCCGGGAGATGAGGTCTGAAAGGGGGCAATGTCATAGTTTGGCTGATCTCGCTCCCATTTCCAATTTCTTCGTCTCGAGCGTCTCGCTCCTTCCCTGTTCCTTCCACTTCGCACCATGTCCTCTGTTCTTGCTTCTTCCCCACGAACGATTGCTACACCCCTTGCCTAGTCCGATCCTGGTCTCTCTCTCGCCTTAGCCCCGACTGTGACAACCCCCCCCCCCCACCTTCCTCGCCGAAGAGGACCCAACTTAACCGTACAGTAGGAGCCTGGTATACTACCGGTTTCCACACGGATGCTCCATGACCTACTATATAATACTGAACACCCTACTGCGTGGACTCGGTGTAGATTCACAGGCACACCACTTCCCCTGTTCCACAAATTGGGAGAAAGATCGCCCATACGTTCCACCTGAAACGGGTATAGGTATGAGGTTTGGCGTCAGCCCCGTCCCTTCTCTACAAAGGACGAAGCGGTGGGATAACCTACCCCAAAACCGCACGATCTCACAGCTTTAATTGGTCAATACTTTTCGTTTTGACTGACAGTGTATACAGTAGGTCCCGCAAAACGGAGGGCGGAGAGCGCATGTCATTGTACTAGGCTGGTTGAGGGCAGGCGTTGGTGCCGCTTTTGACCCTTTCGGCTGGGGCTTCGATGGAGAATCCAATCCTTCCCTTATATATTATACGTCTCAACTCTTTTCTACCCGATTTTACCTAATAACAGGAACAAGACCGTGGCAATACCCCCTCATCCTTTGTCACATGTCACCCTCTTCTTTCTCCCCCTCACGCGCCTCACGCCTTATTCAACTTGTGTTGAGGCTTGAAGATTGAGGCTTGAAGCTTGATCATCAAGGTCATCGAGATCATGGCACAGAACTGCGATCGACCTTTTTGGCGTAAGACAAACAAACACCATATATGGCCAACGGGGTCAACGACGCCGGTCATTGATCACACCGGCTGCACGCCTGCATCACACCCTCCATCGATCATGTGGTTGTTGCTCTATACAGCCTATGATCGTGTCGAGAGTGTGGCCGAGAGGTGCCCTCTGAGATCTGATGTGTCCACACACTGCTTGTATGTGCGAGATGGCAGTGACTAGTGAACACCCCAATTCATGACGACACTACAAATAATATACATCTAGCATTGTTGGCAATTGTTTGATGCCTGCTTGAAGCTTGAAGCTTGAAGAGAGAGGATATAAGCGAGAGTCAAACACCCAACATCCCACACCATGATGCCTCGCCCACAGCATGCGAATTACGTCTGTGCAGTATGATGCACGAGTGCATGAAACGGTGTCGTATGCACGATTATATATACGAGAAGTGCTATCGGATGATATTCTTAGTCCCTTCGCAGCCTCCGCTTGCTTCTGTTGGGGTGGTAGTGCTAGGCCTCCCCTGCACCCCTCAGTGAATCGGTGACGCTCTCGATTAGCCGATCGAAAGAGTTCCGCTCGCAGCCGCGCACGCCTGCTCGCTCATCTCCCTTCTTCTCTACCTGCCTTCTTCCTTCAGATGCTTGTAGACTTGTGGTCACCCTTTGCCTTCACGCCTGTCTGAAGGCTGCTTTGCAATCATCCATAGGATCGCGAGTGCTCCCAAGTCACACTCTATAGCAGCTTCGTCTGCTTTCGCTCTGTCAACATCTATCCCAGTGCGATGGGGCTTAGACAGAAGGGGTTACCAAAAAGGGGGGGCAACAACAGTCAGCATCTTCGATTGGTGGGGATCCTTTATCCCACCTTCCGTTCTCGTCCCTTCCCGCCTTTCCTGTGTCCAACTCCTGAACGTTTCCAGCCAATTGATTCAGTAATACAGGCAACCTCTCGTCTCCACTTAGCTGCATCATCTTCATCATCAACCTCGTCCTCCAGCTTTCCATCTGCCCAGTCGCGCGAGCCTTCCATCAGCCGCGTCGGTTCTCCATACCACAGCATGTCGCGTGTCCTTTGGACAACCACTGCCATCATGCCTCAGCCCTGGCAGTGTCTGTCCGCTCCACTGCATCTACCCGTCTCTCAGCCCGGAGGCTTCAGACACGTTACTACCTCAGCCGGCGTATACGCAGCCTTGCCACGCGTGCAGCCGCCTCGGCTTCACGCCCAAAGGCTTCTCCTCCTCGCTCGGATAGCCCAAGCTCGAAACTACCGTGAGCCGTCTTTCACGTAAGGGACTGTACCCCACCAACCTGAGTGAGCCCCCTGGCAGGGCCCGCCTGCGACAGGGTCGTCGTAATTCACGTTACATGGATCGAGCCCGCCACCTCTGGACCATCGATCATCCTTACTCCATCCTTCCACCAATCCCCTTTGTCGCCCCCATCTCTTTTGTCCTTCCCCCCCCACCTTATTTTTGTGGCAAAGACCCCAATTGCTTTCCTCCTTGCCACCGCTCCGCGGCAGCCTTGTAGCCAGGTCGACGGCGTGGGGGCACAAACGTGGGAGTGGATTGAAGGGGCACCGTGTGCCAGTGTGGTCGTTGGTGCCGCAATGGGGGCACCGGCGGTGAGTACGGGTAGGGGGCATTTTAAGTGGGTGGAGGGACGCGTCGACGCGACTCTGTCATATGCCCGATATTGGCGCAGCCAGCCCCCGTCACGTGCAGGTCGGGAGCAGTAGTAGGGTTGCACACTTTTTGGTGGGTCCTGCCATATGGTAATAGAAGATAAGACACAAACAAGCAGGTCGGGAATACCTAATACCTTAGCAGGGGAGAAGGGGGGGCTAGATATCGATCGCCTAGGGCGAGCCAAAAAGCGAGGCCTAGAGGGGCCCGAGGTTACTAGGTACTCGTGACTAAGTGGTGATTAAGTGATTACCCGTTCACGGTGAGTTCACCCGTCACTAGTCACTACAGCGGCCCTGCGAACATCTCAGATGCGGCAGTGTGATACCACTGCCAGCCCAGGTCGAGGGAGCATTTCATCTATCGCGCGATCCGCGTCGACAGCAGGTCCTTCCAGAGTACCAGTAAAAAGGCACGGCCACATCTCCTTGTGTGTTCCCAAAAACAGCATCGGGGCGTCTAATATTTACAGAACTTGTAAATGTGGATGAAGTATCGATTGACTTAGGCATTTGAAGATTCCATCAGCAGGCCGCAGGGTCGATGATCGTCATCACCGGTTCCACTTTGGGGCTAGGGTGATTCTACGCGCAGAGAGCAGGCTTATGGCACGTCCGGGGTCCCTCCTGTCACAAGTCACGCACGAATGCATGATGCAGGTGCTCTCAAGCCACTCTCAAGATACTGCAATTCAAACGAACGATGATGCATGGGTGACGGGGTCGGCCTAGCGATCCTAACCCTAGCAACTGTCCTCCTCGAGCGCCGGGACCATCAGGTTGGGTGATCGTCACGCGTCAACCGGATTGGAGGACAGGGTCCACCATGTGACGTGCGCGTCCATATCACGCGCCGGCACAGGAGCAGTGTACCGCCTTGAGTCAGTCACCTGGGGGGTGGGCGACGGGCACTTCAATTAGGAAAATAGTTCACTGTGTCTGAGATTTGAGATCTGAAGCAGTCTGAGATCTGAGGCGCAGAAGGGCAGAGCAAACACGGATGCGTTACGCTCGTTACGCGTTACGCGTTACGCACTACTCTTCCATGCTACGTCATCGGTCACCTGCCACGCGTCACCCGCGTCATTGTAATTGATCTTCTTGATGCATTGAATATTGATGGGGAGGGAACAAAGGTGATGGTGACCTGTACTGGTGATGGTGATCTGACTGGTGATGGTGCCATGGATGCGGGACGCCGACATAGGATGCTGAGCGACCTTGAACTTCAACGGCACACTCAGTCCACCAGTACTGAGCGTAAGCGCTGAGCGCCTCAGCCGCCCAGCTCAGTCCACCGGCCACCGATCATCGACCCCATCGACATTCGGAGCACCGTTCCCGATGATGGTGAAAAAGATCGTTTCAGATCTCAGACTCAATCCCCCGCCTCCACGACGCACAGCACTCCCCACACAGCCACCCGTCCAAGACAAAACGCGCTACTTCACATTTGCCAAGCAAATCTGGGGTCTCTCCTTATATTCGGCACCTCCGTGTTAGCAGAGTGCCAGCTGGCTATCATATGATTTACCGGCTTCCTCTTATCTGCATCGCCTTCCCCTTCGACCACACCACCACCACCGTCACCATCGTTGCTGCGCTATTCGCAATGCGTTGAACCCTTCGTGTCGCCGGATTCATCTCACCCCCCTCCACCGCACCTCCGCCGCACTTCTGGCCTCTCTCGCTTCTGGCGCAAAAAGTCCATTGCCCACACTGATGAACCCCCACTTGCCTCGGCCCCTGCCCTGTCCAAGTTCGCAAGGGCCGCCGTTCCCTCTTCCGAAAGCGGTCGCCCCTCGAAGACGCTACCGAAACAACTTCGCTGTTGACTATGCCTACCTCCACCACAGTGACCCAACCCGCCCCCACATCATCTCAAATCTCTTCTTCCTGCCTCCTTTCCTCATCGGCTTTGGCCTCTGAGCCCTCTGTCAGGCGGGATCGCTTTCACTCTCAAGCCGAGCCTCTCAGGTTATCCTTCTCGACCAAGCTGCCCGCCTCGGCCAGCGAAACCTATATCCGTTCCAATCCCTCCAGTGATGGTGGTACACCTCTACCCCCTTGGCACCATTCGGCAAGCGAAAGTAACCTCTCGTCATTGACCGCCGCTGATCCTCTGGTGCTTCCAGAAGTGGCTCCAACAACTTGGGCGGCAAAACAAGATGCCGTGCCGTGCTTGCAATCTACGACTCACACCACTCGCAACCACCAAACGGAACCCCTTGCCACCTGGCCAGATAAGAACGCTGCTTTCAAATGGGCAGTGATCAATCTGTCTCATCTGGCAACAGTGAGAGCAAGAGTCTCCGCCTCGTCCCAATCTCGACCCAGCCTTTCATCGATCCTCCTCGATCAAGCCTCTAGCCGGGCCATCACCTCAACGGCCCCTTCCGACTCGGCGTCAACAAAGGTTCCCTTCAATGCAGCTCAATCAACTTTTCAGCGGCAGAACATGAGAGCCCTTGGCCCAGAAAACCTACCTGGGTCCCTTTTCCCCTGGTGTCCTTCCGGGGAAGGAGAATGCATTACCTGCCATGGCCTGGACAACAATTGAACTAGCGCTGCCCAAGTTCCACTATGCTACTCAGCGCAAAGAGGGGGTCTTGCTACGTTTGATCGAGCCAAGCTCTTGCGCCACGTACTCCAGCCCTTTTTGCGCATGGAGCAAGATCGTCCGTTGGTTCACCCTGATTTACCCCTCGCGCCCTCCACTCCCAAGAGCACGACTGCAAGTCTGTCTGAGGTTGCCTCCAGCACACCTTCTTCCCCTTCAGGTTCAGCCATGGCCATTTCGCCTCGTTTCCATCCGGCGCCTCACTTCATTCGGAAGGGAAACCAACCCGACTGCCTTTCAGTCGTGCGAGCAGCGTTCAGTTGACCAGGCTTTGTGCGCTACAAAGACCCCCGTGCCCGGCACGCTCTGCTGCTCGATTGGATTTCGGAAATGATGGTGTCTGTTAAGACTGCCCAAACGTCAGCTGACCGTGTGTCGATGTTGGAAAGCCTCAACCTCCTCCTGGAGGCCCGTAATCTGAGCATTGATGCACTCCAAAGTCGAGAGACGCAGCAGGGAGAGCGAGAGAGCGGTATGAAGATATACTTTACGATTGTTTGGAGTATGCCATTGGCGAGATGAATGGTAAGGGCGTATACCACACCAACCTTGTATTTGGTGGACGAGTGTTATCGCTCGCTCTGGTACGCCTTCCCAGTGTGGCGTGCAAGCTACTTTCTGCGCTTCCCATCCCGCGTCCCTTACTCCACCGTGTGGCCAGGGAAGCCAAGTGGGATGAACTTTGTCCATCGGACGCAGCTTGGGAGGAGTTCCTTCGTTCTTCCCGAAGCATCTGCATGTCGTCTGCTTTGATGACGCTCGTTCCTACATGTCCCGTGTACACCCTTTGCACCGTCCTCAAGACCCCGAGGAAGAGGGTCTGGTTTCCTCAATGCCTCCGACAGGCCCGTGGACACTTGATTCAACGCAAGGTCAGCGAATTACGATGGAAGACAACTGGTTCCGTCGATTCCAGTCGGACGACTCGGAGGTCGTCTTTTCTTTTTGCGCAATGTTCATCGTCAAATTGACCGTTTGGTGCGCAGTCACATGCCCCCTGAGTGCCATTGCCTTTTCTTTGGAGCACCGGGGATTGCCCACGTCACCGCTGCGATCCACCAAAAGAACCTTGCTTGGTGCATCGCTCCCTTACATATGTTGTCACGAACCAATATCCGATGGTGGAGTGTTGTGAGTATCATATGTCACCATGCTCCTGTAGGGTACTTTTTCAGCTACACAATTATACTGACACGTTATTCCGTTTTCCAGTGCCCCCAACGGTGAAGCAACAGCGATTGCCCTGTTGGGCAGTGCTTCAGGCAAGCCCGAACAACTTCAGATGGCAACGAGTCGTTGTGTTTCAGCTGTGGTAGATGCGGTTACCTTTGGAGACTTGCCGTCACCGAACCCGCTCACTTCCTCCTGTTTCTTGCTAGCATCCGCTGGCAGATTTCCCTGCTTAAAACGCACTTCGCTTCATGATGTGCAAGGTGTGTTTGTCTCTTTGACTGGCTTGACACGCTGATGGAGACAATGGGCAAGGCGCGTTTGCCCATTGCGCTCGTTGTTGATGTGGACTTTATCCAATCCGTCGTTCGTCGCATTCTTCTTGAGACGATCACCTTGTGGCACTGATGCGGACAATCGCATTTTGCTACACCAATTTTGCCATACTCATGTCCACCCGCCACCACCGCATGGGCTGGCGGACGAAATGCTGCTCTCCCACGAACTGTTCACTAAACTTCTTTCGTGGTCGCCTACCATTCGTTCCTATTTTGTCCACCTTCTTATCTTCCGTTTTGGCCATCTCCCTGAATTCGCCTTGCCCCACGACGATCCCGACGGTCACTCCACTCAACATATTCTTCGCCTCCTACACCGCAGGCTTGAAAACGTGCGGAAACAATACGAGCAAATTTGTCGAGAGACGGACCGTTTTAGCGCCGGCTCCCGTTCGGACGCTGCTCTCTTCCTACCAAACCAACCGCCTCCATTGCGTCCCACCTGCTCCTGAACCGCGGGTACCGCCCACGGACGAGGCCTCCAGTCGCCCCACTCCAGCTCGATCCGAAATGGAAACAACTTGGTCGTCCAAGGACACTGACTCGGTCGTCTCGACTTCTTCGTCCAGCCACAGCCACCAACGCTTTCCTCCACCGCGGCAGCTTAGTTACCGAAGAGCCATCGCTCGTCTGGTACCTTCCGCTTCCTACGCCGCCCGGAATTCACCTCAGGTCCTCTCGTTGCAGGAATGATTCTTGGGTAGACTTCACTGGTCTGGACGAGGTGGAGGAGACGGGGATTGATCGGAGACTGTGCAACCGTACGCAACCCAAGCATTGCGCGAATACGATCAGACGATCCTTGTACGTTAATGATATGTCCAAGTCCGCTTTTCTCTGTTTCTTTTTGCATTTGGGGGTTGCACGAAGCGGTTTACTGACTGTATTCACTGTTTTGCTGTGCAGGACCATGATGCCTTAGTCGCAACGATGCCTTCGTCCAAACCAGAGGAATCGACCCTGATTGAAATACCTTCACTCGCTGTCTCTTGGCCGGCGATGTGGCAAGGATAACGATCTGGTCTATCCCCACTTCTCGCTAATAATCACAGCGCTTAGTTAGTTGCGCCTCTTGTCAACGTCGTCAAGTATCATCGTACCATCAACGGTCGGAGTTCAACGATTCCGGTGTACGTTCGCCTGTGCTACGCATCTTTCAATCTGCCAGTTTTCTTTCTCCTACTGAGGCCTCCATGCATGCGAGCCACCACGTCGTATTGTCCCCTTTCATGTCTGCACAAAAGCAATCGCATACTACTACAGTACTATTACATACTGGTCGAACACACCGTAGCACCGCCCCCCCTGATCGTCATTATGTCCACTACGTTCCACCGGATTGTTGGCGACAAACCCGTCGCTCGAGAGATTGCACGCCATGGCCAGATTGCTGATGGATTGTACATCGTTGGCGTCCACATCAGTCGGAGGCCCAGTAGGAGCACCATTACACACTCTTCCAAATCATCATGCAGGATGCCAGTAAGCTGAATATAGATAACCTGCAACATATGAGGCATGGATAATCGATAATGAGAAATGAGCAATGAGCAATGAGCGCTGAGGATGCAGAGTGCAGCAAAGGTTGGTCTCTCCAACCGTTCACCAAGGCGTCCGCGGTACCAACCACCACGCCTCCCCCCGAAGCACTGGCCTGACCATAGGGTATATAGGGGAGAAAAGGGGCTCGCAAGATCCTAACACGATTCGTGGCATCCACCATATTTCCCCCGCATTAGGCGGTCTGGACAGCAGGAGCAAAGGGGGACGTAGGTCGGGAGCAGTCCGACTCGGAATCAATCGCCGACGACAGCGGCGCCGACAACTCGGAACAGTCAAGTCGCAAACTACGCACCATCGCACGGGGGTCCTTGACCGAATCTGTGCGGGCGGCAGTGGCATTGGCTGCTGCCGCCGCAGCAGCGGACAAGGAGCTTCGTCGGTACGCCAACGCATGGCTTCCGAGCCCCATCGCTCCCAGAGGCGAGGCAGGTGTCAGTCCCGAAACGACCGCGCGGCTCCCACCAGCCGACATGGAGGCTGCCCGTGCCTCCCGCTGTCGTCGGGCCGCCGCTGCAGCTGCAGCAATCGATCCACGGCGTTCGGTCTTGTTCGAGACAGAGGGGGGAAGGAGAACAGGCATTGGGAGTGGGCACCACGGCTGTCAATGCACCAAAGGAAGCACTCCGACGGGAAGGCACCTGGCCCGGTACAGGAGATGCCCGTGACGACCCGTTCGGAGAGAGCGGAGGCGTCGGGGTCAACGGCGTCAATCCGAGACCCGATCCACCAAACCGAGTACGTGCGCGTCCAATCGAGCCCGAGCGTCGAGGTGCTGTCCGAGCGGAAACAGAGGAAGAATTGTGGGATGACACTGATTCAGTCCGATCCCTCATCCTCAGAAGGGGGGTAGGAACGGTGGGCTGCCACTCTCCGTCGGGCTGAAGATTTGGCCTGCATCTGTTCAGCGTCCAGCCCAAACCGAAACTGTCCGGGCCCCATCTTGTGGAGATAAAAGCAGTCGTCGCCAAAGGGGCAAAACGGGCCTTGAGATGTACGCAGTGATTTGAAAAGTAGCGGCAAGGGATTCCCTTTTTGGGTGCCATGACCGCATCGATCTGGGCCTTCTTGGCATCGTCTGTGACAAAGTCGGGGGATCGGATGCAGAGAAGGGATGGCGTGCGACACATGGGGCAGCACTTGAAGTTGCTAGTGAGCTCGTCCAGATCTGATGTGGTGCCCTGCTGTCGCCATTGGCTCAGACAGGAGACACAGAAGGGGTGATCACAGTTTTGGAGCAGACCATACGCCTCGGGCGTTTCCCCACAAATGGAGCATGCCGGCCGAGGCAACGATGGGTCCGAAACTTGTTCTGCCACGGGCGGGTCGTTGGCCAACGGAGGCTCATGGACTGGACTTTGTACCACGCCACGTGGTGCTTGGGTGTAACGACAGGACCCTGTCCGTGGGAGCAAGAGGACAGATGCTGATCATTGTCACCGTGCCCCTGTGACTGGGCCTGAGGGTGCGCGCGCGCACTCGCAGGTGGGTGTCGCTCAGAAGAAACAATGGACGGGGTAGTCTGGGGGCGTGGACCAAGTAGATGGGGGACCGAAGTGTCACGTTCAACGCCATGCTTGCGTTCATCATCCATACCCTCGCTGCTCATCTCGTCTTCTTCCGCTGGAGGTAGCGGGACTCGTCGCGCCAGACGGTCGAGCGATGGGGCGGTGGACGAGTCGGGCGGGCATTCGACTGGGCCTGGGTGACGCGGGTTCGGGGTGCTGGCGGCGGTCATGGTGAGCAGCGGGTGGAGGGTGGTGCGCATGGCAGAGGCAGACATGTGGTGGTGCGAGGTGCGGCCCAGGCCTCGCAGGTGGCGGGCGAGAGCGGGGGGAGAGGAGGAGGAGGAAGGAGGAGGAGGAAAAACTGAGCATGGAGCAGACGGCGGGGGCGGGGGGGGTGGGGGTCGTGCTGGGCGAGCGCAGTGGTCGCGGGGGCTGGCTTGGAACGACGGCTGCTCCCAAAACACGGAATGCGCAGCGCAGCGCGACGCCTGTGCCAGCGCAGGCGATCCGGAGCAGCACGCACGTCATGGCCCGCAACCCCACACAGTGCCCCCCGCCACCAAGGCACACGCGACCGTGCCATGGCCCAGCCCAGTGTTGCCTGGGAGCCATCGCAGCGTCTCAGATCATCGATCATCGATCATCAATCATCAATCATCGACCATGCATTGAGTGTGGTTGGTTGGTTGGTGATGGTGATGCATGATCTTGGGGCTTTCACACATCGGAGGCTACTGGTCAACCCAGGCGTACGCGTATACACACCAGAGAAGAGCTAAAGATGACCTGGATGGCATGGCCGTGTACTCCTGAGAAAGTCCTGCCGATTCCGAATGCACAGGTGCCTGGCCGGCTTGAAGCATGAAGCGCTCGACGGAAGCGGAGAGGAACGGGGCGGAACTGGATGAGTTACAGGGGCACACGCGTATGCAGCGGAACGTAGGCTAGTGACTAGTGACTGGTGACGTCACTAGTCACTAGTCACTTACTTTAAGCTTTAGGGCTCCCGTTTGTAACGTTTAAGACTCGTGTGCCCCAGTGGAAAAGCCCAAGGAAACAAGGAAAGGCGGGAAGCGCACAAGTTGCCCAGTACCATAATGCTTGACCCACTCTTGAATGGCCGATGGTAGCTAAGCTTGGCTAGGTGCCCAAGCTGAAGCTACTGAAGCTGCTGAAGCTGAAGCAAGCGCAGAAAGCAGCACTGTGGCTGAAGAGTTGGATAGCAGACCGCAGCGAGCCCTGGGCCCAGAGGACACATGTCGGACATCACATGCATCACATCACACTTCCAGGGCTGCCATCAGTTTAATGATGCCGGCGTAAAAAAAGCGCTGCGCAACATGAAGCCACTCTTCGAGTCGAATCAAATGCAGCGTGGATAAAATATGCACTGTGGCGCACGGGGGCTCTCGAGTGTATGGGATTTGGCTCCATGGTCTAATTCATCACCATCGCCACCATCTGTCTGCGCCACAACCGCCCTGCGCCGCCAGTGGTATATCGGCGCTGAGAGCCTGAGCGCTGAGCGTTCAAGCTGGGCGCACCATGTGACGTTAGGCCTACGCCCTCCTACGCGCTACGCCTCACAGGTCTTGGTGTGGGCGCAAGTGGGCGCAGGGACTGGAGCAAGTGCAACGAAGCGCTAGCCGCCATCGTAGTCGCGCGAGATATGAGCCCCTACGGATCGATAGTTTGGATCAGAGGCCAGAGGCCAGAGATATGAGTCCAGGGCATGATTACATGATGATTGGCTTACTGCTGGGATATGAGCGCACCACGTTGCCCTCTGAGGCTGAGCGCGGATGTTGTAGTGAGTGATCAGGCCGATCGTCCCCCGTGCCTGCCCCCCTAACATTCACGCCTCTGCCAAAACGCCTGAAGAGCAGAGATTTGGCGGAGGCACAAACCACCGCCAATTTGAGCACCTGTTCAGCCACGCCATCTTGGACCACTCTCCTCGCGGAGCCCCCCCTCATTAAATCCTCATTGTGCTTCAATCTTCAGTCCGGATATCCTTCTTCCCCGACTCACTTTTGCGGGCTGAAGCATGAAGGCAGCTGCGCTCTCAGGGTGAGATTCGGTTTGGTTGGCGCTGTCGCGTGTCAGCCCTCGCCAGTGGAAATGGGCCGTGCAGACGCACGGACCTGCCATGGATCGGCTGTCATGCATCATGATGAGCTCGGTTGTAGGTGCGGGCTCAACTGTACGGGGCTATATATATCGCGGTGTTTTTGTAGATCGTTACTCTTCTCCCCAGCAGCTTTGCTTCCCCATCTTTCTCTGCAACCGTTCCTCCGCCTCTCCAACCTATCTCCCTATGACCGACATTCGGAACAACAACTCGAGGTGCCTACCACGGCCACCAAGGCCGTCTTGACAAAGTCGGTGGCCCGATCAAGTTCGTCACATACGACCCGAGCCAAGTTGAGCTCAAGCCTGGCGAGGTGCTCGTCCGCATTACCTACACTGGTGTCTGCCACACGTACGTCTTTTCCTCAGGTCCTATCAGGAATTCGAGCTGACGTGGTTATTAGTGACTTGCATGCCATGCTCGGCGACTGGCCCTTGCCTACCAAACTCGAAGCGACAGGAGAGCCGCTGGTTGGCGGCCACGAGGGTGCAGGTGTGGTGGTCAAACTTGGCACGGGCTCGGACGAGTGGATCCAAAAGGGTGCTCGTGTGGGTATCAAGTGGGTCGCCTCGGCGTGCCTCAACTGCGAGTACTGCCGCGTGGGCTTCGAGCCGAACTGCATTCACCTTGAGAACTCGGGTACACTGTCGATGGCACGTTCCAGCAATACGTCGTGGCGCCTGCCAAGTACGTCACGCCCATCCCCGATGCGCTCCCGCTCATTGATGCCGCCCAATTCTATGCGCTGGCGTGACAATCTACCGTGCCCTGCTGGAGGCCAAGCTGTCGGTGGGGGACTGGGTGGTCCTTCCCGGCGCCGGTGGTGGACTGGGCCACTTGGGCGTACAATACGCGCGGCGATGGGCTACCGTGTGATTGGCATCGACACGGGCGCTGAGAAGAAAGCGCTGGTGGAGCAGCTCGGGGCTGACGCTTGGATCGACTTCCGCGAGTGCAAAGACATTGTTGCGGAAGTCAAGGCGATCACCGGTGGACTTGGTGCCCACGCCGCCGTAGTGGCCGCCGCATCCGAGGCGGCGTACACCCAAGGACTGGCCTACCTCCGCCCACGTGGTACCCTGGTCGCTGTCGGTATGCCTCCCGGCACGTTCATCAAGGCCGACGTGTTTGATACAACTGTCACGGCCAAGCGCATCGTTGGCTCCATTGTGGGCAACCGGGAGGATGCCATCGAGGCCCTCCGTCTCGCCGAGCGGGGCAAGGTCCGTGTCATTTACCACACCCGTGGTCTCTCCCAGCTGAACGAGGTCTATGCCGAGATGCACGAAGGCAAGCTTGCTGGCCGCATCGTCCTCGATGTGGACAAGTAAACTAAGCTCTCACCGCAGTAGTGCAAGCTTCTGGTTTCCAATACCCTCCCCCCCCTATATATCAATGATGATGATGAAACATGCTGATCTGTCTTTGTCATTCGCATGATTCACATAGTCAACACACAAACCTCTGTAGATGTTGTTGGTCATGCATATGATTGGATATATCCTGGCAAGAGGCGTTCTAGTAGTTTTTTCTGACAGTCGTGCTCACAAAACAATCGACATAACATGCATGATATGAAGCTCATAATCTTTTATGGGCGGTTATCGATGTCTTCCGCGAAGGGCCAAGCCTGATGTATTAAAGCTACTTCAAGAAGGTGTGTTGGAGGATACAGCGGAAGGAAGTCCGGGAAATCTCGCTCAGGGGGGATCAGAAAGACGGTTTCGAAGAGTTGGAGAGAAGATCGTGCTTCCAATGAAGAAGCAAACGAGGAATAGTAGAAGCAAAAGGAGAGTGCAGGAGTTGGGAGAAAAATCCAAAACAAAAAAGTGTGTGTGGTTTCGTCGTCTGGTAGAGATAGAGGCACCTAGGTTGGATAGGGAGGACGTCCCGCCGACGAGTTCTGGACGTACAATCGCCCCCGTCCCGGACCCTGTTTGAATTTTAGGTTACGATCTGGGTAAACAAGACGAGGGGCATCCTGATAGTCCGCCCGTCGAGCTGTGACGGTAGACCGAAAGAGACGGGTAATGCGCTTGTTGGTCTCTTCTTTTTTCGCCTTACTTGTTGGTAAGTTACTGTCCTCAGCATCGAAAGAATAAGGAATGGCAACACGGTCGCTGCTCGAACTTTGGCGCGATGTGTTAACCCATCCGATCCCGCAGGGCCGCGGTCAGACCTCTACGATGGTGCGTACTTGATCCGTGGGAAGAGCTCTTGTCGGAGGGAGGTGCAGCTCTCCGGTCCAGAGTCGTGTTGGAGCCACTTCCCTTGGCCCAATCCTCCGCTTTAGTTCCACCGAGCGAACGCAGCTCGCGCGCAATACAACTTGGTTCATGGCTCTCATCCCCGTGTCGAGGTGCACACCAAGGCGGACAGGCTGCAGCTGGTGTGTCTGCGTTTTATTGCTCCGAAAAAAACGGTGGGATGGACATCGGTCGTGTGGCGGGCCATAGCTTGAAGGTTGCGTTGAAGTAGATAGACGTGAGCTCAAGTCCAGATCATAGCGAAGGTGGGGGTGCTGATAAATGCTTCCGATTTGTTGCTGGGACGATTTTTGCTGCTTCTTAAATTGTTGCTTAGCTCGCAACAGGTTCAACTGCATTTCCAACGCTTCCATCTGGGCTTGCATTTGCAAGTCTTGCATCGACGTGTCGCCCATCATAAACCCGTTGGTAGAATCGGCCGAGGGGTTTGGGGGATACGCGGGTAAAAACATACCCGCGTTGGTTTTCGTTGGCTGTTGGTACTGCGCCTGAGCAGCAAGCATTGCCTCCAAAGCAGCTATCGGAAAGGAGAATGCATCAACAAGTTAGTATCTTTTCAGTCTTCAAATGAAAGTGTTGGGAGGGGAAATGTAAACGAACCAATCTTTCCGGTAAGTTCATTGAAGCGTTCTTCGTGAAAAGAAGAGTGGCCCGTACTTGAAGCGTGCTCCGCCATGACAGTCGTCGCTTCGTCCAGCCCTCCCACACTACTGTACGTATCGTCCATCTGACTATGAAGTGGCCAAGGTCCAGACGGCGACGGAGGCCACGATGGTAGTCCCGTTGATCTGGGCTGTGCATGGTACCCCTTTGGTACCTGATCTTCTCCGTCCCGCTGCCTATCATCTTCGTTGATAGAACCGAGAGCAGTAGAGCGCTGATCCGAGGCACGTAAAGCAAATTTGGGACTCTTCGGGATGTTGAGGGAACTCGATGTATCCTTCTTGGAGGAGGAAAGGGCGGTGTTCCGATGTGTCTCTGGCTCACCGTGGTACGGCGCAATGTTCAGGCGTGGAGGGCGTTTCCGCTCACCTTTTCCTTTGCCGTACCAATTGGAACTTGCCGTGGGGGGTTGAAAACCATCCATAGCACTGGATCCCACTACTGCTGAGGAAGAAGTGGACGTCCCGTTCGACCGCCAGGATGGTGTTTGATCTTTGAACCCTCGCCATTTTCGTGGACACACCGCTGGCTTGATCTTCCATGCGTGGCCACAGAGTGCTGCAGCGTTCTGATCGGGGTAGGGGGAGAGGCTGATCAGGCGCAGTCGATGAATGGACGACCAAAGAGAGGGGGCGTGAGGGTGTGCTGAAGAGACCGAGGTTGATAGATCAATCGACTCTCTCTGCTTGAGCGCATTTTGTAAGTGCTGGACTTGAGCTCGCAGTGCCTCCATTTCAGAATTGGTAGAGGCGGTAGTGTTGCCGTCCTGGGCCTCATATGATTGCTTATTAAAGCCATGTCTCCCATGTGGGTTCACCTCAGAATCGGAGGGACGCCAAGGACTGGCGACGGGCAACGAACGAGCCGCGTGACTCTGCCAGGCGGAAGGAGGCGCATCAAATGGCTGAGGCAGCTTTTCTCCCTCGTCTTGTTGAGCGGGGCAAGGGAGGGGGTGATCAAAGCAAGGATACGAGGATCCGTCAGGTCAAGCTTGGCTAATTGGGCGGCCACATCAGCAGCGACCAAGCGGCTGTTGCGTTCAAACATCCCCCTCATCCCTCGCGAAATGGATGTTGTTTTTGGTGTGTGCTTTTTTCGGATGACGTGAGGGGGGAGCGCATGTTGGGCTCTTCGGGGATGCGCTGTGGCGGTTCCAACGGAGCAGAAAGCGATTGGGATGAGGCCAGATCCAAGCTGCTCTCGTCCCAAGCAGGGCAAGATGGATGATGGCCGAGTCGGCGAGGCTACTGTTTGGTGTGTGGGAGCTTGGGGACTCATACGTGCCAGAGACGTAGCGCTCTGCCGATGAGCGGGACGCGTGCCAGGGTTGGGTGTACCGGCAGGTGTACTAGTATTACTAGTCGACGGTGTTGGAGGGACGAGGCCGCCGTGGGGGTGAGGGAACTGGGCGAGTAGGGTGGCGGTGGCGATGGTGGCAGTTGACATGTTGAGCGCAGTGGCATTCGCATCAACACCAGCGGTGGTCTGCTGCACGGGGGGGTGGGAGGGCGGCAAGCACAGCAATGTCCGTGCGGGACCCCGCTGGAATATAAAGCGAAAATAACGAGACAAGACTATTATTGCTTGTATATAATCACGCATTTGCCCGTGCTCCGCCACCTTCGCACGGGGCAGTGTGCCACCTGCCTCGCCTGTTCAATTGTGCAGTGGCAGGCAGGTAAGACGACAACAATGCCATGTTCTGCGCTCATAACACAACAGAAGCCAGCCGACCTTCCACATATCTAAGGTCTAAAATCTCACGGGACACAACACAAAATATGTATGTACGTCTGGCGGACATAGTGCGTAAGTACTGCTTGTGCCGATTATGGAGTGAAGCTAGTGACGGATGCGTCTAAACTGTGAGAGATCTATATAGAGGGTAAACACTGACATCTGAGGTTTTTGTGCATGTGTGTGGGCCTGTGGCGGTCAGTGACCGTCATCGATCACCGATGGCCATGCTACAGGAGGCTATATAGATAAGTGAGAGAGAGATACAGATAAGGCCAAAGGATTGCCCCTGAGTATACGCTGGCTACCTTTGGCATGTATAGGGTACATGAACTGCAATATGACGAACACAGTCCTCAATGCTCTTTTCTATTCTCTCGGCTTCTAAAAAGATCTTCACAGAGTTCTTTTGAATGGATACATGCTAAGATTGAAACAACCTTTTGGGGGGTTGTGTGTTGTAGTGAAGAGGCCTAAGGCCCTGAGGCCCCAGAGGAGAAGCGCTATCAGAGGAATGTTGTCCAACTCTGGTGGCATGTTGCCAGAACTTTCCTTATTGGAACCACACAGACTTTGAAGTTGAGCTCCCCATGTCATACACGTCACGCATGACTCACTTGATGGTTTCCCCGCCCCACTTCTGCATGGCATTTTCCCTTATCTGAACCCGTCCTCGCTGCATCCTTCCTCCAACACTCCAACACAGTCATCTGCGCCTCGCGCTTCGTGCCTTCCTCTTCTCGCTCTTCCACTTTTACTTTCATTCCGGGTATAAATGTCTCAATTAAGGTTTCTCACTCTTTTATCCCCGCGCGAACCACAATTTTGCCACAATCTACCGTTTCTCCTCAAATCAGCATCGGGCCTTAGGCCTTAGTACTTAGTAGGGAGTCTTAGGGGTTTTAAACAGCTTGAACGTAAGCCTCATTCCTTGGCCCTGTTCGCACGATATAGAACCGAGCGCCACATGTCACATGTCACATGTCACATGTCACACAGGACATGCTTAAACTGAGACAAGCACTTAAGTGGGGTTGTAGAGGCTTCTGCCGTATATTTGTTTTGTAGCAGTGGTGTGAGACTATACATGCACGTCGTCCTTGTAGATGATTGTTCCGGGGGCGGAGAAACACAGACCACATATATGGCAAAAGGGAAGCGCGAGAGAAGAGAAAAGAAGTCGATCCAGGAATGAGGACTGGGTTACACTCTGCTCGGACCGCGGCATCCCCTGCCGGTGCCCATTCTTCTTCTTCGCCTCGTCCCTACCCGGTCGTGATGGAGCTGTTGGGGCGATGACCCCAAAACGCCATCCTGCGTGATAATATAGGCATCACATCTCTTCTTATCCGCCCAACGTTCCCTCTGCTCCCCGGTACCCTCATCGGCAATATAAGGCTCTACCCTTCTCATATATAGCCTCCTGTACCTCTCCTCACAGTACCACACCCCCTATTCTCCACCTCATTCAGCACACGCCTTTCGTAGGCACCTGCCACTGCGGAATCGAGGAGGAAGGTGCGCACAATGTAAATATCTGTATAGTCTACTTAGATCCTCATACTACGAGGGCCTGCTCTTCTGACTCGCCGTTGTGAATCCCAGAGGCAAAGCGTCAACGTATGAAGCCGGGACGGTAGCCTCTCCGGCCTGGCTCATTACAACGTATGTGGATCTCTCTCAAGACGAGAGCCATTCTCCTACCTATCTGGGTATCATGCCCGCGTTAATCCGTTTGGGTCATGGGAGGGCCCTGTCAACTGCTTCGGCCCAGCCGGGGGGTTAGGGGTACAATCTCTTATAGAGTTCCAAGGCTCCCCGGTCGACTGCTTCCAGTGTGGTGGATCCGAGAGGGACTAGGGACAAGGAGTGGCCTCAGCGATTGCGAAGGCCGCAAGGTTGCCCGCACCGGCCTGGGCCGTAGTAACGTGTCTGAAGCCTTCGGGGCTCACAGAGACTGGGTGTGTGGCAGCGGAGAACCAAACTGCTACAGCTGGAACTGGGTCGGGACTGGATTCGAGCGTGGGTCCTCGACTGGATTCGAGCGTGGGTCCTCGACTGGATTCGAGCGTGGCTCGAGGACCCACGCTATAGAGGACAGTGGAGCATATGTCCCCGATGAACCTGATACCTGCTGACCTTGGTCCGGCACGCGAGGCCCTGTGTTACTACATCGTGCATGATGCATGACGCATGAAGCATGGCCCATGGACCATACTGACCCCCTTCCCCCCCAGTCCAAACGCTCAGGACAACGACACGCATTTCCCAACCATCTATACCCTGGATACTACTGACGATGTGGGGTTTCTGTCCATAGAACGCATCCATACGATGCCAAGGGGAGGAACGATGAGATCGTGCTCAGACAGGGGGGGGCAACGACAGACACCCTACCAGTACACACACACAAGCTGCGCTGCCGCCCGAGACAAGGGCAGGAGGACAGCCAGAACGAACGGGTAAGCTCAGTTCCCGGAGGCGATAATGAAAACAGAGGTATCAGAGCGCACAGGGTTGGGTTGGACAGGGAGGAGCAGGGGGAACACAGCAGGGTAAGGAAGGGTAAAAACAGGGTGAAGGCAAAGCAGGGTAACCGGTAACTGGCACGGCAGGGGCAGGAAGACCTAAAGCAGAAGTTAAACGCGCGAAGCTTGGGTCGGATTCTGGCGGGAGCCAGGTTGGGGGTGCTCCCGCAGCCGATTCGCAAACTTGGCCCGAGCTTTGAGCTGCAGCCGCATGGCGACTGCTTGCATATCCATCTCCTGATTGGCTACCGTACTCGAGGTAGAAGGCGCAGCACTGCAAGTCGTCGTAGTAGAAGAAACACTAGTCCGTGGGGCATGACGAGAGGGAGGGATCAGTTCTTCATCGATATCGCGGATCGCAGGCCAGGTCGTTAATGGGTCCGACCCACCAGGGGCGGGGTCCGACGTGGCCAGCACCTCGCTCACATCTTCCTCCGATTCGGGATGGAGGAGGGAGTGGGTCTCCAGGCCGCGCGGGAGGATAGGACCGAGATCAGCATCCGACTCGATGTCGTCTAGGTCTGACCCTTCCGACCCCCATCCACCGACTCATCCCATTCCTCTTCTTCCTCCAGCGCGTCATGCAAGTCCCATGGCCAAGCAGCACCAGCGAGCAGAGCTGAACGCGTCGCTGCTTCCTCCATCTCGGTCGCCGGCGCCGGAGGAGCCGAAGCAGGTGACTTGTGCCACGCCACTACCCCAATAAACTTGTACAAGTTACGCGAGGGGGTACGCAGCGTTTCGGTGCGCAAAGCCTTGAGGCGATCCTTGCTCTCCTTGGCGCGTCGCGTTGCAGATTCGGCCCCCATGGACTCTGAGCCAGGGGGACGAAGGGCAACTGAGCTGGCCATTGGTAATGTTGTGACTCCGATGCGTTGGCAGCGTAGCTCCACGTCGGAGAACTTGACGTTCCAAATGTCCCGTTTGCTACCCAAGATGGGTGTCTTTCCCGCCCCACTCTCCGTCGTCAAAAACGCGCCCAGAAGGCCTTGGCCTAAGGCGGAGAGAACGCCACCGCCACTTGAATGTGGTGCAGCGGGACCGGGTAGGCTATCTTCCCTTGGACGCAAAGCAACAGGAGCAGGATGATCGAGCAGATCAGACAAGCGGCGGAAGGAGCGCTTGGTCTTGATGGTGGAACGTAATTGGGTTTGTAAGCTGCTTGTAGCTGAATTGGAGCTGGAGGGAGATGGAACTTGTTTGGAGTCATTCCGGGGAGGGATGACGGGGGTTGAGGAGCCCGTCGATTCAGCCCGAGAGGGAGAGTGATAAACAGGGGTCTCGGTAACTAAGGTCCTAGTGTCCGAAGGCTTGAGCAGTTTCCGGTCCGTGATCCCTTCGATTCGGGCCATGGCATCCAAAGTGGCATCTAACGCATCAGCCGAAACTTTTTGGGCTTGGACTTGGCGTACCAAGGCCTCGATATCAGTCACCATGTCGACTGTTGCTTCAAACTCGGCAGTGCTTGGATCCGTTTGAAAAAGCAAATTTTGAGCCAAAAGAGGGTATTTGAGCAAGCGTTGCAACGGCCGAGCCAGTGCAACAGAAAGACTAGGTGCGGTAGTAGAGATACCGTTAGGACTAGCAGGGGCTGCGGATCGCCGCTGGCCCGCCGCGGCAGCTTCCAGTTTAGCCACCGCCCGACCCAATAAGACAGTGTCCGTCAGAGCCTGCGCTTCCTTGCGGAGAGTTTTGCCGCGCAACGCACGTGCCATCAGCCGTGCTTCGTCCAGCTGGGTCAAGGCAAGGCCAAGGGAGACAGCGTAGGCAGTGTAGGCGTCCAATAGGGGGCGTGCATGCGAGGTGAACACATCGGCCAAAGAACGAACAAGAGGGTACTGCGCTTCGTACCGTTGTCGCAAAGCCGTGGCAAGAGAGGTGTGCACAGCGACGAGTCCGTCCGGTCCAGAGATGGCTTCCAGTACCGAACGCACTGCAGATGGGAGAGGCACAGCAATGCCCAGTTCGAATGGATCCTTGGGTGTTCGCGCTTGGGACGAGCGACCGGCTGGTTTCTTGGGTTCAGTCTTATCGCTACCCGTGGCAGAGCCTGCTGATCTTCGACCAAAGAGGCGTTTCCCACCCGGGGCTGATATGGTCGTGGACAAGGACTGGGATGAGGCTGCTTCGGGGGAAGGAGAAGGACGGGAAAGTTGGGTGAAGCGACGAGGATGAAGCAGAAAGAGAATATACAAGTCCTGGGCACGAAGAAGCTCATCAATATGTCTGATGCCCACAATCGCAATTCGACTCAGTCAGCACATCGGATTGGGCCTATAGAGGGCGGAACAGGACGGGAGCGGGACACATACCGTTGTTCACTCGCAACAATTTCCCAAAGGACTTCTTGGCGTGTTCGTTCACGCGTGCCAATGTTCATGACAAGCTCGGCGTTGGTAATGTTGGCCCAAGTCGCACCCAAGGAGGGAGCACGCGTATCGGAGAAGAGGCCAAAGGGGGAAGAGGTGGTGGTGGTGGCCAATGTGGTGGTGCTGGGTGCCAAAGAACCGACCAAACTGGATGCGCTGCGACGAGCACTGGGCAGGCCGCCAAGCCCCGCGCTGGCGGATGAATGCGGCCCCGCACTGGGGGGTATCTGGGCATGGTTGGGGGTGGAGAGCCTTCTTCGGGTGGGGGCGGGGGCGGGTGGGGAGTGGATAGGGCGGTTGGCGGCTCCGGGATGGGACACGGGGGGGAGAGGGGCGGGGGGGAGCAAGATGGCGGGGAGGCGACAAAAGGGACGGTGCTGGTGCCGTTGGCTTGCTTCGCGCGTGCATGCGAAGGTGCAGGTGGAGGGACGGAGGCAGAGGCTGAGGCGGAGGCGGAGGCTGAGCGCTTGCTCTCGGCACGGGGAGCGGCCGAGGCAGGAGGGGCGCCAGAGGGCGCAGAGGAGGCGGAGGAGACGGTGGGGGGCGGATCGGGTACTGCTGCAGGCGCAGACGATGGGGGTGGCAAGGCGGGGGGCGGGGGGGCAGCCGCTGGCAGCGGGTGAGCAGGAGGGGGAGATGCCGTCCACGCACCCGGCAGCGGCTGGTCAACGCTAGCGCGCGGGGCGGTGCGGGGGGCAGGGGGGCTGTCGGGCGGCCTGGCGGGGGGCTTGTCGTGGTGCTTGTCCGAGGGCCCGCTGATGCGCGCCCACAGACGGCGCATGGGAGGGGATGTGGAGGGTGGTGGGTGTGGGTTCGGCGAGCGCCGGCCGAGCAAGTCGCGTGGGTCTGCCGAAGGGGGCTGTGGGTGGAGCTAGTCGGTCGGCCAACAGCCTGCGCTCGTTGCCCAGCATGCTCGATCTCGCATTGCGGATCTTGGCTGTGCCTCTCCTCTCCCTCGGACGCTATACCCGCCCCCGACCACCCCACCGATCAGCGACCAGCGATCAGCGCTCAGCCGCCCGATCCGCGCTCAGCCACCGCCTCCGCAGATCGAAGCGAGGCGCGGCGCTGCCCCTCCCTAGCTCGTAGCAGCGCGCCGCCAACCACCTCACCACACCTAACCACCGCACCACTGCCTGCCTGCGCCACCCCTGCCCCACTGGCTCCCCCCCCGCCTTGCGCGTCGGCGCAGCGCTTACCTCAGCCGTCCCGCCCCTCCTCACGCCCATTGCAATTTCAAATGTCGTCAAGTGCCACTTTAACTTGGTATTGATGCCCAGCACCAGCCCCAAATGCACCCCGGACCAACTTCTCCACCTGTGGTCCAGCCACCCGCAGGCCTCCTCTCTCAAATCAATGCACATCAAGCACCCGACCATCCAGTCCGCCTGCCACACGCCGTAGCGTCCACGGAAGAGGATGAGGCGCTTTCCCTGGCGCTGAGAGCTTTGGAGCTGACTTGCATACTGCCACGGTGACAGCAGCCACGAAAGCAACAAGGAAAGGGGGGATTCACACAGCTTCCGGAAAACACGCCCGTCTTAACTACCGCGAAGACCCCAACGTTTCCCGCGACAAAGGGGATGTAAGAGTGAGCTAACTGAATGCAGTAACGGAACATGAGTGGCTGTCCACTGATGAGATGTATATAGTGGTCCGTTTCCTCGATCAACTTCGTACTGTGGGGAGATGTGCTCTATATGTATATCCGTGTGATTAATCATTCCCTATGCGGTCCGGTTCACAAGCTTTTTGGCCCCATATAGGCTGTGACTGTCAAGGGCGGACGACGGCGGGTGACCGAGCCCGTCCCAGCCCATTCTGTCCCCTTGTCTTCCTTACCTAAATGGGTTAGGTCTACGTCGATAAAGACTAGGCTGTTGACTTGTCTGAACGATAAGCAAACACAGGCCCTCTCCATTGAGTCTAAACGGAGCATCTTCCCATTGAGCTTTGCACCTATAGGATCTCGAATCACTGTCGTACGGCCGATGAGATCTCCGCCTGCATGTGCTTTAATTGGGACATTTTATCCTACAAAAGTGTGCTTCTTGTGATTATTGTTGTGTTTTCGGCACGTGTTAGCTCTGTTGGTCTAAGTTACCTTTCGGGCCTGGGCGCCAGTATCGATGGTTCTCGTTGGGAGATTATCTCATCACATCTTTGTGTTTTCTGGCTCTCAGGGCGGAGAACCCCCCCTTTAATTTAGGCATTTCTGGTTTTGACTGTTCCCGTTCCGGGCTGAGAGTGGGGACGTTTCTCTATACTTGGTCAGTGCTCCTTTTTGAGGACCTATCAGGACGCTTGAGATGGACGTAGGAGAAGGAAGCAGATTTGGGTTGGATACATCTACAGATGGGGACTGGAGGTATATATACCCTCGTCACAAAAGGGAAAGGGAAGGGCACAATCGATGAGAGGTGGACACAGCATCTGCGACCCAATAGTAATCATGCCACTATATATGGTGCCAATCCGTGGGGGGCTAATAGTGGGCCAAGCCCCCGCCTAGCACGACGTGAGTCTGCCAGAGGGCCACTGACTTATCTCCTTCCCTTTTCTTTGTTGCGTTGTCTATTCCTTTTATAGGTCCTGCCTGTATGACTTGATACATGTCCCCTTTCCCCCTAGCGGGTCGTTTCGTCTTTTCCTGTTTCGCCTTATACTTTGCCAATCCATCCTTGACCCACCAGGCAACACCCACGTTACTCTTAGTTCGCCACATCACTGTAGAGTTCCGCAGAGATCATCAGCTTCCAGCGACCACTTCTTGGTCTTTTTCCAGTATCCTTTCGAGCGGCCATCTGTTATCGTCGATCTTCAATTTTCAGTATTCTCCGTAATACGGATCGCACACGTACGGCGTCCTACACGAGTTGAGTTGCTCTGTGTAGGACCTGTCCCACTCTGTCTTTTCCTGCGACAAGCTTCCAACCAACCGTTCAGGTTCTGAGCCTATATTCCAGCTCGTTCCGGTGCATGCACAACACCTTGCCACGCGAGCCGACGCCCCCAATATTGAGAGGCCTCATCTCGCCACTGCCTCTCCGTTCGGAAGATGCGTCAATAGCGCCCAAGCTTGATAAACCGTGAGTGGCCTCTGCTCAGCGCTCATCGAATCATCCAATGGAAAACCACTGCCCTGAGTAACCCACTTGTTCCCACCAGCATTTGCCAGAATTTCGTAATCATGCTTTTCTTGTCCGGCTCTCTCCCCTCTGTATTCTTCTTTCTCTCTGTTGAGAATCTTCTTCTTGGGTGGGGATCAGACCCACCTGGACACACACAGTCACCAGGTTGGCTGGACCCTTTGATTTGTTCTAGGTTCTGTTTCCCCTTTGTATATGCCCCCCTTTCTTACTCTATGTGACTAGGTCTTTTCTTCTCTCCGAGGCATATATATACCTCAGTCTCGCCTCCTTTCCCCTCGTCTCACAAAATATGATCTGCATCCTTTTCCCCATATCTCCATCTCCTGTCACATGTCATCTTGGAATGCTAATACTTGGAATACTATTACACCAACCATCTCTCTTCTTCCTCATTTTAATCGTTTCTCCCGTCCTCCACACCGCGGCGACACAAAACTCCATACCGTCAGCTGCATCAGCATGACCTGCATGTCCGCATGACCAGTGACCAGTGACTAGTGGCTGGGTGACCATGACGTGTGACGTGTGACATGTGACATGTGGCGTATGGGTCACCGGTTACATGTTACAGGGTGCGACGGCAGGGTCTTTCCCTGTCTTTCCGGCCTCAGGGCCTCGGCCCCACAATAGAATTAGATGTCGACCCGGTTACCGAACCGGTCACCGTAATCACCGTAACACTTGATTGCCGGGCACGGGAACTGCGAGCATACCACACGCCCTATCCGGCCTCCTCCCTACGGTCCCCGGTGGCTGGTGCCCCCCTGTACACGGCATCTCTCAGCTGCACTGCCCTGCCGCGCGGTCAAGCTTCAAACGAAGAAGTAGGTCTGGACGTTATTGGAGAGGGGTTAGAACATGGTATATAGCCGGCCAAAAACGAAATGCATAGCCTGTGTTGCGCCGAGGAGACCCCGTTGTTCAATGCCAAAACGGTTCCCAACACTTGATCGAGAGCTCTCTCCACGAAGTCTCCTTCGGCCTCTTATTAACGGATCAGAAGTAAATCCTGGTAGTATAACAGGCAAGCGGTAAAAAGCGGTAACAGCGTCGGTAATCCTCTTGTAACGCGTAATATAACGTGGGCCACAAGCAAGGGATAATAAGATGATGGATCCATTCCAAGAGAGGGGAGCCCGCCAGGGTCAGAACATATAGGGGTAACCGGTAAAGTCGGATCGAACATAATGGCTCTCTTAGGCCAAGTTGCCAGTTAGATCTTATATGGGTCTCGATCCTCTCCTGTTTCGAAGACGGACAGGCGGCCGGTGGCCAGAACCTCACTGATCGAGAGATCTGAGATGCTCTTCTCAAAGTATATCAGCCCCTTGGCCTCTGCAAACAGGGTTAGACATAAAGTATTTCGGGATGCACAACATGAGCTTGACTTACTTCTTCGCCCTTTCTCCGCTGTGTGCATTGTGTAATATTCGTAAGCGTATGTGGACGAGGGAGCTGCGCTCGGCTTTCTCTAGTTTCTTTGATCCACAGCCCTACTTATAGATCCACAGCCCTACTAAAGCTCTGTGAATAATCGTAATTTATCGCTTGGACCGGCTTTCAGATTGGCACCTGTCACGATGTCACAGTGACAGGTGTCACCCTGTGTGGCGCCTGTCAAACATGTCAAAGAGAGGATAATTTGAGTCAAGGTGTGGGGGCAGTGGCGCCGGCACAGTCTCGTATACTGTCCGCGGTGATGGAAAGGCGGGTGCATCATTGATGATGCATCCACATCTCACTGATGATACATGAGCATGATTAATGATTGTTCATCGATGGTCCCTGGTTGCAAACGAAGTGTGCCCTTTCAAACATCAGACCAAAAAGAGTGAGTGATTCAGTATTTAAGCTGCCCACGATGGGGGGGGAGGGGGCTAAGGGACAGGGCAGGGCAGGGCAGGGCATGGAAACGTCGCAAACGGCCGAAACGTCTGAGACGCACCACTCGCAACAGTGGTCATTGATACATGATGCATGATATGGCCACATGTACTAGGATGCTTTTCCATATCTTTTCTACACACCACACGGTACTATATGCACTACACACTACTATATCGTAGTTATTTTTAATTGCTAGTAGGGGCAACATATAATACTGTTTTATGCTGTTGGCAAGGTTGCCGAGACTAACGCGTGCCTGTGCCGCACACATGCGGGTCGTTGAGTGCCTGTGAGCGGGCCTGAACGAGACAAGTTTCAGGCGTTCTCATCCTTATCCACTGCCTTGCATATGAGATCTGATATATGAAAGAGCAAACCGGTCACACCGGGCAGGGCTAGTACTACATAGTAACAGTAGCAAAATTACATTTTTGTGTGGCAAATTAATCACGGGTCTATGCGATTCTGTGGCATGCTCTCTCATCTTCTTACACATCCGCATGTGATATGGCATCCACACACTCTTCAGCATCCGTCTCCTGGTATGGCAAACAGGGATATAACGAGGTGTCTAGTCTCTACAGGAATACCTAGATCTCTTAGTCGAGTGCAATGACATGTGACGACATCGGCTGGGCGGCATCGTACTCCCGCAGGCCTGATTACGTGGTTGTATATATACACTCTCTTACAAAGAACGTCTTGGACCCGTGTGTCTCTTCCTTTTTGTATAGCTCACACTCATATCATCGATCATCGATCATCGATCATCACACGCTTTTTGAGCTGAGACTAGTAGTACCTTCGCCGCAACACTCCTCCACGTGTGCCTGAAGGCGAGACGTATGGTGCGGCAACACAGCACAGACCACACGTACAACGCACCTTTACTTACCATTAGTACCTGTTACTTGCATATGCCATCATACAAGAAGAACGCTTATATCCCCAACACTCCCATCCTATACCGAATTCCACGGTCGACATCCACTATAATTAATAGCTCACCCTCTACTTCTCATCAGTTTCACCACATCGCGGTCGCCCTCCCTCTCTCTGACCCATGCAGCAATAGCCTCTTCTTCCCGTGCCTCCACCATCGCGCTTCTGACGCGCTCCCGCTCTTCGTAAGCTCTCCCCTTCCCCACCTCTTTGCGTATTTACTCCGATTTGATCATACTAACCATTGGCCCTGTTCTTTTCAGGCAGCAGATATATACGCCTCCGCATCGCGCTACCTCTCACCGGCCACTACCCTTCCTTTGCTTGCTGGGCACGATTTTCTGCACACCACCTGGAGAGTTACTGCTGGTAATATAGCAGCTTGCTGATTTTTGCTATTTGCCCCTCACTGGAGCCTTTCTGTTGGTGGGTGCATATTCGCCTCTATATCCCCTCCCGGACGTTTCTTGTCACCGAGTGCAGCTATATATCCCCTTTCCCTAACATGAGCAACGTGGTCCATGTTCAAGTTTGGATCGTGAGTCAGCGTCAAGCGGCTGCCGTACCCACCAGCTCACTCGAATGGGCAGACAATGTGGTACAAATGAAGATGGTACGAGGCGTCACGTTTTCAGCCTCAGGCAACTCGGGCGAATACGTGGTGGAAGACGCAAGGGCGTTGGCCCGGTTTTGCCATTGCCCTTCTATCGTAATGACCGGAGAACATCAAGTACAAAATGAAGGGTGGTGTATGGCCTATGGCTGGCTCAGGCAAGACGCCATGAGAAGTCGTCCATCCACACTACACCTTTGTTTGCCACATTCTTTCCACAGCACGACAACTTTCACGACGACTTATACACCTTATATCTCTCGATTATTGATTTGTCCATCTCGGTATGCATCCCTTATGTTGTGGGTGTATAAAACTACGGGCTTGCTGGCGTTGCCAGGTGTAGCCGAGCTACCCGTGCCCTGGAGCATGCGCACCCTCTTCTCCTCGAACTATTATAATCCACAGTATACTATACCAGTAGCAATCATGGGAAACAAGTCGGGAGTAAGAAACACAGAGATAAATGGAGAGGCGAGACGGAAAAGAGAAGTGGAACAGCTCGCTTTTCCCCCCAATTGACAGTAACACTATTTGTTATTGTTTTCACACATAATAGCCACGTAATGTACTGAGTTACCAGGGCCCGTGGAATAGGCACAAGGATCCTTAGCTCAGTGGTAGAGTGTTACTTTCCGGCTTCGCCTGAGAGTCATGGTAATGGTCGTCGGTTCGACCCCGGCAGGATTCGTTTTTTGTCCCCCCTTGATATCCCCACACAGGTGATTCACCCCTTCCAAGGCCTACTGTTAGGTTATGCCTACGTCTTTGCAACCATTTGCTACAGAAAGAACGGGGCGGAGGGGCGAGCAAGGCAAATTTCGCCCCTAAGGGCACGCAAACACAGATAAGGATAAGCACATAACAAGCAGCAGGAAAGCATATGCAAAGGGGAAACAAACCATAAGCAAGAGAGAAGAGGTGATGAGGCAAGTGAGGTATATATCGTAGCAGGAGGCGAATGGATGGGAAGGAGCAAGCACGAAGCTGAGCGGGGAAAGCGTCAATAGCGCAAGTACAAACGTCTTTACGCAGCGCACACCATTCACTAGTCACACTAGTGAATCCCCACAAGAAAAAAAATAGGCATCGTGCCGTCCCGGCCCTTCGAGAGGTATACAAAGGGAAGAACAATACGAGAAAAAGGGGCAATACGCAGAAAGTAATGACAGGAGTCAAGGCAAAGCGAAAGATTGGTCCCGCGTGACCATCCTGGCTACGGTATAAAGGGATGAGCAGGCACCTTGGTATGGCAAACATCCACGTTCACGGGACGGGGGGCACCCAGGGGAAGCGCCAGAGGGGGGAATGGGGAAGACGAGCACACGTTGCTCCCTTCCTCCATTTCGGGAGCGCTGTAGGGGCAGGGATGCAGGTCGCGACCAACATCTCCGCGGCTGCAGAAGAGAAAGCCAAGGGAGACCGTAGAACTTCTGGCTCTGTTCGCAGGGGTTGGGTCGGAGTAGCAATGGGAAGGGGATGCATATTGGCCGAGAAAGAGCGCAGCAGGGCTGACGTAGGTTCCACGTCGTGCCGTTTTGTCAACTGGGGCGAATGTGAAGGTCGGGACCGCGGCTGCGATCCATGAGACGATTGGGCACGTCGTGGCGAGGAGGAAGCGCGCGCACGTCCGGGCGAGGGTGGGCTTGGCCAGCCCTAAACGGAGGGAGGAAGAAGGAAGTGCGTCTAGCTGGGAACAGGGAAACACTGTGCGGTTCAAACTCAGCACCTTCTAGGACCAAAGGTCGTGGGTCGGTCGAGGTGGGAGGAGAGGACGAGGGATGGCGGGGTAGGACGGTTTTGACGAGCTGAAATTGGCCTCGGTTGAGCCGTGGACTCGTTTTGCACTGTAGTGGGGAGGACATGCTCGCTCTCTTCGTTGGTAAGCGAGCACTCGGGGGACCAATTGGCCA
Organism: Moniliella sp. 'wahieum'; assembly: GCA_003971905.1. NCBI lineage: Eukaryota > Fungi > Basidiomycota > Moniliellomycetes > Moniliellales > Moniliellaceae > Moniliella > Moniliella sp. 'wahieum'. The sequence continues at coordinate 28,138 of RSEE01000045.1, read as the reverse complement.
AAGCGGCACGGAGACTTCGACCGAGTGGTACTTGCGCAAATGGGTGGGGAATAGGCAGGAGCTCTTGCGTAGGGCGACAGCCTCTTGGGGACTGAGCACAGGGTCAGCCGCACTCGAGGAGAGAAGGGAATGGATCCGCGTCTGTTCCCCCGCTGAGCGGGCCGACGAAGGTGCATAAGACGGCATGGCTTGGGTTCCACCTGGGGGCATGGGTTTCTTGGCGCTGTCACTGACAGGTCGGGGCTGATGGTTGGCTGACGCGTGGTTCAGCACATCCACGGGCCCTTTTCCCAGCAATGGAGGAATGCCTTCTTGGTCTTCGTGCAGCACCACACTGGCACGCCACAAGTTGTTTTTGCTCCCCGCGGCGCTGGGGCCGGGGATGAGGAAAATTCGAGTGTTCCAAGTCCAACAGGGTTTCATCGGTCAAGACTGGGGCCGAGACGCGGTGTGGGTTCCAACTAGGGGGGGAGGAACGATCATAGGAAGCTGACCGCCTGGCTTTGGGACTGACGGAATGACGCAAGCGAGGCACTCTGCCGGGGGCGTGGGAAAGGGGGGCGCTGGTCGTGGGTTTCCAGCGTCGTGTGCAGGCGAGGGAGGGCTCGCTGGACCGGACCATTATCAGGGCACCAGAGATCCTCCTCATGCAGCGACCCGCGCTTGCGCCTGCCTTCCGCGATACTGCGCGAGGCAGTCTGGGTAGCAGCGGAAGACGGAGAGAACGATAAGCTTTCAGACGTGTTTGTGGTCGCGGAGCATGCGGCCTGAGGCTGCTAGATCCCGGTACTGGGTCCAAGCCAGCACCTGCGCCGCACTCAACGGTCGGGGGGTTCCGAATCTCCTCTTTGCGTCATACTCATACCAGGGCGCGGGCGAAGTATGCTGAGCGGCGCAGCGGTAGGATCGAGAGATTTGCGCCACCACCACTCGGATAGGCGACGGCCCAGCCCCGGGGGGTTGTCATTGATCACACCAAAGGCCGGACGGGAACAGTGTTCGGCCAATGGGCAATGCGTATTAGGGGCGGCTTTGGCCGACATGGTAGAGGTATCGATGCAAGTGGTAACCTCGTTGGGCTCGTGATCTTCATTGTTGTTGATGATGTTGCAAGGCTCGTCCTGGACAGGAGGGCTACCAGGATCTGCACGCAGAGCAGATGCGGTGGGGGTGACAATGCGTGTCTCTTTGTACCCAGCCTCGGCCAGCAAGTCATGGAGTGAATCAAAGGCACCAGGCTCGGTCGGCGGAGGGAGAGGGGCGCGACGGCGTCGGAGGTCGAGGCGGGGGGGAGAGGCGGGAACAGCTGGCTGGGACATGATGCCTCAACAGGGAAAGACGGTGTTCATGGTAGCGCTGAAGGCGCGGTGTTGGCCAGTGACTAGTGAGCGTGGGAGGAGGGGCAGAAGGCGAAGAAATACACAGGGACGATGTGGGAGATATCCATCACCACCCAATAAGCGCTAAGCAATCAATGGGGTGGCGCCCAGGCGGTGCCAATGTGTGATTGTGACCGGTGAAGCTGTGAAGCTCGAAGCTTCAACTGGACATATAGCTTGAACGTTGAAGTTGAACGTTACGTTGAATGTTCACTATCGTTGAGATCTGAAAATGAAAGGGAGCGGAATCTATGCCCTATTCGCGCAATCTACCATCCGTCTCGCCAGCCGGGGCCAAGGAGATAGGCCCCTCTCAGCAGGATGCATGAGATGCACATTGAGAGACTTGGTTTAGCCGGATTACTTATACATAGCCCCAGTCAGTCCAGTCTGTCGTCCGCACCTGCCAACTTTTTGTATCAATTCTGATACACAGGAATGTGGAGCGACGACGATCGTCATCATGACATCATCCACAGCCCCTGTGCCTGGTACGACAGAGCAAGGCGATGCTCGTTGCCCCGCTGCACTGGAGATGTGGAGTCCGGAAGCGGCTGCCCACCATGTGGATCTCTGCAGATATCGGGCAGACTCCACTAACACCCTCAAACGTCCCAGCCCCGCTAAGTGCGCGGCGCAGTCAAACACGAAAACGAACTCGCGCTACACGACTATACGCGCCCCTACGCGCCCTTCCAACCCACCAGTTGCACCCCTCAGGGTCCCCAGTGCATGTTCGTCCCTCTGAGCCCACTTCACCACATCACTTGTTCTGCCCCTCTTAATCCGTCATGGCATGCTCCCTCGGCCATCCTACCGCCCACCATGAGCATCCTCAAGAAAAGCATACCACCCAGCGCCAGTGTCGCTGAGACGGCCCACGAGCCAGACGCTCTGCCGCCGTACTTGGCGCCAGGCACGAAGACGTCCCCCCATCCTTTGATGCCTCGACCTCCCACGCGCCCTTGGATCCCGCAGGAGCAGCAGCTGCCGCCGCCGCTGGGGCGCGGGGGAACGTCAAACATCATCCGCCCCTTCAGCTCGCGCCGCTCGATCCGCGCTTCGTATCCTCGGAAGCACGCTCGCTCGAGATTTCCCAAGCCAAGGGCTTGTTAGGCGCACATAACAAGTGGGTTGCTGTTGTACGTATCTGACTGAAGGAACAGAAGGAAATCCGGCTGGTTGTGCATCGCTGACGACGACCCACCTTGTACTTCTATTCACGGCGATGCAGGACCCAATCTCGCGGAAAGCTCAATTTACCATTCGGTCCCTCAGTATCAAAGAGATGATGGGCAAAGCCAAGAAAGCCTTTTACCGTTCTAAAGGCAAGCAGCCCCAGGGGTCGACTGCGGCACCCGGCTCGACGCACGTCTTGCTCGATGGCCAGGACGAGACAGTGCTCTGGCTACGGTGGCCTCGCCTTTAGATCGACAAAAGTCCTCGCGGAACATGCTAAACAAAGAGACAGAGCTCCTCAATGCCACGCTGGCCTATGACAAGGAAGAGCGCGGCTTGTCATCCCATTCCCGATCGAGTTCGTTGGGGTGCGAGCGATATGCGCCTAACCTGCTCGCCCTCTGGGAACCCGGAGGAGGGCCCAGGGTCTACGACGGATGAGGTATATTATCGGTTCCGTCGGCAGATTGCTACGCGACGGTGGACGGTGACCCCCGTGGATGAGTCCGGGGTGGCGCTAGGCGACTGGGTCGCCGAAGGTGGGTTTGACTACACCCAACCGGAATCCACAATGATGGTGCGTTTGGCTCCGGGGGCGGATGAACTGGTTATGGTTCTGGTGCCTTTTTCCTCTTAATCTTCGAAGTGCCCACGCCCCGTGAACTTCTTCGCCAGCGAAGCCAAATTCTGGCGCTATTATGTATCCTGCAATGAGGACCTTACCCGATCCCCAGTGGTGACCACACCGTTACCTCACTCCGAACGGGAAAGACCGCTCGACCCAATGCAACTGTCACCACGGTCCTCGTTCTGACTTCCAGGTATTTCACTAATCGACACCACCAGCGATACCCTCGAATTCGGTGATGCACTGTAGAACGCTGGCTAGGTGGCGACCAAGCACCAAGCTGGGTTGAAGCCCCAGCTGACCGGACCATAGGCCGGTGGTCCACTAGTTCTAATACAACATAAGAGATCTTCTTGCATTGTCTAGCTCTCATCTCGCATGTGTTGTGAACCGTGTGATGAATATGCTTATTGCTGCTCCCTCTGGCATAGTATAAGGCACTATCCCACATACAACCTGAATGAAGAATCCATCGATATCCGGAGCAATATACGCTACTAACCCTTTCTGGCGGAACAACCTCCATATGATGTCAACAGTACGAATGCGCGGCACACATCCAACCGGCTCTGCTGGATGCATGCCGGCGGCACGGAGCGGTGTTTGGCCAGCCGCGTCGAAGACGTGTGTTTTCCCGTTCAAGCTTGACGGACGAAAGAAGAGCGGAACCCATCCCCTGTTCGCACACCTTCTGCCATCCCTGTCGCCAGCTGGAGCCAATGAAGAAAGCCTGGTCTGGAGCAGCATGATGCAGATGCATGATGCATGACATCTTTGAGAGTGAGAGACTTGGTTTAGCCGGGTACGTTTGCATCCCAGTCGCAGTCGTCTGATCGATCTGATCCCTGCCGACTTTGGGTCAACGTAACTCAGACATCATGCATCATGCGTCACTCATCATGCATCATGCATCAGCATCGTGCAGCGACGACGATCTCTCTCCATGACATCATCCACGACGCCCCTGCGTGGGACGGCAGAACTTGGCGTGTTGGGCGCTGCCCCTCTGCACTGGACAGATGGGATCCTCGATCCAGGTGCGTCAGGGTGCGGCTGGCTGTCCATGTGGATCTGTATTGGGCAGGTTAATCCATCGCACCACCATCAAACGTCCCACCCCCGCTAAGCGTGCCGCGCAGTCAAACGCGCAACCCAACTTCGCGCCGCACCATCCTACACGCTCCTGTCCCCACCCCGTCACAGTGTCCTCCCCTGTGCATGTGCATCGTCCCTCTGACCCCGCCCCACCACTTGCTCTGCCCCTCTTAATCCGTCGTGGTGCGCTGCCTCGGCCATCCTACCCGCCCACCATGACCATTCTCAAGAAACACCACCCAGCGCCAGCCTGGTGAGCAAGGATCGAAAGCGGAGGTATATTACCGCGGTTCCGTCGGCAGATGGCTACGCGAAGGTGGACGGTGACCGCTGTGGATGAGTCCGGGCGGCGCTAGGCGACTGGGTCGCCGAGGGTGGGTTCGACTACACCCAACCCGAGCCTACGATGATGGTGCGTTTTGCGCCTGGGGCAGATGAGTTGGTTTTGGTCCTGGTGCCCTTTTCCCTTTTTCTCTTCGAAGCGCCCACGTCGGGCGACTTCTGCGGCAGCAAAGTGCCAATACCGGCGCCCTCACTCTGGGCGCCATGTCCTTGTCCACTGTTCAGCAGTGGTGACCCCACCCTTTCCCCCCCGGCGAGCCAGACTACAGGCTCAAAGCGATTGAACTATTACAGACAACGTCAAAGGTCACCGAAGGTAGTGTAGGTGGTATTTGTACCACACTAGTCAAGTTCGTATGGGGACTGGGTGGGGTCTGGGGCGTTGTGAGACGTGTATTTATAGTCTCTTGTCTAGGTTCACAACAAAACGAACCATCACAGCCTTTATCTTCAGGAAAAGGTTCTTTCTTGCTCAACCCAGCTCAACGTGGCTAAAGCTTAACTTCTTCAACCCCAACACACAGTTCCCTTGGACAGATTATGAAGAGCATGGTTCTAGCACTGCTGGGTTTTTAGCGGCACGTAGGAAAAATGGGGCAGTTGGCTTACACTCCTGCCCTCTGTACAGATGGATTTTTTTGAAGCCGCCGGCCTGCCACCCAGGCGAGATAGCGAAGTGGTTAACGCGCTGTGTTCAGGTTTCTGTCTGTACCGCAGTCCTCCGGGGCGTGGGTTCGAATCCCACTCTCGTCATCCTTTTTGGGGTGCTTATCTGAGCGAGTTGTCTGTTCATGTTTTGCTCGGGCTGTGAGCTGCTGCGCTTGCCTGCCTGGAACTACAAAGACAATGCCAGTACGGGTCCCAAGGACCCCACACATCCTGCCCATTAAAAATACAGATCCTGAGCCTGTAGGGTGACCCTGTCAGTCGATTTTCTCGTGCGTTGCCTCTGGTAACTTGGATGCTAACCTGATACTTAACATATAACATGACACTTGGCAAACAGCTTACCTTTTCGGGAGGAAAGTGCGAGAAGAGAACCCAGGGCCCCTTCGCAGAATCGCAACCGGAACAAGCCTAAGCTGAGTTTGGGGGCGGGGGAGGGGAGGAAAAGCATGTGGGCCCTTGGCTGTTCATATCATTACTGGTCCATCGGTTGGCCAGGTCAATGATGTACCTTTGGGCTCCCCCCCGCCTCATCCGCTCCCGCCAGCCACAGGGATGACTAATGTCAAGGTACCATGTCGCCTTCTTGCCATGCCAACTCTAGCAGCTCAGCTTCGAGGTCCAGGTGGGGCGGGGCGGGGCTCTGGAGCGGATCGAGGAGGAACGGCGAGGAGGTGGAGGCGATCGGTACGGTAGATGGGAATGAAGCTGGGGTCAGTCGTATCGGATGTTTTGGCAGCCACAGCAACCGGCATCGTCGCCTGCGTCGCCATTGACGTTGGAAGCAGATGAGGCAAAGCGGCAGTGCTCTCCGTGTGGGCCAAGCCAGCTGCGTGGGCAGGGATGGGTACAACATGCACCGAATCAGGCGCGTCATCTGAACCTTCCAGCAGGAGAGCCGAGTGGGCATGCGCCTTTCGCCGCTTGGTCCGCCACCGCGCATGGCGTAGGTACCGCACCGTCTGCACCACCACCACAGAACGTAATGCCAACGAGATCACGATGGCCAGCCAGAGCGGCGGGAGGAACCGATGACGCACCTTGCGTGCACATTCCGCCGACGCGTAGTCCAACCTCGTCAGTTCCGACAGTAAACCTAGGCCCAACGAGGCTGCTGACGGGGATGTTGTCGCGTATATTGCTGTTGCTGTTGCTGTTGATGTTGACGAAGCGGGGCCAAGCGGAAGACTGGGCATGCTGGGCGGCGCGGACAGAGGCGGCACTGCCACCGTGGGCGTGGGTTTGTCCGCTCCAAAGGGAGATGAGCCCGAGGGGGAGAAGAGGTAGCAGACGTACAGTTGCATCGCCGGGTGGTACAGCGAGACAGCCAGGATGACGGCGACAACCATGACCAATGCAAAGTCGGCGGTTTGTTGCACTACATAGACCAAAAAAGTCGCCACTCGTCCTTGAGCACGCCCAACAAGCCCGCCACCGAACAGGCGATACCGGTAAGAGCATACATGCGCAACAAATTTGGCCATATGGTCGATGTATCCTTGCGTACGCCCGCATCAACTTCGTTTTCCTGCTCCAGTGGCTCGGACCACGGGAAGGCGCTGGGTGAAAAGGGGTGCTCTTCCTGTATGGGAAAGGTGATGCTTGGCCTGCTGTTGGAACCGGACGGTCCAGAAGGGGGAGTACTGGGAAACGCAGGGGTACCAACAGTGCCAGTCGATGCGTCCGGCCCGGCACCTGCCGGCGAGCCCCACGGCCAAAGGCGATCCAAGGGCCAAATGCTGGGTGCGGAAGAAGCGGACTGTGTATCAGCCGGTAAGGGCCTGGCAGAGGAGGGGATGACTGTCGGGGGCGGCTCATGCCAGCCCGTTGAAACAGATCCGGGGGTATATAGACCCTCTTGGGAAGGCCAGGAGGGTCGGGGTTGGTGCAGGGCAGGCAGGCGCAAGGTACGAGCGGCCGAGACGGGGAGGGAAGCAGCGCGGACATCTAGCTTCCAAGCCTGGGCGAACCGGTACAGCGTCCAGTTCCATGCGAGCGAGGCGAGGCAGATGATGACTACGACCCAGTGACGTTGCAGACGCGCCCACGGCGTTTGAGGGCGCCCGGTGCGCTTAAAGGAGCGGCGCGAGCGGTGGCGGTGAAGACGCGAGTGCGCTTGAACGGCGGCAGAGGGAGTGGTGGCCGAGCTGCTGAGCATGGGCGAAGAGGGGGAAGGGATGGGCATAGAGGCAAGGGACAGGGACCGGAGGGGGGGGGCCGGAGGGACGCACTGCGAGGGTGAGGTGTGTGTGCCTGGAGGAAGGAGGTTGGATGCGAGCGTCGGATGGGGCGAAGGAATCCTGCGACGCACGGTGGGCGATGGGATGAACCAGGCGGGTGGGACGAGGGGCAGGAAAACGGGGAGCACTGGCAGTGCCAGGGTCGGGGTCGGCGATCCCCGCCGCATCCACTGCCTCGACCACGTCGACGGCGCCTGGGGGACGAGAGATGGACCGCATGCGCTGGCGCTGCTCCGGATCGACCCACGCACCAGACCAGTCGAGAGAGACCGTCCGACGCGACGCAGAGGGGCGACGGCAGGCACCGATGGAGAGGCTGGCGCGGCCGAGTCGGGGGGAGCGGGGTGCTGGCCAGCGGGCGTGGGGTGGATGAGCATGGTGCGTACAGGCTTACGCTCACGAGTTCGCTCTCAAGACCGTCCAGGACAAGCGCAACTTGAAGCTCGCGTTGAAGCTCGTGACCAGCACGCACACGCTCACATGTAGCAGCTGGCCAACGGCGGCCGGTGTGGGGCGGTGGGGAGGCAGAAGGATACGGGCGCAGATGAGGCTGCTCAGGCCAACGCCAGCTCCACTGCACAATCGGACGGGGCGGGAAGGACACAGACTGAGTTCTCTGGCGGGGTGGACTGAGCGCACTGCGACTCAGCATGGCTGTCACGCTTTCCTCACGCCTATATAGGCTCAGCCACTCATGGGTGCTGAGGCTCAGCCTGACCGCTGAGCGGCTGAGCGCCCACCCGCGCCGCATCGTCCGAGCAAATATCATCAATTGAGATCTAATCGATCAGCGTAGGCCAGGGGCTGAGCTGCTCGGGCGCTCAGCCTGGCGCTGTGAGTGACTAGCAGCTAGCAACTGCTAACTAGTACTGAGTACGTGTGCCCAATGTCCATGTCCATGTCCATGTCCATGTCCATGTTCAATCCAACCGACAATGCCACGGCCAAGCGAGTCCTGAGAGGGGAGGCAAGGGCGGACGAGGTGGACCAGTGTGCTCCAGCTGAATCGATCGGACTCGGCGGGTGCTGCTTGCCGTGGCAGACGGTGGCGTGGCCTTGGCCGTCCTATTCGCCTCGGACGGCGCAGAGAGCCTGTGCACACGCATGCCACATGTCGCCTGCCGCCTTGACATTTCAAATGGCGCGCGCCTGTGTTCTGAAAGTTGAAGCCACGTACCGGGCGCACGTGACGTGTGAGATCTGAGAGCAGCGCTGAGGCTCAGTGCGGCCGCATCGTGCATCCCACACGCGGCCGGAAGCGCAGGCCCACCCGCGGCCGCCATGCCGAGGGAGACGATGGGTTGATGCCTGCCATGCTGCGATCGATGCCTGATCAGTCCATCCGCTGCTTTCGCCCATCCGCCATCCAGACATCCCGCTGGCCCCGCTGCTTACCTCAGCCCACCCAATCTTCCACTCGACCCACGCACGCGTGTGCTGTCCAGCCTGCCCGCCCCACCACCCCCATGGCACGTCTTCTTGCGTCTGCCCCGCGCTGGACCGTGTGCGCCGCACGGCCTCTTGGCCTCCGCGCACTCGCCACCTCCTCCCGCCGCTGCTTCCCCGCCCCGCCCCCGCCCCCTCCTTCTTCCCCCGAGGCCGATGCGCCCACCACCCACTTTGGCTTCCGCACCGTGCCCGAGGAGCGGAAAGAGTCGCTGGTGGGCCAGGTGTTTGCCTCGGTCGCTGGCTCGTACGACGTGATGAACGATACGATGAGTCTGGGCATCCACCGCATCTGGAAGGACCATCTGGTGCACGACGTGCTCGACCCGCGGCGGGCTGACCTGTCTCGACGTGGCGGGCGGGACGGGGGATGTGGCGCTGCGCATCCTGGACCATGCGCGGACGCGGTACGCCGACCGGTCCACCTCGGTCACCGTGTGCGACATTAACCCCTCCATGCTGCGCGCGGGACAGAAACGGCTCAAGTCGACCATGTACTGGGACACGCCCCAGTTGTCGTTTGCGCTGGGCAACGCTGAAGACCTGTCGCAGCCCTTGGCCGGGTCCGAAGGTGCCACCAAGGGACCTAGCCCGACAGGGCGCAACGCAGGTGCTGCCCCCCTGCCCCCGCTTCCCGCCGCTATCGTTCCGTCCAACTCGGTCGACCTGTACACGATTGCCTTTGGCATTCGCAACGTCACCCATCCCCAGGCCGCGATCCAAGAAGCGTACCGCGTCCTCAAGCCCGGCGGTGTGTTTGCCGTGTTGGAATTTGGCAAGGTAGGCATCCCGCTCCTTGCGGAACTCTATCGTCTGTACTCGTTCAATCCTGCCCCTCATGGGGGAGTTGGTGGCCGGCGATCGGGACTCGTACCAGTACCTGGTCGAGTCCATCGCTCGTTTCCCCGACCAGCCCACGTTTGCACGTATGATCCGGCAAGCGGGCTTCCTCTTGCCCGGTGACGCTGCCGCTGAGCAGTTGGGCTGGCAAGCGTTCGACCCGGCCTCGGGCATGGCGCCGATGCCGTCGTTGGCCAAGGGCCCCGGTGCGGCGGTGGCCAATGCGGCTGTGTGTGCGTTGGAGCACCTGCCTGGCCTCGGCTCGGTCGTGGCGCAACAAAAGCAACACATTGCCAGCCAGCGCGCGGCCAATGCCGATGTCCAGGGCGCCTACCAGGACTTGACATTTGGCATTGCGACCATTTGGCTGGGCATCAAGCCGGCCGGCGCGGCTCCGGCTGCTTCGCCTACTGCTCAGGTGTAAGCGCAAGCAGCCCTGGTCGCACTTGGTTCAGCTACACTCTGGTCTATGTCGTGCCACCGCGCTCGGGTTCAAAGAAGAAGAAGAAAAAAAAACACACATTTAACGGTCCCCCGCCTCAGTCTTTCTTTTTTTAGAAGGGCATAGCCCAATTAGCGAGTAAAGTGGTTGTCCATCGCGGCGCGAATGTCGTTGTAGACTTCATCGGGGGATTTGAGCGCCTCGACTTGTACCACCTTGCCTTGGCTGCGATAGTACTCGACGACCGGCATCGAGGTCTGCTCGAACGTACGAAAACGTTTCTTGATTGAGTCGAGATTGTCATCGGCCCTTCCGGAGGTTTTGCCACGATCCAACAGGCGGTTCAGCATCACCTCCTCGGTCGCGGCCAAGAACAAGACAAATGCCGAAGAACACACTTTGGCATCAAACGTCTGGCCTTGGTCCAACTTGCGCGGGAAGCCATCGACCAAGAAACGGCCTTGTCCCCCGCGCCCAGCGGGCGGACAAGCTTGCTCCGCTGCCCGATCCAACGCCGCTTGGATCGCATTGCGCAACAGAGCAATCGTTACTTGCTGCGGCACAATCTGCCCATTCTTGATACAATCCGCAATCAGACCACCGTACAGACTGCCTACGCGACTCTGCTCCGCCCGAAGCAAGTCCCCAGCAGATAGGTGCACAAAGCCATAGTCCCGCACCAACTTTTCACTTTGCGTGCCCTTGCCCACCCCCGGTCCGCCCAGGACAAACACAACCGTCACCCGCGCCGCGTCAAAGGGGGTGCTGTTGTCGATTTGGTCAGCGGCCTTGGCCAAGGCTTCATGGACAGTTTGGGTACTCAGGCTGCGCACACTCAATGGCGCTACAGGGGCAGCCGCACGAGCCGCACGCAGAGGGGGGAGACGCACAGCCTCGCTCCCTCGGGCCTGGCCCAGCCCGGCCAGACGCGGCCGCGGGCGTGCGCGCGGAGCGTACGAAGCGCGAAAATGGCGGAAAAGTCACACGGGAAGCGGTCCCACTAGCTGCTGTGCTAGGGCCCACCGCGCTAGTTGACGCAAGCCGCAAGAGCAAAGGGCGAAGGGCGGGCCACGGGGGGGGGCTCACGCGCTCACGGCGGATGGTAGTCAAGTGAACGCGCGGTAATTTTTTTTGTTCTTCCAGCTATGGGAACGTCGTGGACGCTGCCAGGCTCAGCGACTCTGTAGGTATCACCCGTCACATGCTATGCATCATGCATCATGCCCAATTGTGCTGAGCCCGGTTCATCTCAGCGAGCTCAACGGCGGACGACTGGAGGAAACACAGAGGACGCTCCCCAGGATCAGCAGCACTATTGTTAGCTACAACCCCTTATTCATTGCCATTCATTGCCATTCATCGCCCCGAAAAAAGACACTGCATTCTCTCTGTCGCCTGGACGGCCCCTATGGATATAAACGGAACCTCGGTTCTACATCACTTGACGAACTCGTGGCTTCAATCATAGGAACTTGAATGAATTCTCATCGTGTTGCTTGGAGCTTTGTGGCGATGGCGGAGGAGGAGCACAAGGTTTGGAATCGGGGCCCCACACTCCTTGAAGCTCAAAGAAGAAGGCGAGCCAGCAAAACGCGGGAAGAAAAAGAAGGAAAACGCATTACCACTTTACTTGCTGGGCGCAAAGCCGACGGCATCATTGCCCAAGTCGTACACCGTAAGGTAGCGGCGGAGGAAGGCATCGCCAATGATCCAAATCGGACCAAGAGGCGCAGGAATGTCGACGGGAGTGAAGGAGGAAATGCAGGAACCCTGAACATTAAGAGTGTAATCCTCCGCCTTGATCGGGAACTTGTACCCACCAAACTCAAACGTCAAGTCGGGCAACGACGGAATCTTGGCACAGTCGATCGTGTACTGGCCGTTCCACGACTTGGTCGCACCAATCTCCTTGTTCAGGATCTCGGCAATGTCCGACGGCAGACCAATCAGACTCGTGCCCGTGTCAATGGCGGCGCCCGTGTTGTCCAACTCAAGCACTTCGTCGCCAAACGCGACCGAGTCGAGCGGTACCTCCCAGTACCCGCGGCGGCGGAGGGGACGTAGGTGATCTTACCCGAATAATGCGCCGGGTCGACGCCACCAAAGACAGCCTCGCCGCCATCGGCGTCCGACGAGCCCAAGTAGAAGGAGAAGACCGGCTCGTCGAGAAGGCCCTGGTTAACCATCTCAAAGAAGGGAGGCACAATGCCATTGACGCTGATTGTGTCGTAACCCAGGCCGAGGATGCCGTCAAACTTGCCAAACGCAAAGGCCAGGCCTGGCTCCGACGTGGCTTCCGCAAAGTCCTGGCCCTTGATGGACAGGTCCCCAATGCGAAGTGTGTCCTTCGAAACGTAACCCTCCATCGCACCCGACACGTACTGCATCTTGAACGCCGAGCCATTCTTGACGTACGAAGCACTGGCCGAGTGATCATACTTGGTGTGTAGGAAGCACGCAATCGAGGAGCATTCCTTGGACGGCACCCACAGGTTGGCACTACCCGTGTCGAGGATAACCTTGAAGTCCTGGGGCGGAGTGCCCAGGGAGATGTCGCAGAAGTACTGCGCGTTCATAAAGTCGGTCAGAGGCACGCCGTGGCCCTTCTTGGCCTCGGCCTCAAGGATCTGCAGGCTCTCCTGCACCGGGCGGCCAGCGGCGCCAAGGGGCTGCTGGTGCTGGCGGCGGGAATCCGAGCCGTACTTGAGCTGGAGAAGCTCGACCTGGGCCTGGACAGCGGCAGCAGTCAGAGGGCCGGCATCGGCATGCTTGGACAGCTTGGCCCTGATAGGCAGACGAAAGGGTCAGTACAGCCGCCAGAAGGCGGGGGAAACCAGCAAGAGACATACTTGTGCACACCCTTCTTCGCCGACACACTGGACGTAGCAGCGATGCCAAGGAGGAGAGCAGCGAGGAGCTTCATGGAGACAGGGGGTGGGAGGAGAGACGGTGGTGGTGGCGGTGCGGGTGGCGGGCCGGCTGAGCTGAGCTATCGCCCCAGCGAAAGGAGAGCATGTGTTATCGACACCGGGCGGCTGGGGCGGGGTTAGGGTTGCGCGACGCTCCAGGCGGCCGCCGGCTGTCGTATCGCAGCCGATTGAGCAGTGCGCACGGCCCGGTTGGATGATGGTCACTGGTCAGCCGGGCCACTGGAGCACTCTGTACCAATTGAAACGTGAAGGAAGTTGGGACCGGGAGGCGGGGCAGGTGCGCAGGAGTGCTAACTGCGCGGCGCCCTGCAGAGACCAGGCGCCTGTCGCATCGCCGCCGATCGTTCATCAGATGCGGGAGCACTCCCCGGGCGGGGCGGAATTACATTTCGCATGGCACTTGGAGATGATCGATGACGTAGCCCCCTACGAACCGCAGCAGCGGCTTGCGCTAGCCCCCCCAGCGGGTACATGCGGCCAGTTGCCGTTGAAATGTTGTTGGCCACCAAGACTGCTTAGCGCTTACGCAGCTCGTGTGCCCGGACAGGACGATAGTCGATAGTCGACAGGGGCTGGTAGCTACTAGGCGCTGTCACTGGCCCGTGACATGCATCACACAGTAGCGAGTACTCTGGCGATGCGGACGCGTGATGCACGTGAGTACGAGGTTGTGCGACGGGTGGGTGAGGGTGTAGGCGAAGGGTGTGCGCCACCGCGAGCTGGCGCAGTAGGCAGGATGGCGAGGTAGCGAGGTGGCTCCTGGACTTGGGTGTTGTGGGGTGTTAAACGTGTTGAACATTGGGGCGGCTGAGCGCTCAGCTCAGGCTCCGGCCTGAGCCTCAGGCCTCAGGAGGGATCAGTCGATCAGGCCGACCGATCTCATCGAGCAGCGCGATGATCGCGATCAATCCACCACACCGGCCAGCATTGGCTAGGGTACATGGTGGGGTTGACGGCTACCCGCTACCAGTTATCGATTATCCCTATCACTGCGGGTTTCAGGAGGCTAGTAGGTACGTTTGTGGCAGGTCACTTGTAGGGGTAGTGTAATAGGAGTACGTGCAGAGATGTCTACTTGCGCTTTTCAGGCTCCAAGCTTCAACGTGAAGCTTCAGTCCTGAAGCTTCGACGCCCCCAAACTCAAACTCCCCACTCCCAGGCGTCGGACCAACCCATGTATAGCCGTCATGCATATCACTCTCATCCGTCCATCATACGTACCATCCATCCATCCATCCATCCGTCTATCCATCCGTCCATCTATCCGTCCATCCATCCATCGCGTCCACCCCTCTCTCCTTCCCTCCCTCTCTCGCTGCCCTCGCCTGCGCATGGGGACAATGCTGATGGGCCGAAGATGAGTGGCCAGCGCCCCTCAGCCCCTCCCGATCGGTCGCATCCACGTCCACGCCGGATCCAGCTGCCCCCGCCCCCGCCGCCGCCTCTGCCTCTGCCTCCGCCCTTCGAGCTTATGGCCCCGCAACTGCACCTATCCTGTCCCACTCCCCCGCCGCCTCCGCCTCCCGCCCCGTTGCCCGCCCGCCCCGCCCACCCTCCTCGCAGCAATCTGTGTCTGGCTCCTACCCGCCCGCTCCTCCGCGCTTCACGCAGACTACTTTTCCCTCCCACATCCCAGCCCCGCCTTCGCCACCGGCCTCCATCTTGGCCTCGGCCGCCCCCATCCGACGCAAACACCACCCGACCTCCGCTTCGTCCGCCCCGCAGCCCTCCACTCCAGCCAGCTCGGCCAATACCGTCCGCGCACCGCCTCGCGCCACCTCCCTGTCTCCCCTTCCTTCGTCTCCCCCCCGTACCCCGGCCGGCCGCTGCCCAAGCCAGCCCGTCCCCCACCTCGCCATGGCCTACCGCACTGCGCGGCTTGCCACGTTCCTCGTCCCGGTCCCTATCACCAGAGATGGACGTGACAGTTCGCACCCCCAGCCGAGGCGGTGTGTCATCCCCCTCGGCCTCAGGCGCCGCCCGAGGCAGTGTGCAGCGCAGGACATCTTCCTGCTCCACCAACATGTCTCTGTCCCATTCTCCATCTGACATCATGCCCCGGTCCCTCTCGCTCCATAGCGCCTCCGACCTCCAAGACCCCCCCCGCTCTTCTATCTCTTCTGCCGCCTCGTTCGCTTCCAGGACTGGGTCATACGAGAGGGATCCCAGACCGCAACGGGCGAAGCGGCTGATACGCTAGGCGCTCACATCGGTGGCTTTCATGATGCCCCTGGCCTTCATAGGCTAGGAGGCGGGACCCAGCTGGGCGCGGCAGTGCGCAGCAAAGTGGCTAGCACACTGGATGTGCTGATTCAAGACGGCCGTCTGCCGCCGCGGGAACCAAGGCAGATCGTGCAGGTAGCCGAGTATGGCGCGGTTCATGGACGTGGCTATCCGTTGATCCAAGCCATCATCACCCGCCTGGCGGGGGCAATGGCGGAACAGCCGCATTCGTCTCCTTCTACCTCTGCCAACGCCGACGCCGACGCCGAAGGTCACCCCGTCGAGGTTGGTACGGACACGGACTTTTGGGTCCTGCACTGCGATGCGCCCGGCGCCGATTTCCGCAGCTTGATGACCGCCCTCGAGTCCGACCCGGACTCCTACTTGGCTCCTGGCTGGGCTGCGCGGACACGGGGGGTTTCGTCCGAAGGGGTGTATCACTCCTTTTCCGGCCGTCCTTTTGGAGCGCGTGTCGCGCCCAGATCCAGTATCGACTTTGGTGTGTCGATGCTGGACCTCCACTGGGGCCACAATCTGCCTGCCCCGCCCTCTGCTTCGGACCGAGCCAATGCCCTTCTTGCCGATTCCGAACTCACCCAGTTCCTTCAAGCACGCGCGACCGAGTTGAGGCAAGGGGCCTACTTGGTGGTTGCCTACATTGCCCGAGGCGAGAGTTCATCGCGTCCTACTTCCCTCCTCTCGCGGCGGCACCTACCACCATCCCTGGCCCGGACCATCTGGACCGCCCAGCGTCCACGACAGATGTCTGGGCGGTCCTGAGCGGCTTGTTGGCCCCGAGCATCCAACGGCTCGTATCCTGTGACATGCTGCAAGCCGACGTGGCCCGCTTTATGCTTACTCTGCCGCTTTACCCACGCACAACAGCTCAGTCGGTCGCCACGTTGCGAGCGCTGAAGGAGTTGTGGCAGGTCGATTGGGCATGCGGGTTGGGGGACTACCCCAATGAGGTGGCCCCAGTTTGCTCCAACTCGAGTGAGTGCTCTGCATTCGAGTCTGAGTCTGCTACGCCTGCTTGCTCTCCTGCGCCCGGCGGTCTTGGTGGGTGCCCGCCTTCCCCCACACACGCCGCCTCGCCCTGTAAGCGAACCTGAGCCGCTGCGTGTGCCACATCCAGCCTGGGTCTCGTACGATGCGGGGGCCTTGTCGCGGGTGGCGTATGCAGAGCATGTGGTGGCCCTGATCAAAAACTTGTACGAGGCGCATTGGCGAAACTTGCTGGCTACGCGGGGGCGTCTTAGCAAGGGAGCAATCGCTTTTACCCTCGACTCGATTTACGACGTGCTCCAAACCCGTCTCGACTCGCCGATGTCCCGCTGCACCGGATCGAGTTTGAGATCTGCACCTACCTTCTCCGACGCAGGTGACTTCTCCGACGCGGCCTCCCTCCAAAATCCCTGCTTTATCAACGTCCCCTGCCTTTCCGCAACGCGCTGACCCGATGACGCTCATCGTTATCCCTGTCTGACACCATTCAAGCTAGCCTCACGTCCCCATTGATTCATTTTTACTACGACTCATCTATGCTCCCGCCTCCCTCGTGCTTCGCTTCCTCCTGTTCCCGTGTTAAGAGACCCAGTTCGGGTGGCGGACACCTTCCTGTTACTCATCCGTATGGATGGGTTTTGCCTCATGATGGCTATTAGTACTTCCCCTTTCCACTAGGCTGCCCCCCTGCCCCCCCCCCCCCCCTTTCTGGCCCTGCTTCTCTCCCCTTCTCCCAAGTAAGAGCAGCCCCTAGCTTCTTGCCTCCCTTTGGTATTCTGTCCTCGGTTACGCTTGCCTCCGTGGGCGTGTGGCGCTCTGGGTTCCCAGTGCGGCGTTCCGGGAGGTGTTCTCATTGTTATGGATATCTTGCTACTACCCGCGCAACGGAGCACAGCATGCACTCTCGTTATTGAAGGGAATCAATAGCACTCATGTTCTGCTCCCCAAACCCTTTGAGTGGGGAACGGTACCTTTCCCTCTGCCGCTACCATGGCCTGGCCTACGCAGCCAAACTGTTTTTTTTTTATATTACTCCCGTTCTTTGCATCAGGGAAAGGGAAGGGAATGAGAGAGAGAAACGAGCGGCCGTGATGGGGAGATGGATGCCAATGATGCAAGACGCTCACCCCGCCCTCGGGACCCATTGTTGTGCCTCGGACATTCAGCCCCACGACCAACCTCGCGAGTAGATCATGCTGCTAGCTAGCGGCATAGGAAAGGAAGATGGGTAGGACGGGAAAGTGGAAAGGTTGGATTCGTAGCTGCCAAAGAGGCGAAAGAAGGATAATGGCAACAGAGAAAGGGGTGGTGTGGTCAAGCTTGCTTGCTCTCCGGTGGGGAAGCAAGTTGACTCTCCGTGCCGTTGGGCGTGTGTGCCTGCGCAGAGAGAGACGCGGCGGAGGTGCTCCTCTTGGCGCTGCGAGGCGGCCTGTTGAGCATGAGCAATGATTTGCTTGCCTGTGTCCGTTTGCCACGGGCCAGCATTGGACAATGAGCACCCACCAGGACAGAAGCATGTGCCGCCCAAGGCGGCCGGCAAGTTCTCCGCTGGAATCTGCTGGCGAAGTTCCTCCTCGTATCCGCTCCCCAAAATCTTGATCTTGTCAACAGTGACGGGGTCGAGCCAGCCGCGAACGACGGACCAAACCGTGGTGAAAATGTAAGGCGCGTTGACGATATAAAACTTGCCCATCGTCTCGGGATAGTAACTCTGACCAATCTTGCTGGCCTGCTGCACGTACCCCGACACTTTCCAAAACTGCGACACGCCCACATTTTTCAAGTCCATAATCGTGCAGCTCGTCTCGATCAGCTCTCCCTTCTCGGCCGAGCAAACCGGAAGCCGTTCGACACGCATCCGCTCGTACTCAACCACCAAGCGCTGCAATTGCCGCTCTGGCGTGGTCACCTGATACAGTGCGTTCAGATCCAACTTGCCCAGCTGTTCAACATAGATCGGACGACCATCCTTATCGGTCTTGTGGTAGTACTGCGGATAGTACTTGTCCACCTGCTTGGCCTCCGGATAATCAAAGTTCTTGTACA
Organism: Moniliella sp. 'wahieum'; assembly: GCA_003971905.1. NCBI lineage: Eukaryota > Fungi > Basidiomycota > Moniliellomycetes > Moniliellales > Moniliellaceae > Moniliella > Moniliella sp. 'wahieum'. Next base: position 9,677 of record RSEE01000045.1, on the reverse strand, counting down.
GCTCATCCACGCCAAATGACGTTCTCCATTCCTCAGCCTCAACAAACATGGCCATTGTCGCCTCCAGGTCCCACTTGCGTGCACGCAGAAACCGACACACTTTGTCGTCAGGACACCGTCAGCCTCTCACCCACCTCTCACCAGTTTCCCACGCCTAGGTCAGCGCACCACTCACAGTAGGCATCGTCCATCCGTTCCGGCACATACAATCCGCGCGCCTCAAGCTCTTGACGGAACTTGGTGAGAAGGTGCTGCTGGCCCGGGGTCAACTTACCGGGCCGGCCAGTTTGAGGAGCAGGCGGGGTGGGTGGAACGGGGGTGGCGGAGCGAGACCAGGATCCCCACATGGTCAGTGGCACGCAGGGACGGGCAACCGGGCGATCGGGGTCGGAACGATGGAGGGGGTAGAGCGGCGAGGAAGCACGCGGGCGCAGTGGCGGCGGCGAGAAGAAGTGGAGGTCGCAGTGGTCGGCCTCGGAGGTGAGCGGGAAGAGGCCCGCCGATCGGATCGCACAGGAAGGAGATGGTGTTGCAGAGCTTGGGCCAGTCACTCGAACCAATCACCATGAGTGAGGTCACCACGCGCGCCCATGCTTTCCAGGGCGGGGGTCGGCGGAGGCCCCCGCGGACACTGGCACGCTTCCTGCTCTCTGACGTAACCAGGCGATCGATGATATGATCCCGCCCAGGAGACCCCCCTAACCCTACCCCTCAAAAGCACACGACCCCCTGGAGGCTAAGGTTAGGCCCAAGGCCCAAGGCCTAAAAGACACAGTAAGCTGTAAGGCCGAATATGACCTAAAAGCATCCGACATCTCGCCTCTGGCCTGAGCACTTGAGTCAGCCTGAGCCTCAGGCTGAGGCGTCTACCTCCCAATCGCGCTGCTGCACGGCCGAATGGTAGGGAGGGGGGGGGGGGTCGCCGGTGACCGCTGACCGCTCACAGTGACCGTGACCGCGTGACCGGCCAGTAGTGCGCGGCGCGTGATGGTCACAAGAGTCGCTAGTTGGATCTGGCCAGGGAGTGCTCAATGGCGTGTCCTGGAATGATTAATGATGCCTCCCGTAGCTAGCATGTATTGCCGCGAGGCCACTGGGTACAAGTACTCAGTACTTAGTGCCAATAAAGTAAGCGGCAAACAGTGAGCGTAGTGTCTCGTCGCGTGATACATGTTAGAGGAGAACCACCTTATAATAACAGGTTGTGAGCCCGTATGCCGGTGTGACCCGCTACAAGGCACAGAATGCCCCACCAAAGGCTAAGAAACGAGTTCATATCCCTTTCAGCTTGGCGCTACCGAATGTCAAACTGCACATATCCTTCACGCCATCCGGCTACCCCTAACCATTTCTCATCCATAAGAGATGAAATGGAGAGCGCCAGTTTAACTACAACACTTCGGGATTGTATAGGCTGGGCTGCATCATTTTGCCACGGTCTTCTCTCCATCACAAAAGTTGTACGTGTGGTATTTTTTTGCCCCTTTTTGACGAGTACATGGCCTACATGTCTCCTCTTTGATAAGGTAGCCCTAACCCCCGCATAGTGTGTCTGTCTCTGGGTTAGGAGACGCCCAGGGTGAAGCCATATTAGCCCAACAACAGCTGGGGTTGTATCATCATACACATAAGCAAGCCGAGCCCAAATTGTGGAAACAGTGTTCATAATGGTGATGACCGCGTCCCCATGACGTCTCTCTGCCGGTCTCAGAAGGCTGGACTGCAGAAAAGACAGGGTTTCCGAACCATTCTGTTGGTGGTACCGATGGACTATAGGCTGTGGGTGATGCAGTGACAAAAATGAAACACAAAACAACCGTTGTGCATCAACGATCCTTCAGCTTAAAGATCACCTTTCGCCGCGGGGAGAGGTTGCTTGTCAGCGGGGGATCCTTTTCCAATCCTTGTCCCAGTGGTTAAGGCTACGAGGGATGCGGAGGGTTCGAAAAAAATAACGTTCCATGTTGGGCTCGAACCAACGACCTCCCGATGCCAAAGGGCACAGGCCGTCTGTGTAACAGTCGGACGCTCTAGCCAACTGAGCTAATGGAACAATTGACAAAAGTAATCACACCCTGAGTCAATATCAATTTTGGCATACATTTTTATCGCATAAGGCTGTCTTTGCTTGCCCATCTTTGACGCCCTGCCGGATATGATTGCTTTACTGCTGTGGTATCAGTAGTGCAGATGAGTTCATATACATTTGGGAATGGTCATCCAACTAGAAACGCTGGCGCTGTTGCATCTGTACGCGCGGATCTCCCCGCTCAACGCGTTTCTTCAGCTTTTGTTGGCGCTTCGAAAGTTGTTCATCCGGTTCTTGGACTGGTGGTGCAGGGGTAGTAGTGCCCTTCCCAGTTTTCGCAGACCAGAGGGATCCGATTGGGTCGTTTCCACCCAGGAAAAACGGGACAACGACCTTGCGATAGACAAGAAAGATGCAGTAACAAGGCAGAAGCAAAAGAAGAAGCCAGAACTTGGTGCTAATCAGGGCAGTGGTCACATGAACAAACCAAACAAGGTAGACAGCGTCCCACATGACTTGGGTCAACCCCGGCTGGGCCAGGTCTTCGCCGGCCCGAGCCATGCGGAAGAGCACCATTCCAAGCATCTGTTCAAACAAGGCCGATAGACCGAACAAGACCCAATCCCGTGTACGTATGGCGTGGGTCCCCGGCCACAGAGCCTTGATCACCACATGTAGTATGCCCGTGCCAAACGAGCCGATCAGCAGGCGCTTGATCGCCGCTGTATTTTGGTAAGATATGCGTTTGGCTGATGCTCGTGCCTGATAGAGTAAGTTAGGATATCATCACCGGCGTTGTTATTCACATACCATGGCCGTGCCGAATTGAGCAGAATAGTTGGTGGTGCTGGTATAGTGGAACCGATGCAGGTGGCCATGCATCAACCATTAACGTGCATCAACCACCTCAGGGCCTTAGGTACAGTTTCAAAAATAAACGTTGCAAGCTTCGTTGTGTGGGGGCGGAGCCAACGCGTTGTCCATTCCGCTCTGCGAGTGAACTGAGACGTTTATAGATCTGTTCAGACTCAGACGACGGTTTCCCCCTTTTTTGCCATCATCATCTGCCGCACCGCGGAGACAAAGGACTTCCTGTTTGCTACCTGAAAAGTGCCCACTGTTCGATCAGAAACCCTTTTTCCTTACGTCGTTTATACCGACCTCTCCCATCGCCTTCCCTTGCGCCTCCGTGAGTCGAGCTCGTTGCACTCTGCCTCCTCTCTATCCCCGCGTCGTCCCCATAGCGCAATCACTGTCGCCACTTACAGCCGGCAAGTAGCATCCATCTTTCCTTCATCACCGCATAGCCTATACTGCACCCCATCGTCTAGTACCGATGTATGGGTATATTGCGCAGTCTGAGCCTCAGTGTAGCTGGCTATTGGTGCCCTCCTGCGCCAACCATGGAATGGAACAGACGGACAGGAGAGTCTGCAACTGCATCTTGATTGGAATTTTCGACAGAACAAGGCGGTGAAAGAGTTGGTTATGTGTGGGCAGTCACGGATTTGGTTCCCAGGTCTGGTCGACTTTATCACAGGAGGTGCAGACGACAATGAAGTTGGATCGCAGTATGGGATGGGAGAGGCAGAGAGTTGAATCGGCTTATTGCTGAGAACGAGTCAGAGCTACGTCGACTTTTCGTCCCCGCCCCGTCGGACCCGGTGGTAGCTGCGATTCCATGTGCGATCTTTAAGGAACTGTTCAAGTCTGCGTACAACGAGACAGAATAGGAATGGGTGTGTGGCACAATGCCATCAACAAGGATGGTGTCTACACTCACGCTACCTGTGACGCTTCTGAGCGTGCCCTCTCGTCTGCCGTTCAACGCGACACGTCTGACCTGTTGGACTTAGAACGTCTCAGACGTGCCCTTGTCCTTCCAGCCTCTGCCCCACCTAGTGCGGTACTCGTCAAAAGAAACCGTTCAATAGAGCTCGAAAAGGAGGAAGAAGCTCAACGTCTACTATAACGGCAATCCCAGTAATAATACTGCAGTGCATTCTTGTAGTGACCAATTCAAGCCATAGTAGAGCATGCTGCGCTCACCCTCCACCCATGGGCATTGCCATCTCTTCATTCTTGTGTCTTTGCCTCTTGACTCTTCTTCTTTCTGCTACGCTTTTTTTACGACAGTGGGAATTGGACGATCACTGCTTGAGCCGAGCCGTTGCGTCCCTCTCGCTGCTATATCCCATCCTCTCGCATATCGGTTGGCGCTCGTCGTAGGCTGCTTTTCACTGCTATCAATGATGATCTCCACAAAGCGGCGGCGCCTCTCCTTGGCGCTTCCACGATGTAACCCTTCTATTTCGATGCGTGCCCTATGATAGAGTCCCCAGCGGTAGCAAATTGGGGTAACTGAATATCGAAACGCACGAAGATTGCCAGTTAGTTGGCTTGACGATCATTTGGTCGATGCTGATGCCCTGATGCGGCATGTGACAAGTGACGGACAAGGTGTTCGACGCACAACCCTAATGTGCACGGGGTCTAAAATTTGGCATGCAGCAGCTCAGACAGATGGGCCGCGCAGAACCACACGGCTGAACATTTCAAGAGGCCCCGTAGAGTTAGAACGTGGAGAATGACGTCGGGGCTTCGAAAGGGTGCGAGAAGGTGGGGCATGGGGCCAGTGCCCGGCCAGGCAGCAGCATACCCACACTGCACCCATGCGGCGCTTCGGCTGGCTTCCCCCATTCGTGCAGTGGGCCATCTGCATCCAGCACACAGGCCGACACTGCCCTGCTGCCGCGCAGTCCAGCCAGCCGCCGCGGCGGCAGGCGTGCACTCTGCTCCGCGTTCGTACTCTGTCCCGGCGCACGGGCGTACGCTCTATAAAAAAGCTTCGCATCCAGCCTACGCCTGCCCTCTACCACCATCCTGACTGGACTAAGCAACTAGTACTCATCATGACGAAGGTATGTGCCCAGCGCCCTCGCTCTCCTTCTCCCTCTCTGCCTCTCCCCCTTCCCCCTCGACCTCGTCCTGACCCCATCTTCCTTCAGGCTGTTGGTATCGACCTGGGCACCACCTACTCCTGCGTTGCCGTGTGGCAGAACGACCGCGTTGAGGTCATTGCCAACGACCAGGGCAACCGCACGACCCCCTCCTACGTCGCTTTCACCGACTCGGAGCGTCTCATTGGTGATGCCGCCAAGAACCAGACGGCCATGAACCCCCACAACACCGTCTTTGACGCCAAGCGTCTCATTGGCCGCAAGTTTTCTGACTCTGAGGTCCAGTCCGACATGAAGCACTGGCCCTTCAAGGTCGTCGACGTTGGCGGCAAGCCGGTCATCCAAGTCGAGTACAAGGGCGAGACCAAGAAGTTTACCCCTGAAGAGATCTCGTCGATGGTGCTCCTCAAGATGCGCGAGACCGCCGAGGCCTACCTTGGTGGTGCTGTCAAGGACGGTGTGGTTACTGTGCCCGCCTACTTCAACGACTCGCAGCGTCAGGCCACTAAGGACGCTGGTGTCATCGCCGGCCTCAACGTGATGCGCATCATCAACGAGCCCACTGCTGCTGCCATTGCCTACGGTCTCGACAAGAAGACTGAGGGCGAGCGCAACGTTCTCATCTTTGACCTTGGTGGTGGTACCTTCGATGTGTCGCTCCTGACCATTGAGGAGGGCATCTTCGAGGTCAAGGCCACCGCCGGTGACACTCACTTGGGTGGTGAGGACTTCGACAACCGTCTTGTCAACCACTTCGTCCAGGAGTTCAAGCGCAAGAACAAGAAGGACCTCACCTCCAACGCGCGTGCCCTTCGCCGTCTCCGCACTGCTTGCGAGCGCGCTAAGCGCACCCTCTCTTCGGCCGCCCAGACCACGGTCGAGATTGACTCTCTCTACGAGGGTATCGACTTCTACACCTCGATCACTCGTGCCCGCTTCGAGGAGCTGTGCGGTGACCTGTTCAGCCACACCATCGACCCCGTCGAGAAGGTCCTCCGTGACGCCAAGTGCGACAAGGGCCAGGTCAACGACATCGTCCTTGTCGGTGGTTCTACTCGTATCCCCCGTGTGCAGAAGCTCCTTTCGGACTTCTTCAACGGCCGTGAGCTCAACAAGTCGATCAACCCCGACGAGGCTGTTGCTTACGGTGCTGCCGTTCAGGCCGCCATTCTCTCCGGTGACACCTCGGAGAAGACCCAGGACCTGCTTCTGCTCGACGTTGCCCCTCTTTCGATGGGTATCGAGACGGCCGGCGGTGTCTTCACGCCCCTCATCAAGCGCAACACCACTGTGCCTACCAAGAAGTCGGAGATCTTCTCGACCTACGCCGACAACCAGCCTGGTGTGCTGATCCAAGTGTACGAGGGTGAGCGTGCCCGCACCAAGGACAACAACTTGCTCGGCAAGTTCGAGCTGTCGGGCATCCCCCCTGCTCCTCGTGGTGTGCCCCAGATTGAGGTGACGTTCGACGTGGACGCCAACTCTATCCTCAACGTCTCGGCCGCCGACAAGTCGTCGGGCAAGTCGCAGAAGATCACCATCACCAACGACAAGGGCCGTCTCTCGAAGGAGGACATCGAGCGCATGGTCTCGGATGCCGAGAAGTACAAGGCCGAGGACGAGGAGGCTGCTTCCCGCATCAGCGCCAAGAACGGCCTCGAGTCGTACGCCTACAACCTGCGTAACTCGCTCAACGAGCAGGGTGTGTCGGAGAAGCTCGACGCCGCCGACAAGGAGAAGCTCGACAAGGCCATTACTGAGACCATCGAGTGGCTCGACGCTTCCCAGGAGGCCTCCAAGGACGAGTACGAGGACAAGCAGAAGGAGCTCGAGGGTATCGCCAACCCCGTCATGCAGAAGCTGTACGCTGCTGGTGGTGCCCCCGGCGGTGCTGCTCCCGGCGGCTTCCCTGGCGGTGCTGCCCCCGGCGCTGGCGGCGACGACGGTCCCTCGGTCGAGGAGGTCGACTAAGGGTTTTATTCGGGAATGCTCCTTCCCTTCACCTGTTATGTCTCCCCCTCCTGCCCTTGCATGACATCCCCCCCCCCCCTCTCTTGGACTAGCATGCCCTATTAGCGTACTAGATGCACATGTACAAAATGCACACACCACGTTGGAGATGCACTTCTTCTTGTGCTGCCCTCAAGTAGACAAAAAGTAGATCAGTTCTTAGTCATTGACTCCTTCAACCATTTGTTCTGCAGGTTGAATGCTGGCGTGCCGAAAAACACTTGTCCAACCAACACCCTGACGCATTGTGCCTGCTGCAAGGCCATAAAGGTTACGGGCCAAGTGCAACTATTGGACCTGTTCTATTGAGATTCTTGGGGCGTGCAGGTCTCCAGAATAGACCTCGGAGGAATAGATATGTTCTCAAGCCTCTGTCGACCTGTCTCCTTCGACTTGGCTACTATGCTTCCCATGCATCACACGAGGGAAAGGGGATCTATTGCTGGGTAACGCCAACGGTGGGAGGGAATGGGCAAAATAGATCGCGGTGATGTATCGTGTCGTGTCGTGTCGTGTCGTGAGAAGTTGTGCCCCGGTGGGGTGGAGCCATGGGGTGGGTGGTGCGTGTACCGCGCACGAGACATCAGCATCAACAGAGACACTGTGATCACCCCAAATGCTGCACATTTGCCGCCGCCATTGCGCAATCGCGATCGAAGCAGGCCTGTCATCGGGAGACGACACACAAGGCCGTCGATTCGAGGCATACCAACGACCAAGAAGCGGTAGGTATGGGCGTATTATACGAATGAACGGGTTAGGTGGGTGCGAATAGGTGGGTGCACAAGTTGGTGGGTGTAAAGAGAGGGGGCACAGAACTTACAAGTCACCATGCATGGATGACTCGATACGGGGGAAAGCGATCAAGGAAGGTTCGGAAAAGTAGTTGATCAAGCGTCCACAATCATGCGTGCTACCGTTGAACGAAGGCCCGGTCGGCGGGGCGAGTGCAACTCGCCGGCAAAGGCCTTTCCAGGAACGAGACGGCCTTGGGCGCACCGAGGAGCATGGCAGCCAGGTGCTCGAGGTGCGGGAAGTAGGTCACCTCGACAATATCCCCACCTCCTTCGCATTGCTCCTCGGCATATTGCAGGGCGGAAGCGTGGGCGACCATCTCGTCGCTACCGGCTTGCCAAATATATCGTGGAACTTGGGCACGGTCATGCCCACGCTATCACCAGTTAGTCGCTAGGATGATGGAACCTGGCAAGGCAGAGGCGGAGGAAAGCGGACGCACCTGTTGTTCTTCAGAAGGGTCTCTCTGGCCATCAGTCGTTGAATCGGTTCAAACGTAAAGATCGACTGGTTCAGACGCGGCACTTGGAACAACGGCATCCAATCGAACCGAGAATGCTGAGAACAACGTTGAGAACACAAAAGTCCTTGGAGCGAACGTGATCCACAGCTTGCAGCACCTCGGGATCAAAGTATTCTTCGAAGACGGAGCGCATTTGAGGGTACGCCCGCCAGGGCCCCTGCCAGACCAGCGGCGGCAAAGCCCGAGAAGGTTCCGTGTTGAGGAAGTGGAGCATCGCATTGAGGTCAACCGGCACACCCCGTAAGCCGATGCGATGATCGTTAGATCCGCGGCATACGACGCTGCTAGGTGCGAAGCCCATGCGGTCGCATGGCCTCGCCGCTGTAGCCGATCAGCCCGACCCCGTGATCGGGGCAGAGCAAGGTAGTCAAGACCGGCACGTACACCATCCAACGTAGCATACCCTTCTTCAAACCCGGCCATAAAGGCGGATCGGGGACCTTGGTGGTCGGGAACAAGAACGACCTGGATGCAGATAAGCAGAGTACTATGAGCCAAGATTGTCGATGTCTCGCGGGGAGGATCTGCATCATGAGATGCATCAATGATGATAACGTACCAGCCACGGGAAGCGCCATGTTTATGATCAGCGGGGTATCCAAGAGATAGGTAAACACGTTAGGCGCTCGAATTCCCCTTAGCAGTGTGTAGCTCGGAGCACAGTTAAGTGAAGCTGAGTCTTGCCAAATCTAAAAGCGTAGGAGACAGGTGTAGACTTATGTTAGTGTGGCGGCAACCTTGGGAGACCCGCACAGAAAGAGCAGCAAAGGAGAGACATGCCTGGAAGCTAATCACATTGGGCTGGGACGGAGGCGGGGCGTTTTTGGGCGAGAAGATGGTGGTAACTGTAGCCGAAGGCTGAGGAACGAAGAGGAGGTGAGCCGAGCGAGTCGAGAGGGGAGGAGAGGAGAGAAGAGGAGAGAGCAGGGCAGATAAGAGAGGGGTAAGAAAACGACGTACTTCGTGCTGGGTATTGTTGGTGCGATACAGCACTTGGCTTACCGAGCCCGCATGCGGATAAACCTGCCATAGCTTACTGGGCGTGTGCGGATGATCTGTCCCGGCGTAGCTAGAGAGGTTGGCTGGAAAGGCGTAGAATGGATCGCGATCGGGTGGGAGGATGTCCGACTTGGGATAGATGACCCAGCGCAGGACAGGCGTGTGGGACGCGGCCCATAGGAACCAGAGCGCACCGACAGAAAGATATCGGTAGAGCACGAAGCTGGTGACCATCAAGGGCGGGAGGGGCGGAAGAGGCGGGAGAGAAGGTGTTGGTAGTGTGGCAGAGAGAAGGGCGAGGTGGGACGGGGCATATAGCGTGGCTTGGCAAAAACCCACACGACGGCCCGTCCTGCTCGCT